>OY288288.1:36331941-36856941 GCA_958450335.1 Hibiscus tridactylites
AGAGGTTTCGGACGAGCAGGTCTAAATGGGCCTTTCAATGGACCCGTTGAATTTTAAACTGAGTAAAAAGTACAGAAATTGAGGTTTTGCAATATAATTGTGTTGAAAAGCTCCTAATCAATTATTTGAACTCCTAAAATTTGATTAAAACTTGTTTTGCAGTCCTTTTTGTAGAGGTTTCGGACTAGCGGGTCGAAATGGGCCTTTCAATGGACCCGTTGGAATTTTAACTGAGTAAAAAGTACAGAAATTGAGGTTTTGCAATATAATTGTGTTGAAAAGCTCCTAATCATTTATTTGAACTCCTATTATTTGAATAAAACCTTTTTGCGGTCCTTTTTGTAGAGGTTTCAGACTAGCGGGTCGAAATGGGCCTTTCAATGGACCCGTTGGAATTTTAACTGAGTAAAAAGTATAGAAATTGAGGTTTTGCAATATAATTGTGTTGAAAAGCTCCTAATCATTTATTTGAACTCCTATTATTTGAATAAAACCTTTTTGCGGTCCTTTTTGTAGAGGTTTCGAACGAGCATGTCTAAATGGCCCATTCAATGGACCCGTTGGAATTTTAACCGAGTAAAAAGTACAGAAATTGAGGTTTTGCAATATAATTGTGTTGAAAAGCTCCTAATCAATTATTTGAACTCCTAATATTTGACTAAAACTTGTTTTGCGGTCCTTTTTGTAGAGGTTTCGGACTAGCGGGTCGAAATGGGCCTTTCAATGGACCCGTTGGAATTTTAACTGAGTAAAAAGTATAGAAATTGAGGTTTTGCAATATAATTGTGTTGAAAAGCTCCTAATCATTTATTTGAACTCCTATTATTGAATAAAACCTTTTTGCGGTCCTTTTTGTAGAGGTTTCGAACGAGCATGTCTAAATGGCCCTTTCAATGGACCCGTTGGAATTTTAACTGAGTAAAAAGTACAGAAATTGAGGTTTTGCAATATAATTGTGTTGAAAAGCTCCTAATCAAATATTTGAACTCCTAATATTTGAATAAAACTTGTTTTGCGGTCCTTTTTGTAGAGGTTTCGGACGAGCATGTCGACATGGGCCATTCAATGGACCCGTTGGAATTTTAACTGAGTAAAAAGTACAGAAATTGAGGTTTTGCAGTATAATTGTGTTGAAAAGCTCCTAATCAAATATTTGAACTCCTAATATTTGAATAAAACTTGTTTTGCGGTCCTTTTTGTAGAGGTTTCGGACGAGCATGTCGAAATGGGCCATTCAATGGACCCGTTGGAATTTTAACTGAGTAAAAAGTACAGAAATTGAGGTTTTGCAATATAATTGTGTTGAAAAGCTCCTAATCAATTATTTGAACTCCTAATATTTGACTAAAACCTTTTTGCGGTCCTTTTTGTAAAGGTTTCGGACGAGCGGGTCGAAATGGGCCTTTCAATGGGACCCGTTGGAATTTTAACTGAGTAAAAAGTACAGAAATTGAGGTTTTGCAATATAATTGTGTTGAAAAGCTCCAAATCAATTATTTGAACTCCTCATATTTGACTAAAACTTGTTTTGGCGGTCCTTTTTGTAGAGGTTTCGGACCAGCAGGTCGAAAAGGGCCTTTCAATGGACCCGTTGGAAATTTAACTGAGTAAAAAGTACAGAAATTAAGGTTTTGCAATATAATTGTGTTGAAAATCTCCTAATCAATTACTTGAACTCCTAATATTTGAATAAAACATTTTTGTGTTCCTTTTTGTAGAGGTTTCGGATGAGCAGGTCTAAATGGGCCTTTCAATGGGACCCGTTGGAATTTTAACTGAGTAAAAAGTACAAAAATTGAGGTTTTGCAATTATTATTGTGTTGAAAAGCTCCTAATCAATTATTTGAACTCCTAATATTTTAATAAAACATTTTTGCGGTCCTTTTTGTAGAGGTTCCGGACGAGCAGGTCTAAATGGGCCTTTCAATGGACCCGTTGGAATTTTAACTGAGTAAAAAGTACAGAAATTGAGGTTTTGCAATATAATTGTGTTGAAAAGCTCCTAATCAATTACATGAACTCCTAAAATTTGATTAAAACTTGTTTTGCAGTCCTTTTTGTAGAGGTTTCAGACGAGCGCGTCGAAATGGGCCTTTCAATGGACCCGTTGGAATTTTAACTGAGTTAAAATTACGGAAATTGAGGTCTTGCAATATAATTGTGTTGAAAAGCTCCTAATCAATTACATCAACTCCTAAAATTTGATTAAAACTTGTTTTGCGATCCTTTTTGTAGAGGTTTCGGACGAGCGGGTCGATATGGGCCTTTCAATGGACCCGTTGGAATTTTAACTGAGTAAAAAGTACAGAAATTGAGGTTTTGCAATATAATTGTGTTGAAAAGCTCCTAATCAATTATTTGAACTCCTAAAATTGAATAAAACATTTTTGCAGTCCTTTTTGTAGAGGTTCAGACGAGCGGGTCGAAATGGACCTTTCAATGGACTCGTTGGAATTTTAACTGAGTAAAAAGTACAGAAAATGAGGTTTTGAAATATAATTGTGTTGAAAAGCTCCTAATCAATTATTTGAACTCCTAATATTTGAATAAAACATTTTTGCAGTCATTTTTGTAGAGGTTTCAGACGAGTAGGTTTAAATTGGCCTATCAATGGACCCGTTGGAATTTTAACTGAGCAAAAAGTACAGAAATTGAGGGTTTGCACTATAATTGTGTTGAAAAGCTCCTAATCAATTATTTGAACTCCTAATATTTGAATAAAACCTTTTTGCGGTCCTTTTTGTAGAGGTTTCGGACGAGCAGGTCTAAATGGGCCTTTCAATGGACCCGTTGGAATTTTAACTGAGTAAAAAGTATAGAAATTGAGGTTTTGCAATATAATTGTGTTGAAAAGCTCCTAATCAATTATTTGAACTCCTAATGTTTGACAGAAACTTGTTTTGCGGTCCTTTTTGTAGAGGTTTCGGACCAGCAGGTAGAAAAGGGCCTTTCAATGGACCCGTTGGAATTTTAACTTAGTAAAAAGTATAGAAATTGAGGTTTTGCAATATAATTGTGTTGAAAAGCTCCTAATCAATTACATGAACTCCTAATATTTGAATAAAACATTTTTGCGTTCCTTTTTGTAGAGTTTTCGGACGAGCATGTCTAAATGGGCCTTTCAATGGACCCGTTGGAATTTTAACTAAGTAAAAAGTACTGAAATTGAGGTTTTGCAATATAATTGTGTTGAAAAGCTCCTGATCAATTATTTGAACTCCTAATATTTTAATAAAACCTTTTTGCGGTCCTTTTTGTTGAGGTTTTGGACGAGCAGGTCTAAATGGGCCTTTCAATGGACCCGTTGGAATTTTAACTGAGTAAAAAGTACAGAAATTGAGGTTTGCAATATAATTGTGTTAAAAGCTCCTAATCAATTATTTGAACTCCTAATATTTGACTAAAACTTGTTTTGCGGTCCTTTTTGTAGAGGTTTCGAACCAGCAGGTCGAAAAAGGCCTTTCAATGCACGAGTTGGAATTTTAACTGAGTAAAAAGTACAGAAATTGAGGTTTTGCAATATAATTGTGTTGAAAAGCTCCTAATCTATTACATGAACTCCTAAAATTTGATTAAGACTTGTTTTGACGATCCTTTTTGTAGAGGTTTCGGACGAGCGGGTCGAAATGGGACTTTCAATGGACCCGTTGGAATTTTAACTGAGTAGAAAGTACATAAATTGAGGTTTTGCAATATAATTGTGTTCAAAAGCTCCTAATCAATTACATGAATTCCTAAAATTTGATTAAAACTTGTTTTGCAGTCCTTTTTGTAGAGGTTTCGGACGAGCGGGTCGAAATGGGCCTTTCAATGGACCCGTTCGAATTTTAACTGAGTAAAAAATACAGAAATTGAGGTTTTGCAATATAATTGTGTTGAAAAGCTCCTAATCAAATATTTGAACTCTTAATATTTGAATAAAACTTGTTTTGCGGTCCTTTTTGTAGAGGTTTCGGACGAGCATGTCGAAATGGGCCATTCAATGGACCCGTTGGAATTTTAACTGAGTAAAAAGTACAGAAATTGAGGTTTTGCAATATAATTGTGTTGAAAAGCTCCTAATCAAATATTTGAACTCCTAATATTTGAATAAAACTTGTTTTGCGGTCCTTTTTGTAGAGGTTTCGGACGAGCATGTCGAAATGGGCCATTCAATGGACCCGTTGGAATTTTAACTGAGTAAAAAGTACAGAAATTGAGGTTTTGCAATATAATTGTGTTGAAAAGCTCCTAATCAATTATTTGAACTCCTAATATTTGAATAAAACATTTTTGCGGTCCTTTTTGTAGAGGTTTCGGATGAGCAGGTCAAAATGGGCCTTTCAATGGACCCGTTGGAATTTTAACTGAGTAAAAAGTACAAAAATTGAGGTTTTGCAATATAATTGTGTTGAAAAGCTCCTAATCTATTACATGAACTCCTAATATTTGAATAAAACTTGTTTTGCGGTCCTTTTTGTAGAGGTTTCGGACGAGCATGTCGAAATGGGCCATTCAATGGACCCGTTGGAATTTTAACTGAGTAAAAAGTACAGAAATTGAGGTTTTGCAATATAATTGTGTTGAAAAGCTCCTAATCAAATATTTGAACTCCTAATATTTGAATAAAACTTGTTTTGCGGTCCTTTTTGTAGAGGTTTCGGACGAGCATGTCGAAATGGGCCATTCAATGGACCCGTTGGAATTTTAACTGATTAAAAAGTACAGAAATTGAGGTTTTGCAATATAATTGTGTTGAAAAGCTCCTAATAAATTATTTGAACTCCTAATATTTGAATAAAACCTTTTTGCGATCCTTTTTGTAGAGTTTTCAGACGAGCAGGTCTAAATGGGCCTTTCAATGGACCCGTTGGAATTTTAACTGAGTAAAAAGTACAGAAATTGAGGTTTTGCAATATAATTGTGTTGAAAAGCTCCTAATCAATTATTTGAACTCCTAATATTTGACTAAAACTTGTTTTGCGGTCCTTTTTGTAGAGGTTTCGGACCAGCAGGTCGAAAAGGGCCTTTCAATGCACGAGTTGGAATTTTAACAGAGTAAAAAGTACAGAAATTGAGGTTTTGCAATATAATTGTGTTGAAAAGCTCCTAATCTATTACATGAACTCCTAAAATTTGATTAAGACTTGTTTGCGGTCCTTTTTGTAGAGGTTTCGGACGAGCGGGTCGAAATGGGACTTTCAATGGACCCGTTGGAATTTTAACTGAGTAGAAAGTACATAAATTGAGGTTTTGCAATATAATTGTGTTCAAAAGCTCCTAATCAATTACATGAACTCCTAAAATTTGATTAAGACTTGTTTTGCGGTCCTTTTTGTAGAGGTTTCGGACGAGCGGGTCGAAATGGGACTTTGAATGGACCCGTTGGAATTTCAACTGAGTAAAAAGTACATAAATTGAGGTTTTGCAATATAATTGTGTTCAAAAGCTCCTAATCAATTACATGAATTCCTAAATTTGATTAAAACTTGTTTTGCAGTCCTTTTTGTAGAGGTTTCGGACAAGCGGGTCGAAATGGGCCTTTCAATGGACCCGTTCGAATTTTAACTAAGTAAAAAATACAGAAATTGAGGTTTTGCAATATAATTGTGTTGAAAAGCTCCTAATCAATTATTTGAACTCCTAATATTTGAATAAAATATTTTTGCGGTCCTTTTTGTAGATGTTTCGGACGAGCAGGTCTAAATGGGCCTTTCAATGGACCCGTTGGAATTTTAGCTGAGTAAAAAGTACAGAAATTGAGGTTTTGCAATATAATTGTGTTGAAAAGCTCCTAATCAATTATTTGAACTCTGATAATTTGATTAAAACTTGTTTTGCAGTCCTTTTTGTAGAGGTCTCAGACTAGCGGGTCGAAATGGCCTTTCAATGGACCCGTTGGAATTTTAACTGAGTAAAAAAGTACAGAAAATTGAGGTTTTGCAATATAATTGTGTTGAAAAGCTCCTAATCAATTATTTGAACTCCTAATATTTGACTAAAACTTATTTTGCGGTCCTTTTTGTAGAGGTTTCGGAGCAGCAAGTCGAAAAGGGCCTTTTAATGCACCCGTTGGAATTTTAACTGAGTAAAAAGTACAGAAATTGAGGTTTTGCAATATAATTGTGTTGAAAAGCTCCTAATCAATTATACGAACTCCTAAAATTTGATTAAGACTTGTTTTGCGGTCCCTTTTTGTAGAGGTTTCGGACGAGCGGGTCGAAATGGGACTTTCAATGGACCCGTTGGAATTTTAACTGAGTAAATAGTACATAAATTGAGGTTTTTCAATATAATTGTGTTCAAAAGCTCCTAATCAATTACATGAATTCCTGAAATTTGATTAAAACTTGTTTTGCAGTCCTTTTTGTAGAGGTTTCGGACGAGCGGGTCGAAATGGGCCTTTCATTGGACCCGTTCGAATTTTAACTGAGTAAAAAATACAGAAATTGAGGTTTTGTAATATAATTGTGTTGAAAAGCTTCTAATCAATTATTTGAACTCCTAATATTTTAATAAAACATTTTTGCGGTCCTTTTTGTAGAGGGTTTCGGACGAGCAGGTCTAAATTGGCCTTTCAATGGACCCGTTGGAATTTTAACTGAGTAAAAAGTACAGAAATTGAGGTTTTGCAATATAATTGTGTTGAAAAGCTCCTAATCAATTATTTTAACTCCTAATATTTGAATAAAACCTTTTTGCGGTCCTTTTTGTAGAGGTTTCAGACGAGCAGGTCTAAATGGGCCTTTCAATGGACCCGTTGGAATTTTAACTGAGTAAAAAGTACAGAAATTGAGGTTTTGCAATATAATTGTGTTGAAAAGCTCCTAATCAATTATTTGAACTCCTAAAATTTGATTAAAACTTGTTTTGCAGTCCTTTTTGTAGAGGTTTCGAACTAGCGGGTCGAAATGGGCATTTCAATGGACCCGTTGGAATTTTAACTGAGTAAAAATTACAGAAATTGAGGTTTTGCAATATAATTGTGTTGAAAAGCTTCTAATCATTTATTTGAACTCCTATTATTTGAATAAAACCTTTTTGCGGTCCTTTTTGTAGAGGTTTCGGACGAGCAGGTCTAAATGGGCCTTTCAATGGACCCGTTGGAATTTTAACTGAGTAAAAAGTACAGAAATTGAGGTTTTGCAATATAATTGTGTTGAAAAGCTCCTAATCAATTATTTGAACTCCTAAAATTTGATTAAAACTTGTTTTGCAGTCCTTTTTGTAGAGGTTTCGGACTAGCGGGTCGAAATGGGCCTTTCAATGGACCCGTTGGAATTTTAACTGAGTAAAAAGTACAGAAATTGAGGTTTTGCAATATAATTGTGTTGAAAAGCTCCTAATCAATTATTTTAACTCCTAATATTTGAATAAAACCTTTTTGCGGTCCTTTTTGTAGAGGTTTCAGACGAGCAGGTCTAAATGGGCCTTTCAATGGACCCGTTGGAATTTTAACTGAGTAAAAAGTACAGAAATTGAGGTTTTGCAATATAATTGTGTTGAAAAGCTCCTAATCAATTATTTGAACTCCTAAAATTTGATTAAAACTTGTTTTGCAGTCCTTTTTGTAGAGGTTTCGAACTAGCGGGTCGAAATGGGCATTTCAATGGACCCGTTGGAATTTTAACTGAGTAAAAATTACAGAAATTGAGGTTTTGCAATATAATTGTGTTGAAAAGCTTCTAATCATTTATTTGAACTCCTATTATTTGAATAAAACCTTTTTGCGGTCCTTTTTGTAGAGGTTTCGGACGAGCAGGTCTAAATGGGCCTTTCAATGGACCCGTTGAATTTTAACTGAGTAAAAAGTACAGAAATTGAGTTTTGCAATATAATTGTGTTGAAAAGCTCCTAATCAATTATTTGAACTCCTAAAATTTGATTAAAACTTGTTTTGCAGTCCTTTTTGTAGAGGTTTCGGACTAGCGGGTCGAAATGGCCTTTCAATGGACCCGTTGGAATTTTAACTGAGTAAAAAGTACAGAAATTGAGGTTTTGCAATATAATTGTGTTGAAAAGCTTCTAATCATTTATTTCAACTCCTATTATTTGAATAAAACCTTTTTGCGGTCCTTTTTGTAGAGGTTTCGGACGAGCAGGTCTAAATGGGCCTTTCAATGAACCTGTTGGAATTTTAACTGAGTAAAAAGTACAGAAATTGAGGTTTTGCAATATAATTGTGTTCAAAAGCTCCTAATCAATTACATGAATTCCTAATATTTGAATAAAACTTGTTTTGCAGTCCTTTTTGTAGAGGTTTCGGACGAGCAGGTCTAAATGGGCCTTTCAATGGACCCGTTGGAATTTTAACTGAGTAAAAAGTACAGAAATTGAGGTTTTGCAATATAATTGTGTTGAAAAGCTCCTAATCAATTATTTGAACTCCTAATATTTGACTAAAACTTGTTTTGCGGTGCTTTTTGTAGAGGTTTCGGACCAGCAGGTCGAAAAGGGCTTTTCAATGGACCCGTTGAAATTTTAACTGAGTAAAAGTACAGAAATTGAGGTTTTGCAATATAATTGTGTTGAAAAGCTCCTAATCAATTATTTGAAATCCTAATATTTGACTAAAACTTGTTTTGCGGTCCTTTTTGTAGAGGTTTCGGACCAGCAGGTTGAAAAGGGGCTTTCAGTGGACCCGTTGGAATTTTAACTGAGTAAAAAGTACAGAAATTGAGGTTTTGCAATATAATTGTGTTGAAAAGCTCCTAATCAATTACTTGAACTCCTAAAATTTGATTAAGTCTTGTTTTGCGGTCCTTTTTGTAGAGGTTTCGGACGAGCGGGTCGAAATGGGCCTTTCAATGGACCCGTTGGAATTTTAACTAAGTAAAAAGTACAGAAATTGAGGTTTTGCAATATAATTGTGTTCAAAAGCTCCTAACCAATTACATGAATTCCTAAAGTATGATTAAAACTTGTTTTGCAGTCCTTTTTGTAGAGGTTTCGGACGAGCGGGTCGAAATGGGCCTTTTAATGGACTCGTTCGAATTTTAACTAAGTAAAAAATACAGAAATTGAGGTTTTGCAATATAATTGTGTTGAAAAGCTCCTAATCAATAATTTGAACTCATAATATTTGAATAAAACATTTTTGCGGTGCTTTTTGTAGAGGTTTCGGACAAGCAGGTCTAAATGGGCCTTTCAATGGACCTGTTGGAATTTTAACTGAGTAAAAAGTACAAAAATTTAGGTTTTGCAATATAATTGTGTTGAAAAACTCCTAATCAATTATTTGAATTCCTAATATTTGAATAAAACCTTTTTGCGGTCCTTTTTGTAGAGGTTTCGTACGAGCAGGTGTAAAATGGGCCTTTCAATGGACCCGTTGGAATTTTAACTGAGTAAAAAGTACAAAAATTGAGGTTTTGCAATATATTGTGTTGAAAAGCTCCTAATCAATTATTTGAACTCCTAATATTTGAATAAAACATTTTGCGGTCCTTTTTGTAGAGGTTTCGGACGAGCAGGTCTAAATGGGCTTTTCAATGGACCCGTTGGAACTTTAACTAAGTAAAAAGTACAGAAATTGAGGTTTTGCAATATAATTGTTTTCAAAAGCTCCTAATCAATTACATGAATTCCTAAAATTTGATTAAAACTTGTTTTGCAGTCCTTTTTGTAGAGGTTTCGGACAAGCGGGTTGAAATGGGCCTTTCAATGGACCCGTTGGAATTTTAACTGAGTAAAAAGTACAGAAATTGAGGTTTTGCAATATAATTGTGTTGAAAAGCTCCTAGTCAATTATTTGAACTCCTAATATTTGAATAAAACCTTTTTGCGGTCCTTTTTGTAGAGGTTTCGGACGAGCATGTCTAAATGGGCCTTTCAATGGACCCGTTGGAATTTTAACTGAGTAAAAAGTACAGAAATTTAGGTTTTGCAATATAGTTATGTTGAAAAGCTCCTAATCAACTATTTGAACTCCTAATATTTGAATAAAACCTTTTTGCGGTCCTTTTTGTAGAGGTTTCGGACGAGCAAGTCTAAATGGGCCTTTCAATGGACCCGTTGGATTTTTAACTGAGTAAAAAGTACAGAAATTGAGGTTTTGCAATATAATTGAGTTGAAAAGCTCCTAATCAATTATTTGAACTCCTAATATTTGAATAAAACCTTTTTGCGGTCCTTTTTGTAGAGGTTTCGGACGAGCAGGTCTAAATGGGCCTTTCAATGGACCCGTTGGAATTTTAAATAAGTAAAAAGTACAGAAATTGAGGTTTTGCAATATAATTGTTTTGAAAAGCTCCTAATCAATTATTTGAACTCCTAATATTTGACTAAAACTTGTTTTGCGGTCCTTTTTGTAGAGGTTTCGGACAAGCAGGTCGAAAAGGGCCTTTCAATGGACCCGTTGGAATTTTAACTGAGTAAAAAGTACAGAAATTGAGGTTTTGCAATATAATTGTGTTGAAAAGCTCCTAATCAATTATTTGAACTCCTAAAATTTGATTAAAACTTTTTTTGCAGTCCTTTTTGTAGAGGTTTCGGACTTGCGGGTCGAAATGGGCCTTTCAATGGACCAGTTGGAATTTTAACTGAGTAAAAAGTACAGAAATTGAGGTTTTGCAATATAATTGTGTTGAAAATCTCCTAATCAATTATTTGAACTCCTAATATTTGAATAAAACCTTTTTGCGGTCCTTTTTGTAGAGGTTTCGGACGAGCAAGTCTAAATGGGCCTTTCAATAGACCCTTTGGAATTTTAACTGAGTAAAAAGTACAGAAATTGAGGTTTTGCAATATAATTGTGTTGAAAAGCTCCTAATCAATTATTTGAACTCCTAATATTTTACTAAAACCTTTTTTGCAGTCCTTTTTGTAGAGGTTTCGGACGAGCAGGTCTAAATGGGCCTTTCAATGGACCCGTTGGAATTTTAACTGAGTAAAAAGTACAAAAATTTAGGTTTTGCAATATAATTGTGTTGAAAAGCTCCTAATCAATTATATGAACTCCTAATATTTGAATAAAACCTTTTTGCGGTCCTTTTTGTAGAGGTTTCGGACGAGCAGGTCTAAATGGGCCTTTCAATGGACCCGTTGGAATTTTAACTGAGTAAAAAGTACAGAAATTGAGGTTTTGCAATATAATTGTGTTGAAAAGCTCCTAATCAATTATTTGAACTCCTAAAATTTGAATAAAACTGTTTTTGCAGTCCTTTTTGTTGAGGTTTCGGACTAGCGGGTCGAAATGGGCCTTTCAATGAACCAGTTGGAATTTTAACTGAGTAAAAAGTACAGAAATTGAGGTTTTGCAATATAATTGTGTTGAAAAGCTCCTAATCAATTATTTGAACTCCTAATATTTGAATAAAACCTTTTTGCGGTCCTTTTTGTAGACGTTTCGGACGAGCAGGTCTAAATGAGCCTTTCAATAGACCCGTTGGAATTTTAACTGAGTAAAAAGTACAGAAATTGAGGTTTTGCAATATAATTGTGTTGAAAAGCTCCTAATCAATTATTTGAACTCCTAATATTTGACTAAAACTTGTTTTGCGGTCCTTTTTGTAGAGGTTTCGAACCAACAGGTTGAAAAGGGCCTTTCAATGGACCCGTTGGAATTTTAACTGAGTAAAAAGTACATAAATTAAGGTTTTGCAATATAATTGTGTTGAAGCTCCTAATCAATTGTAACCCCCTTAACTCGGCCTAGACGGTTGACCCGAATTAAGAAAGTCACACGGAGAAAATCAAAGTCAACCCGAAAGTCAACCTTGATTAACGACCATTTTTTTCTTTTTTTTTTAACTTGTCTAGATGCATATTAACCCTAGATATGATCATTCAAACAGCATGCTCAAAGATCATACACATCAGAGATCATTCAGGGACCCAATTGAACAATTTACAACTTTAGGGACCAAATTGTAAATTCTGTAAATTATAAGGACTTCATCCAAATTAAAGTTACCAACTTGTAATTAGTCAAGTTTCATGCTTCTCTGCAAATTTTCAGCTCAAAAGGACATCCCAAACTCATACAATTGCATAAACAAGTTTCAGGACCAAAATACAAACATTTCAAAACATATAACTGCCAATGTCAGCCCCAACGGTCAAATGTTCCGAAACAGGAAGAACCTGTTTCGAAACGCGGGGCCGTTCCCCAACGTGTTCCAAAACGATGGCTGGTAGAGGACTTTCCGTTTCGGAACGGTGTCTTCCGTTTCGGATGCCTGGGCTATTACAGGGCACCCGTTCCGAAACGGTAGCTCCCGTTCCAATACGGCCTGCACAGAATGTAGGGAAATGGCTACTAAAACACACAATTGATCAACCATACATGCTCCAAATGCAACCAAACTTTACCAGCAAGACATTCAACATGTAAGGAACATAAATGCAGCATTCAATCATCATCATGGCATCAAATATGAAAAGCCCCAAATCTAAAGGCATGCTTCCTACTTAGCAAACCATTCAAGCATTGATTCTCCAAACCAAACACATAATGGCCAATTACATGTTCCAGCATTATTGACAACATTAAACAAACTTAGGGAGTTCAAAACCTCTCCCAAAACATCCACATAGGTCCCCCATTGCCAAATGCCAAAAGCTAAAAGTGTTTAAGAAAACCTTCCCATACTTGAGCTTAACTTCCACTTGATTGCTTGCCTTCCTTGCTGCCCTCAATGCACCTTAATGCTCTGCATTATTGGTTTAAGAAAAAGAGAAAGAGAGCGTAAGCAAAAGCTTAGTGAGGAATGCTCATTTAAAACCATACAATAATGCATTTATAAAAACTCATTTATAAATCATTCTTCAAGCAACATTACACATGCTCTTTAACCGTTAAACAAGCAATACATGCTTCAAGTAACATTAAACATGCTCTTAAACATTTTAAACAAGCAATACATGCTTCCATACCATTACATGACATGTTGGCAACAAGTGATACATTTCACATAAGATTCACACATGGACTTTTAAACACCATCGTGATCTTATAATAACCAAGGACCACACATAGACTTTTAAACACCATTGTGTCCTTAACCCCATGGACTTTTAAACACCATGGACCCATGGACTTTTAAACACCATGGCAAGGACCACACAAGGACTTTTAAACACCTTTGTGTCCTTAACAAGGATCTCCCAAGGACTTTTAAACACCTTGGAGTCCTTAAGTAACCAAGGCTTACACAAGGAATTTTAACCACCTTGAGCCTTAACCAAGAACCAACCATGGACTTTTAAACACCATGTTGTTCTTAAAATACACAAGACTCATCCAAGGAATTTTAACCACCTTGATGATCTTAACCAAGAACCATCCAAGGACTTTTAACCACCTTGATGTTCTTTAAAATACAAGGCTCACACAAGGACTTTTAACCACCTTTGTGACCTTAACCATCACTTGCCAATATGCATCAATATCACCAGTAACTCACTGTTTTAAAGCATTTTACAAAGCCATAAACATCATGCATCTTTAAGCATCAAACCACATTTAAACATTGTTCAAAAACAAGGAACTCTTACCTTGAGCTTCCTTCAACACATGGCTTATAATCACAGCAAATATACATGCTAGATATGCTTTCAAAACAGATTTAAAGACATGCAAACAACCACATTGCATTCAACCAAAACCATGGCCATCACCAAGAGAGTTTAACCGAAAACTTACTCTTGAGCTTAGCTAAGTTGCTTAGACTTAGCCTAAGCTCCCAAACCTCCAAAACACTGATTTCAAGCCAAAAACCAAAAGTCCACTCACCGATTCCGTTTCGCTTCTTGCCGAAACACCAAATCAAGCTTCCGGATCACCACCACTTGGATCCAAAGATGACTCCCCTGTTTTTAACACATCAAAGCAGAGGATTAATGCATCATCATGCATTAATAGCTTCAATGAAAGCATCTAAACTCGCTGCTCTCATCCACACTCCATTTTCGGCTACCAAACACAACCGAAAATGCATCCAAACAACTCCTCAACAAAGCCCAGCCAAAATCCATCAAAACTAAACATCCTTTAACATCATTTAACATCTAAAAAGGACCTAACAACATCCTTATATCTCCAGCAACAACAGATCCACAAGATCACTCCAAAAACAACCAAGAATCATAAGCTAAACTTAGGAAATTCAACCTATCCGGGATTGCATTAATTAAAACTCAATTCCATATCAATTTAACATTCATTTAACATCAAATTAACACCTTAAAACACAGCCCAATCAGATCATACGAAAATCCATCAAAAATCACCAAATCTTGCATTTTAAGCCAAGATCCATTACACAACTTTAAAACCATTTATAAATCATCAATTAAGGATTGAGAACTTAGGAATTTCAGTAAAGAACTGAGAGTTTAGAGGAGAAGGACGTTCTTACCTCCAAACTTGAGTTTCTCCCTTTTTAGAACCAAAAAGCTTGAAGAATCAACTAGCAAATGATGAGGTTTTGTTGATGAGATGATTAGCAATCAAAAGAGGATTGAAAATAGGTATTTAGGTGACAAAATCAGAGGAAAAACTCTGGAGAAAGATGTTTGGTTTGAGAGAAAAGGAAAATGAGATTTTAGGAAAAATTAGTTAGAAATAACTTCCCTCCACTTTTCTTTTGTTTAAAAACCAGAATTAAATCATTAAATATCTTAGAAAAATCTGGAGAAACTCCCTTTGGGTAAATAGCTCCTTAAAGATTCAAAGTTTCAATCCTTTCTAAAACAGTCACGCAGTTTTCAAAAATTACATTTTGGTCACTAGCCAAAATGTCACCCTTCCAAACCCCATTTTGTAAAATTGATTTCACAGTTCACTTATATATATTAAAAGAGGATTTTAGAACATTTTTCCATATTTTTAATGCAACCCGAACTAGGCTTTCCTAATTTCACCTTTTCACATTCGAACAGCACTTTGACCGAACCGGTCCAAGCCCAAAACTTCTAAGCCCAAAACCGGGGCGTTACAACTCTCCCCCCTTAAGAAATTTCATCCTCGAAATTTACCTGCAGGAAAGAGGTACGGAAACTGCTTCAGCATGTCATCCTTCCGTTCCCACGTGGCTTCTTCAACACCACGATGCTTCTACAACACCTTTACCAACTCAATGGTCTTGCCACGAAGAACCTTGCTATCCGAATCCAGAATCCTCACCGGTTCCTCATCATAGGTCAAATCCGGATTCAATTCCACTTCCTGCACAGGCATCACATGCGAAGGATCAGATCTATACTTCCGGAGCATAGAAACATGAAACACATCATGAAACTTCTCCAACTCTTGAGGTAGCCTCAACTTGTACGCAACAGGACCCACACGCTTAACCACCTCATATGGTCCAATGTACCTAGGGCTCAACTTACCCTTCCGGCCAAACCTCATCACCTTCTTCCAAGGCGAAACCTTCAAAAACACACGATCACCCACCGCATACTCAATTTCCTTACGCTTCAAATCCGCGTAAGACTTTTGCCGATCAGAAGCTGCCTTCAAATGCTCACAAATGAGCTTCACCTTCTCGGTGGTTCCTTTCAACAAAGCCGGCATCGAAACCAACTTTTGACCCGTTTCAGCCCAACAAAGAGGAGTCCTACACTTCCTCCCGTACAAAGCCTCATAAGGTGCCATTTGAATACTTGCCTGATAACTATTGTTATAAGAAAACTCCACCAAAGGCAAATGTTTCTCCCAAGAACCTTGGAACTCAATCACGCAGCACCTCAACATATCCTCCAAAATCTGGATAACACGCTCGGACTGACCATCCGACTGAGGATGATAGGATGTACTGAAATTTAACCTTGTACCCAAAGCTTGATGCAAACACTGCCAGAAACGCGATGTGAACCTCGGATCCCTATCCGACACAATCAACTTAGGCACGCCATGCAGCCGCACAATCTCAGCAATGTACAGCTCCGCAAGCTTATCCAAAGAAAACGTAGTATGCACAGGCAAGAAATGCGCACACTTCGTCAGGCGATCCACAATCACCCACACTGAATTCTTCTTCGATGGTGACAAAGGTAAACCAGACACAAAATCCATGGTAACCCTTTCCCACTTCCACTCAGGGATTCTCAACGGTTGCAACAACCCTGAAGGAACCTGATGCTCAGCCTTAACTCGCTGACACACCAAACACTTGCTCACAAACTCCGCAACATCCTTCTTCAAACCCACCCAATAGTACTCATCACGAAGATCACGATACATCTTAGTACTACCAGGGTGCATAGCAAAAGGACTACTATGACCTTCAGTCAGAATAGCACGCCTCAACTCAGCTTCATTGGGCACTACTATCCGACTCCCAAAACACAACACACCATCATCATTAAAGCTGAAATCCGAAGGTCTACCCTCCGCGATATCCTGAACATGCGACACCAAGGAATCATCCAGCAACTGCTTTTCCTTGATCAACTGAACCAAAGATGGTTTCACTTGCAACTCAGCCACAAGACCACCATCACGCGAAACACTCAAACTGGCAAACATAGCCCTCAGCTCAACATCTACCTTCCTACTCAAGGCATCCGCAACAACATTAGCCTTTCCAGGATGATACTCAATCGTCAGATCATAATCCTTGAGCAACTCCAACCAACGCCGCTGCCTGAGATTCAACTCCTTATGAGACATCAGATACCTCAAACTCTTGTGATCCGTGTACACAGTACACTTCTCACCATACAGATAATGCCTCCAGATCTTCAAAGCAAAAACCACCGCAGCCAACTCAATATCATGCGTAGGATAATTGCGCTCATGCACCTTCAACTGCCGCGATGCATAAGCCACCACCTTACCCTCTTGCATCAACACACATCCCAAACCAACATAGGACGCATCACTGTAGACCACAAACTCTTTCCCTGATTCAGGTTGAACCAAGATAGGAGCTTGTGTCAAAGCCGCCTTAAGCTTCTCAAAAGCCTGCTGTCTCGCTTCCGTCCACTCATACTTAACATCCTTCTGCAACAGCTTCGTCAAAGGTGCAGCAATCTTCGAAAACCCATCCACGAACCTCCGGTAGTATCCTGCCAAACCAAGGAAACTACGAACCTCATGAACAGACTTAGGAACCTTCCAATTCATCACCGCCTCAATCTTCTGAGGATCAACACGAATCCCCTCAGCAGAAACCACATGCCCAAGAAACACCACTTCACTCAACCAGAACTCACACTTGCTCAACTTAGCATAAAGCTGATTCTCCAACAAAGCTTGCAGCACAATCCTCAGATGCTCTTCATGCTCCTCCTCAGTACGCGAGTACACGAGGATATCATCAATGAATACCACAACGAACTTGTCCAGGTATTCATGAAACACACGATTCATCATGTCCATGAAAGCAGCAGGAGCATTTGTCAAGCCAAACGACATCACAAGAAACTCATAATGCCCATACCTTGTCCTGAAAGTTGTCTTAGGCACATCCACATCCTTCACCTTCAACTGGTAATACCCTGACCTCAAGTCAATCTTAGAGAACACAGCAGCTCCCCGAAATTGATCAAAGAGATCATCAATCCTCGGCAAAGGATACCGATTCTTGATAGTCAACTTGTTCAGCTGACGGTAATCAATGCACATTCTCATGGTGCCATACTTCTTCTTCACAAACAAGACCGGTGCACCCCAAGGTGACACACTCGGCCGGATGAAACCACGATCAAGAAATTCTTGCAATTGCGTCTTCAACTCCTTCAGCTCCTTAGGTGCCATTCTATAAGGGGTAATGGACACAGGAGTTGTATTCTCATACAGCTCAATCCCAAACTCCACCTCGCGATTAGGAGGTAAACCAGGCAACTCCTCAGGAAACACCAGGAAACTTCTTCACAACCCTGATATCTTGCACACGCAACTCCTTAGAGCTAGGATTCATCACAAAAGCTAGGTAAGCTTCACAACCTTGCCTCAGCATCCTGCTCGCCTCCAAGGTAGACACCACATTGGCAAGAAACTTCACATTCTCACCAACCACCACAACTTCATAATCATCCGCAAGCTTCAGCGAAACTCGCTTATTTTCACAATCCACAACAGCACGATGCTTAGCAAGCCAATCCATACCAAGGATTACATCAAAACCATAGAAAGGCAACTCCATAAGGTCAACATGAAAAACATGATCTTGAACAACCAAAGGACACCTTCTATACAACTTTCGAGTCACAACAGTTTCACCAAAAGAACTAGTGACACGAACACCAACATCCAAAGACTCAACAGGCAAACCAAGCAATTCAGCATGCTCACGCAATATGTATGAATGCGTAGATCCAGAATCAATCAAGGAAAGTAATGACAAGGATTGCAAAGTAAAAGTACCTGCAATCACATCCGCGTCATTCCTCCCCTCCCGCTGAGCATACACCCTAGCTTGACCGCCACCTTCAGGCTGAATAGCCACAACATGAGCTACACCCCTACCACCTTCCTCTCTCCGCTGGAAATTACCACGGCCGCGCCCACGACCTCTCTGTGGTGCAGCAACAATAGGAGCACGCACTTGGCCACCAGCCAACATAGGACACTCTCGCCTCAAATGATCCGCAGATCCACAATTCCAGCACCCGTTACCAGCTGCTGCAACAGGAGCTTGCACCTCCCTCACAGCTCGAGGACAATCACGTTTCATATGACCACGTGAACCACATATCCAACATGTACTCGGATCAGCTCTAGCATTGCCTCCCCGAGCAGATGCACCACCACCCCGCTTAACTGAGGACTGATACCTCTGATCACGTCCCCTCTTGTTCCGTCCACCACCAGAGCTATATTCAGCAGCTCGCTTTCCAGCACTAGAACCAACACTCTTAGCAGATAAACCCAAGTTCATCTCAATATCCTTGGCTCGGCCCACCAGCACATCAAAATCATCATACTCGGTAGCCAGCACATACATCTTCACCTCCGTCACTAAACCATAACGGAATCTTTCACACCTTTCTCGCTCATCCGGAACAAGCTCAGGTGCATATTGACTGAGTCGAACAAACTGCACTTCATACTCAGCCACAGTCATGCTCCCCTGGGTAAGAGACATGAACTCTCGCTTCTTTTCATCCAGGTACCTCACACCTAGATATCTTCTCTTGAACGCATTCTGAAAGAATGTCCAAGTTATGTCAGCTTCCGCCATTCCAGCTATAGTGGTTGTCCACCACGTATAAGCATCATCCTGTAGCAAGGATACAACACACCCCAGCTTTTGCACATCAGTGCAACTCATCTGACCCAAGATCCTCTTGGTACTCTCCATCCAAGATTCAGAACCTTCAGCAGACATACCCCTGAACTCAGTCCCGCCTAGACTGCGTAAGCGTTCCAAGGGTAGTCTAACACCAGCATCTCCCTGATGCCCAGCTCCTTGATCTCCCGCTACTGCAGCTCAGAAAGCACCCGCAATAGCTTGCACCAACATCGTCATGTCAGGCGTAGCTTGCCCCTGACCAGCCTCAGGTCCAGCGACCCCAGCACCAGCTGCGGCTTCAGCTCTTTCACCCTCAGCACCACCACCACCAGGTGGAGGAGGTAACACCGCACTTCCCGCATTCTTCTTATTCTCATTCTCATTCGGAGCCGTAGCTCGCACATTACACCTCAACTCTCTACGAGGGGCCATATTCTAACCATGCAATCACAATGCAAATAAACAAAGTCAGGTCCAGCAAGGTAAGCAATCCAAGTACTCAAGCTCATTTTCATTTAAAATCAACATCATTTCATTAGCTTTGATTTGGCAATGGGTACCCACAACATGCTTCACCACAGCATACAACACAATTGCATCACATATACAATTCACTCAACATGCTTTCACTCAACAAGCATACAAAGCATACATGCATAAATCATTCACACAAACATTCCCAATTACTCGAGAACTCAGCTCTGATACCACCAAATGTAACCCCCTTAACCCGGCCTAGACGGTTGACCCAAATTAAGAAAGTCACACGGGGAAAATCAAAGTCAACCCGAAAGTCAACCTTGATTAACGACCCTTTTTTTTCTTTTTTTTTTAAATTGTCTAGATGCATATTAACCCTAGATATGATCATTCAAACAGCATGCTCAAAGATCATACACATCAGAGATCATTCAGGGACCCAATTGAACAATTTACAACTTTAGGGACCAAATTGTAAATTCTGTAAATTATAAGGACTTCATCCAAATTAAAGTTACCAACTTGTACTTAGTCAAGTTTCATGCTTCTCTGCAAATTTTCAGCTCAAAAGGACATCCCAAACTCATACAATTGCATAAACAAGTTTCAGGACCAAAATGCAAACATTTCAAAACATATAACTGCCGATGTCAGCCCCAACGGTCAAATGTTCCGAAACAGGAAGAACCTGTTACGAAACGCGGGGCCGTTCCGCAACGTGTTCCGAAACGAGGGCTGGCAGAGGACTTTCCGTTTCGGAACGGTGTCTTCCGTTTCGGACGCCTGGGCTATTACAGGGCACCCGTTCCGAAACGGTAGCTCCCGTTCCGATACGGCCTGCACAGAATGTGGGGAAATGGATGCTAAAACACACAATTGATCAACCATACATGCTCCAGATGCAACCAAACTTTACCAGCAAGACATTCAACATGTAAGGAACATAAATGCAGCATTCAATCATCATCATGGCATCAAATATGAAAAGCCCCAAATCTAAAGGCATGCTTCCTACTTAGCAAACCATTCAAGCATTGATTCTCCAAACCAAACACATAATGGCCAATTACATGTTCCAGCATTATTGACAACATTAAACAAACTTAGGGAGTTCAAAACCTCTCCCAAAACATCCACATAGGTCCCCCATTGCCAAATGCCAAAAGCTAAAAGTGTTTAAGAAAACCTTCCCATACTTGAGCTTAACTTCCACTTGATTGCTTGCCTTCCTTACTGCCCTCAATGCACCTTAATGCTCTGCATTATTGGTTTAAGAAAAAGAGAAAGAGAGATATCTTAGAAAAATCTGGAGAAATCTTTTTTTGGAATAATAGCTCCTTAAAGATTCAAAGTTTCAATCCTTTATAAAACTGTCCCGCAACTTTCAAAAATTACATTTTGGTCACTAGCCAAAATGTCAACCTTCCGAACCTCATTTTCCAAAATTGATTTCACAGTTCACTTATATATATTAAAAGATGATTTTAGAACATTTTTCCATATTTTTAATGCAACCCGAACTAGGCTTTCCTAAATTCACTCTTAAATATTCGATCAGCACTTTGACCGAACCGGTCAACGCCAAAACTTCTGAGCCCAAAACCGGGGCGTTACAACTCTCCCCCCCTTAGGAAATTTCGTCCTCGAAATTTCAACCGGCGAAAAGAGAACAACAACCTTTTCAAGCAACACACACAAGACAACACAAAAGCCTTAACCAACACCACTGATCACTTTCCACACAAAACTTCCACCACTCACTGTTCACAAATCCACACTCTCAAGGGTAACCACAACCCAACCTTCCACACAACCAGATTATGCACAATCTCAACATCAACCTGAAAACTTCAACTCTTACAGCAAACAACACTGTAATACACATCTTCCAAGACTTGCCTACACAAAGACATCAACCAAACCAACTCACCCACTAGGCAACCTCCCAGTCTCTAAAACTCTTGCGATTCCCAAACCTCTTCCAAAGATTTCCCAACAAGCAGAAATCCTTAACATCAACTGTTTACTCAAGCTCTTCAACGAAGCTGACCACCCTTCACATCCGTCAAAAACATTACCATAACAGCTCACCAGCACCAAAAACCAAAATCACATCACAACCTCAACTTGAAACCTTCAGCCGTTCCACATACCATCAACAGACTTCAAACAAAACTTCATAACCACACTAACCAACCACTGCTCACACAAAAACCCAACAACCAACAAAAACCTTCGATCTTTCACAACCCTTTCACTACAAACTTCAACCAGAACACTTGCATTACCAGAACATCACTGATCCAAAACACACATAACAGCCTCCGATCTCCTCAAAGATTGCTAAGAACCAACACAACCCTTCACAACAACTTAAAAGCTAAACAACTTCAGCACTTGGGAACTCAACCACCAAACTACAACAACACTTAGCACCAAAGAACTACCACCTCCTTTTAGCTAAACAAACCACTCAACCGATACTAACCTCAACCGATACCTTTCACCACCAAACCACTAAACTCTCAGAGCAACAAACACTTTCCTTCTACCAACAAGCCATTCCACTCTCACTATCACTAGCAACTAGATAACAAACTCCAGCACTTCTAACTCCCACTCAGCACCAACAACCTCTAAAAACCATCATCCCACCTAATCTAACCACAACACTAACAGATTCGACTAGTTATTAGCGAGCGTGAACATCGTTTGCATGATCACCTACATGCCCTATCAATGCCTGATGTACATGTATGCAAAACCTCTAATGTCATGCCACATGTATGCATGGACCAACATATATAATATAGTATATATCAATGATTTTAACTGTGCATGAATGCCAGTTCACACCCTCCAATAACATCCTCAAAATCTGTCTAAGAACAACCTCTTTACTCATCTTTAACTTATCTAACTCCATCATACCAACAGCCATTAACCACAAGATACTTACCCAAGCCTTCTTCACACCCAAGGTATTACCAAACCACAACTATTACTACCCCAAACATGCTAGCAACAAGACTAAACTTACCACGCAAGGAAAGACCAACAGAAACCAAACTAAGCAACTAAAGCAAAGATCACTTAACAAGGTTACCTGAAAACACAACACCACCCTGAAGCTTCATCGAACGAGCTCTCTTCCTTGCGGAACCAACACCCTTCCGCGGCACAACTGCAGCACCAACAAACACACCAGGGTCACCACCAACTCCTTGCGATAAGGAACCTTGGTTGTTCTGCGCCAACATCAAGCAATCACGCTTCATGTGTCCAGCAGACCCACATTTCCAGCAAACTTCATTTCCCACACTCTTCACAACCTTCTGCTTTTTCTGCCACTTCTGAACCTCGCCTCGGCCGTGCTCACGACCTTTCAAAAAAAAATCCTTTAGCCAACATCAAAGCTGACTTCACTCCATGAGGACAGTCACGCCTAACATGCAACTTGGAACCACATCTCCAGCAAACTCTTGTGTCCCAACATTTTTCAACATGTTGCCTTTTACAACGGTCACACACAGATGACTGAGCTTCCACTCCTTGCTCAAGCAACACTTGCTCACCAACAGCATCAGCCGCACCTTGCTCAACCCTTGGAAATTCCCTTCCAAGATACCTTTCATAGAAAGCAGATACGAAGAAATCCCAATCAATATCAAGGATATGTGACGCCACAGCCACAGATGTCCACCAAGAACAAACATCCTCCAGCATCAGAGAAACAACACTCCCCAGCTTACAGGCATAATCACAGCCCTCCTGATCCAAAATCAGAACTACATTGGCCAACCAGGCCTCAAACATCTCCGGGGAAGAACCATGATACTCCTCAGCACCCAAATCAAGCAAATGCTGCTTCGGCAAACCCACACATTTAGCCAGCACATCCACTGATCCCACCTCAACCATAGCCTGAGATGTTCCCAACACCTCCTGAACAACAGGTAAAGAACTTTCCATCCCGGAACCAGCTTCCTTCCCTTGCCTTACCAACTCAACTTCAGTCACAGAAGACTGAGACAAAACACCTTTACAAAAGGGCGAATTCTTTGCCTTAACAACCTGCCCCAAGGCAGCAACCATTTCACTCATCCTCCATTCCTTCATCAACTTTGCCATACCACTAACAACAAACAACATACAATCACAACAAACAAACAAAACCTGTTAGACCAGCATTAAGCAAGGATTCAAACTCCAACTCCAAAATAACACAATAGCTATATTAATAAGGCAATGGGTATCCCGAATCCTCCCCTTTACATGACATAACAGCCAACACAACATGAACATCACAACATCAAGCATATCAACAACATACCTTGATCATGCTTACACCAAACAACATCCAACAGCACTAGCACATTAACAACATAACATGCTCAAAACACATTCATCATGCATAGCATCAGCTCATAACATCCACACATATCCACATGATCTCAACCAAGATTCATAACCACAAATCATGCTTGCATACACCAGCAACATGCTCAAAAACATCAACAGCATACTCAGAAACACATGCTTCAACCAGCTTTCAACCATACAACAAGGTAAACATCAAGCACACTTACCACAACAACTTACCGTTTTCCCCAACCTTCGCAACTCAGCTCTGATACCACCAAATGTAACCCCCATAGCCCGGCCTGGACGGTTGACCCGAACTACGA
The DNA here is from genome assembly GCA_958450335.1 of Hibiscus tridactylites. Lineage (NCBI taxonomy): Eukaryota > Viridiplantae > Streptophyta > Magnoliopsida > Malvales > Malvaceae > Hibiscus > Hibiscus tridactylites. The sequence continues at coordinate 36,356,273 of OY288288.1, forward strand.
AGATTACACGGGGAAAACCAAAGTCAACCCGAAAGTCAACCTTGATTAACGACCCTTTTTTTCTTTTTAATCTTATCTAGATGCACATTAACCTTAGATGTGATCACACAAACACCATGCTCAAAGATCACAATCATCAGAGATCAAACAGGGACCCAATTGAACAAATTACAACTTTAGGGACCAAATTGTAATTTCTGAAAACTTTAAGGACTTAACCAGATTTTAAGTTACCAACTTGAAATTAATCATGTTTCATGCTTCTCTGCCAAATTTCAGCTCAAACGGACATCCCGAACTCATACAATTGCACAAACAAGATTCAGGACCAAAATGCAAACATTTTGAAACATTTAACCGCCCATGTCAGCCCCCAACGGTCACCCGTTCCGAAACAGGCCAAGGCCGTTCCGAAACACGGGCCGTTCCGCAACGCGTTCCGCAACGGGGGTCTGGCAGAATGCTTTCCGTTTCGGAACGGTGACACCCGTTTCGGACGCCTGGGTTCATGCAGGGCACCCGTTCCGAAACGGTGTTGCCCGTTCCGAAACGTCTAGCCCAGAATGTTGCATTTTGCTCATTCAAACACACAATTGGTCATTCAAACATGCTCCAAAACCCACCAAACTTTGCCAACATGTAAATCAACATAAAAGAGACATACTTGCATCAACAATTCAACAATTAACCATTACATATGAAAAGCCCCAAATCTATAGGCATGCTTCCTACACAAGCAACCATTTAAGCACAAACCTTCCAATTCAACCTCAATTAAGCCAATTCATGATTCAACATCATTAACAACAGTATTTAAACATTCATGATCAACACATACGATCACAATAACAACAAATCGAGAGATTCTACCCCATTGCTCTTATTAACTATAGCTATTCACCGAGACATACATCTCCATTGGAGTCCACCTTGAATCCCTTGCTCCTTGCTGCCCAAACCTCAAGAATCTGCATTGATGGACAAAAAGGAGCGTAAGCACATAATGCTTAGTGAGGAATGCTCAAAACCAAAACACCATCAATGCAGCGGGTCTTTAAAACACTTTCAACATCAAGCTCAAAACATGCATAAACACCATATGCCAAGCTTAAACAAAACCATGGAAAACACATCCTTTCCACAACATACCTTTCTTTAACTTGAAAACCACATCAAGCAAGAAACCATTTAAAACCATAGTTCAAATAAACCATTTCATGCATTTAACCAAGGCATCATAAACCATAACATCATATTCACATGCCTTTAACAACAAGTCATACATGACTCCAATGCAACATAGGTAATTCATGCTCACATGCATCATTTATCAAATGATAACCAACACTTGTTCAACATACAAGTAACATGCTTTCACTAGCATCATACCCATCTCATGCAACAATGCATCTTACCAAGCATCTCATGCTTCTCATGCAAACATGCATCAATTCAAGCATCTCATGCTTCACGTGCAACCATGCATCATTTCAAGCAATCCCATGCTTCACATGCAACTATGCATCATTTCAAGCAATCCCATGCTTCACATGCAACTATGCATCATTTCAAGCAATCCCATGCTTAACATGATCAAGAACATTATATTGGCTTTCAAGAGATCAACCATATTCACTTTCCAACTTTTCAACCCGATCGGATACGCGGATTACAAGCGTGTCCCAACGCTTCCTACACACTACCCAATCCAAGGTCTTCCCGTGGGCAACAACCTCCACTGACCTCAACAACCTAAGGTTCCCATGCATGGACTTTTAAACACCATACAACCTTAGCTTTTCCTCAAGGTTACCATGTATAAACATACACCCTTGACATGCACAAGGTCTTCCCGTATGGACTTTCAACCACCATACAACCTTTGCATAACCGATTGGTAGTTGTAGACATCATCTAACGAGATCCGGGACATCACACACAAGATCCACACATGGACTTAACCATTGCCATTGTGATCTTAACAAGTACAAGGTTCTCACATAAGGACTTTTAACCACCTTATAACCTTTACTTAACCAAGGTCTACCGTGGGCAACAACCTCCACTACGACCTTAAGCAACCGAGGTCCTCCCGTGGGCACACCCTCCACTGACCTCATCTCGTTAGGAATACTTGAGGGGAGTTTACCCGGTCCACACTTGACCACTCCGCCATCAAGGCGACTTTATTCACGGTGCACCCAATCCTATAGCCGGCTAATTATACCCGATCAACGAACCAAGAACCATTCACATCTCTTGCCAACATAACCATCTTACCATAATGTCCAATGTTCCACATGCATAAACATAATGCAAAACCATCACATCATTAGCTCAATGATTCACATGCATAAACAATATGCACAAGGTAACAATTATCATCATTAATCATCATCAACTCACTGTTTTTAAGCATCATACAAAGCCCATGAAAACATGCAACACTATGCATCAAAACCACATTTTCATTGCACTAAACCAAGGATCTCTTACCTTGAGCACCCTTTTCAATTGACTTTCAAAACCAGCATTAAACCATGCTAAAACATGCTTACAAAACAGAATTAAACCATGCAATAACACATGCACATCAATCATCAACCACAATTGATTTTAAAACCAAATCATACACAATCCAAGAGCAAAAACCTCTTCACTTAATCTTGAGCTTAGCAAAGTTGTTTAGACTTAAACTAAGCTCCCAAAAACCTTCAAACCATGTTTCAACAGCTGAAATCCCAACTTCACTCACCGATTACCAAACAAGCCTAGCCAACAAGCTTTCCAAGCTTCCGAAACCTTCCGAAAACACCTCCAAAGCTCAAGGATCAACCTCCCCTGTTTCAAGAACACCATATGCATTAAAACACCAGCAACATCAACACAACTCGCTGCTCATCACAAAACTAGCAATTTGGCTACCAAACACAACCGAAATCACCTCCAAACACTTCCAAAACTTAACCCAGCCAAGATCCATCACTTCTAACCATTTTTATACATCAAATAACATGCAAAATGATCACAACCACATCCTTATACCTCCAGGTATAACAGATCACCAAAAACACTCCAAAAACAACCAAAAACTCAAGCCAAACTTAGGAAATTCAACCTATCCGGGATTGCATTGATTAAACCTCAACTTCTAATCATTTTAGCATTCATTTAACATCAATTTAACACCTCAAAACCCTGCTTAAACAGATCACACGAAAATTTCACCAAAATCCTCAAATCTTGCATTTTAGCCAAAAATCAAGATCTCAATTGAAAAGCCTTTAATAAAACATAAATCAAGGATTGAGAACTTAGGAATTTCAGTAAAGAACTGATAGTTTAGAGGAGAAGGACGTTCTTACCTCCAAACTTGAATTTCTCCATTTTAGAGCCAAAATGCTTGATGAATCAACTTGTAAATTGTGAGGTTTTGATGATGAGATGATTAGGAATCAAATGAGAATTGAAATGAGAGATTAAAATGTTAAAATCAAAGAAAGAAATCTGAGGAAATCCTGTTTGGGTTGAGAGAAAATGAGAGAAAAGAGAATTTGAGAGAAAATGGAAAATTAGTTGGAATTAGTTAAAATGATTTTTCCCTCTCTTTTCTTAATCTTTAAAATCAGATTTTAGACTTAAAATATCTTAGAAAAATCTGGAGAAATCTTTTTTTGGAATAATAGCTCCTTAAAGATTCAAAGTTTCAATCCTTTATAAAACTGTCCCGCAACTTTCAAAAATTACATTTTGGTCACTAGCCAAAATGTCAACCTTCCGAACCTCATTTTCCAAAATTGATTTCACAGTTCACTTATATATATTAAAAGATGATTTTAGAACATTTTTCCATATTTTTAATGCAACCCGAACTAGGCATTCCTAAATTCACTCTTAAATATTCGATCAGCACTTTGACCGAACCGGTCAACGCCAAAACTTCTGAGCCCAAAACCGGGGCGTTACATGTTTTGCAGTCCTTTTTGTAGAGGTTTCGGACTAGCGAGTCGAAATGGGCCTTTCAATGGACCCGTTGGAATTTTAACTGAGTAAAAAGTAAAGAAATTTAGGTTTTGCAATATAATTGTGTTGAAAAGCTCCTAATCATTTATTTGAACTCCTATTATTTGAATAAAACCTTTTTGTGGTCCTTTTTGTAGAGGTTTCGGACGAGCAGGTCTAAATGGGCCTTTCAATGGACCCGTTGGAATTTTAACTGAGTAAAAAGTACAGAAATTGAGGTTTTGCAATATAATTGTGTTGAAAAGCTCCTAATCAATTATTTGAACTCCTAATATTTGACTAAAACTTGTTTTGCGTTCCTTTTTGTAGAGGTTTCGGACCAGCAGGTCGAAAAGGGCCTTTCAATGGACCCGTTGGAATTTTAACTGAGTAAAAAGTACAGAAATTGAGGTTTTGCAATATAATTGTGTTGAAAAGCTCCTAATCAATTACATGAACTCCTAAAATTTGATTAAGACTTGTTTTGCGGTCCTTTTTGTAGAGGTTTCAGACGAGCGGGTCGAAATGGGCCTTTCAATGGACCCGTTGGAATTTTAACTGAGTAAAAAGTACAGAAATCGAGGTTTTGCAATATAATTGTGTTCAAAAGCTCCTAATCAATTACATGAATTCCTAAAAATTGATTAAAACTTGTTTTGCAGTCCTTTTTGTTGAGGTTTCGGACGAGCGGGTCGAAATGGGCCTTTCAATGGACCCGTTCGAATTTTAACTGAGTAAAAAATACAGAAATTGAGGTTTTGCAATATAATTGTGTTGAAAAGCTCCTAATCAATTATTTGAACTCCTAATATTTGAATAAAACATTTTTGCGGTCCTTTTTGTAGAGGTTTCGGACGAGCAGGTCTAAATGGGCCTTTCAATGGACCCGTTGGAATTTTAACTGGGTAAAAAGTACAGAAATTGAGGTTTTGCAATATAATTGTGTTCAAAAGCTCCTAATCAATAATTTGAACTCCTAAAATTTGATTAAAACTTGTTTTGCAGTCCTTTTTTAGAGGTTTCGGACTAGCGGGTCGAAATGGGCCTTTCAATGGACCCGTTGGAATTTTAACTGAGTAAAAAGTACAGAAATTGAGGTTTTGCAATATAATTGTGTTGAAAAGCTCCTAATCATTTATTTGAACTCCTATTATTTGAATAAAACCTTTTAGTGGTCCTTTTTGTAGAGGTTTCGGACGAGCAGGTCTAAATGGGCCTTTCAATGGACCCGTTGGAATTTTAACTGAGTAAAAAGTACAGAAATTGAGGTTTTGCAATATAATTGTGTTGAAAAGCTCCTAATCAATTATTTGAACTCCTAATATTTGACTAAAACTTGTTTTGCGTTCCTTTTTGTAGAGGTTTCGGACCAGCAGGTCGAAAAGGGCCTTTCAATGGACCCGTTGGAATTTTAACTGAGTAAAAAGTACAGAAATTGAGGTTTTGCAATATAATTGTGATGAAAAGCTCCTAATCAATTACATGAACTCCTAACATTTGATTAAGACTTGTTTTGTGGTCCTTTCTGTAGAGGTTTCGGACGAGCGCGTCAAAATGGGCCTTTCAATGGACCCGTTGGAATTTTAACTGAGTAAAAAGTACAGAATTCGAGGTTTTGCAATATAATTGTGTTCAAAAGCTCCTAATCAATTACATGAATTCCTAAAATTTGATTAAAACTTGTTTTGCAGTACTTTTTGTAGAGGTTTCGGACGAGCGGGTCGAAATGGGCCTTTCAATGGACCCGTTCGAATTTTAACTGAGTAAAAAATACAGAAATTGAGGTTTTGCAATATAATTGTGTTGCAAAGCTCCTAATAAATTATTTGAACTCCTAATATTTGAATAAAGCATTTTTGCGGTCCTTTTTGTAGAGGTTTCGGACGAGCAGGTCTAAATGGGCCTTTCAATGGACCCGTTGTAATTTTAACTGAGTAAAAAGTATAGAAATTGAGGTTTTGCAATATAATTATGTTCAAAAGCTCCTAATCAATAATTTGAACTCCTAAAATTTGATTAAAACTTGTTTTGCAGTCCTTTTTGTAGAGGTTTCGGACTAGCGGGTCGAAAAGGGCCATTCAATGGACCCGTTGGAATTTTAACTGAGTAAAAAGTACAGAAATTGAGGTTTTGCAATATAATTGTGTTGAAAAGCTCCTAATCAATTACATGAACTCCTAAAATTTGATTAAGACTTGTTTTGCGGTCCTTTTTGTAGAGGTTTCGGACGAGCGGGTCGAAATGGGCCTTTCAATGGACCCGTTGGAATTTTAACTGAGTAAAAAGTACAGAAATCGAGGTTTTGCAATATAATTGTGTTCAAAAGCTCCTAATCAATTACATGAATTCCTAAAATTTTATTAAATCTTGTTTTGCAGTACTTTTTGTAGAGGTTTCGGACGAGCGGGTCGAAATGGGCCTTTCAATGGACCTGTTCGAATTTTAACTGAGTAAAAAATACAGAAATTGAGGTTTTGCAATATAATTGTGTTGAAAAGCTCCTAATCAATTATTTGAACTCCTAATATTTGACTAAAACTTGTTTTGCGGTCCTTTTTGTAGAGGTTTCGGACTAGCAGGTCGAAAAGGGCCTTTCAATGGACAGGTTGGAATTTTAACTGAGTAAAAAGTACAGAAATTGAGGTTTTGCAATATAATTGTGTTGAAAAGCTCCTAATCAATTACATGAACTCCTAAAATTTGATTAAGACTTGTTTTGCGGTCCTTTTTGTAGAGGTTTCGGACGAGCGGGTCGAAATGGGCCTTTCAATGGACCCGTTGGAATTTTAACTAAGTAAAAAGTACAGAAATCGAGGTTTTGCAATATAATTGTGTTCAAAAGCTCCTAATCAATTGCATGAATTCCTAAAATTTGATTAAAACTTGTTTTGCAGTCCTTTTTGTAGAGGTTTCGGACGAGCGGGTCGAAATGGGCCTTTCAATGGACCCGTTCGAATTTTAACTGAGTAAAAAATACAGAAATTGAGGTTTTGCAATATAATTGTGTTGAAAAGCTCCTAATCAATTATTTGAACTCCTAACATTTGAATAAAACATTTTTGCGGTCCTTTTTGTAGAGGTTTCGGACGGGCAGGTCTAAATGGGCCTTTCAATGGACCCGTTAGAATTTTAACTGAGTAAAAAGTACAGAAATTGAGGTTTTGCAATATAATTGTGTTGAAAAGCTCCTAATCAATTATTTGAACTCCTAATTTTTGAATAAAACCTTTTTGCGGTCCTTTTTGTAGAGGTTTCGGACGAGCAGGTCTAAATGGGCCTTTCAATGGACCCGTTGGAATTTAAACTGAGTAAAAAGTACAGAAATTGAGGTTTTGCAATATAATTGTGCTGAAAAGCTCCTATTTGCGGTCCTTTTTGTAGAGGTTTCGGACGAGCAGATCTAAATGGGCCTTTCAATGGACCCGTTGGAATTTTAACTGAGTAAAGAGTACAGAAATTGAGGTTTTGCAATATAATTGTGTTGAAAAGCTCCTAATCAATTATTTGAACTCCTAATATTTGACTAAAACTTGTTTTGCGGTCCTTTTTGTAGAGGTTTCGGACCAGCAGGTCGAAAAGGGCCTTTCAATGGACCCGTTGGAATTTTAACTGAGTAAAAAGTATAGAAATTGAGGTTTTGCAGTATAATTGTGTTGAAAAGCTCCTAATCAATTACATGAACTCCTAAAATTTGATTAAGACTTGTTTTGCGGTCCTTTTTGTAGAGGTTTCGGACGAGCGGGTCGAAATGGGCCTTTCAATGGACCCGTTGGAATTTTAACTGAGTAAAAAGTACAGAAATCGAGGTTTTGCAATATAATTGTGTTCAAAAGCTCCTAATCAATAACAAGAATTCCTAAAATTTGATTAAAACTTGTTTTGCAGTACTTTTTGTAGAGGTTTCGGACGAGCGGGTCGAAATGGGCCTTTCAATGGACCCGTTCGAATTTTAACTGAGTAAAAAATGCAGAAATTGAGGTTTTGCAATATAATTGTGTTGAAAAGCTCCTAATCAATTATTTGGACTCCTAACATTTGAATAAAACATTTTTGCGGTCCCTTTTGTAGAGGTTTCGGACGGGCAGGTCTAAATGGGCCATTCAATGGACCCGTTAGAATTTTAACTGAGTAAAAAGTACAGAAATTGAGGTTTTGCAATATAATTGTGTTGAAAAGCTCCTAATCAATTATTTGAACTCCTAATTTTTGAATAAAACCTTTTTGCGGTCCTTTTTGTAGAGGTTTCGGACGAGCAGGTCTAAATGGGCCTTTCAATGGACCCGTTGGAATTTAAACTGAGTAAAAAGTACAGAAATTGAGGTTTTGCAATATAATTGTGCTGAAAAGCTCCTAATCAATTATTTGAACTCCTAATATTTGAATAAAACCTTTTTGCGGTCCTTTTTGTAGAGGTTTCGGACGAGCAGATCTAAATGGGCCTTTCAATGGACCCGTTGGAATTTTAACTGAGTAAAAAGTACAGAAATTGAGGTTTTGCAATATAATTGTGTTGAAAAGCTCCTAATCAATTATTTGAACTCCTAATATTTGACTAAAACTTGATTTGCGGTACTTTTTGTAGAGGTTTCGAACTAGCAGGTCGAAAAGGGCCTTTCAATGGACCTGTTGGAATTTTAACTGAGTAAAAAGTACAGAAATTGAGGTTTTGCAATATAATTGTGTTGAAAAGCTCCTAATCAATTACATGAACTCCTAATATTTGATTAAGACTTGTTTTGCGGTCCTTTTTGTAGAGGTTTCGGACGAGCGGGTCGAAATGGGCCTTTCAATGGACCCGTTGGAATTTTAACTGAGTAAAAAGTATAAAAATCGAGGTTTTGCAATATAATTGTGTTCAAAAGCTCCTAATAAATTACATGAATTCCTAAAATTTGATTAAAACTTGTTTTGCAGTCCTTTTTGTAGAGGTTTCGGACGAGCGGGTCGAAATGGGCCTTTCAATGGACCCGTTCGAATTTTAACTGAGTAAAAAATACAGAAATTGAGGTTTTGCAATATAATTGTGTTGAAAAGCTCCTAATCAATTATTTGAACTCCTAATTTTTGAAAAAAACATTTTTGCGGTCCTTTTTGTAGAGGTTTCGGATGAGCAGGTCTAAATGGGCCTTTCAATGGACCCGTTGGAATTTTAACTGAGTAAAAAGTACAGAAATTGAGGTTTTGCAATATAATTGTGTTGAAAAGCTCCTAATCAATTATTTGAACTCCTAATATTTGAATAAAACCTTTTTGCGATCCTTTTTGTAGAGGTGTCGGACGAGCAGGTCTAATTGGGCCTTTCAATGGACCCGTTGGAATTTAAACTGAGTAAAAAGTACAGAAATTGAGGTTTTGCAATATAATTGTGCTGAAAAGTTCCTAATCAATTATTTGAACACCTAAAATTTGATTAAAACTTGTTTTGCAGTCCTTTTTGTAGAGGTTTCGGACTAGCGGGTCGAAATGGGCCTTTCAATGGACCCGTTGGAATTTTAACTGAGTAAAAAGTACAGAAATTGAGGTTTTGCAATATAATTGTGTTCAAAAGCTCCTAATCAATTATTTGAACTCCTAATATTTGACTAAAACTTGTTTTGCGGTCCTTTTTGTAGAGGTTTCGGACTAGCAGGTCGAAAAGGGCCTTTCAATGGACAGGTTGGAATTTTAACTGAGTAAAAAGTACAGAAATTGAGGTTTTGCAATATAATTGTGTTGAAAAGCTCCTAATCAATTACATGAACTCCTAAAATTTGATTAAGACTTCTTTTGCGGTCCTTTTTGTAGAGGTTTCGGACGAGCGGGTCGAAATGGGCCTTTCAATGGACCCGTTGGAATTTTAACTAAGTAAAAAGTACAGAAATCGAGGTTTTGCAATATAATTGTGTTCAAAAGCTCCTAATCAATTGCATGAATTCCTAAAATTTGATTAAAACTTGTTTTGCAGTCCTTTTTGTAGAGGTTTCGGACGAGCGGGTCGAAATGGGCCTTTCAATGGACCCGCTCGAATTTTAACTGAGTAAAAAATACAGAAATTGAGGTTTTGCAATATAATTGTGTTGAAAAGCTCCTAATCAATTATTTGAACTCATAATATTTGAATAAAACATTTTTGCGGTCCTTTTTGTAGAGGTTTCGGACGAGCAAGTCTAAATGGGCCTTTCAATAGACCCGTTGGAATTTTAACTGAGTAAAAAGTACAGAAACTGAGGTTTTGCAATTTAATTGTGTTGAAAAGCTCCTAATCAATTATTTGAACTTCTAATATTTGAATAAAACCTTTTTGCGGTCCTTTTTGTAGAGGTTTCAGACGAGCAGGTCTAAATGGGCCATTCAATGGACCCGTTGGAATTTAAACTGAGTAAAAAGTACAGAAATTGAGGTTTTGCAATATAGTTGTGATGAAAAGCTCCTAATCAATTATTTGAACTCCTAAAATTTGATTAAAACTTGTTTTGCAGTCCTTTTTGTAGAGGTTTCGGACTAGCGGGTCGAAACGGGCCTTTCAATGGACCCGTTGGAATTTTAACTGAGTAAAAAGTACAGAAATTGAGGTTTTGCAATATAATTGTGTTGAAAAGCTCCGAATCATTTATTTGAACTCCTATTATTTGAATAAAACCTTTTTGCGGTCCTTTTTGTAGAAGTTTCGGACGAGCTGGTCTAAATGGGCCTTTCAATGGACCCGTTGGAATTTTAACTGAGTAAAAAGTACAGAAATTGAGGTTTTGAAATATAATTGTGTTGAAGAGCTCCTAATCAATTATTTGAACTCCTAATATTTGAGTAAAACCTTTTCACGGTCCTTTTTGTAGAGGTTTCGGACGAGCAGGTCTAAATTGGCCTTTCAATGGACCCGTTGAATTTTTAACTGTGTAAAAAGTACAGAAATTGAGATTTTGCAATATAATTGTGTTGAAAAGCGCCTAATCAATTATTTGAACTCCTAATATTTGACTAAAACTTGTTTTGCGGTCCTCTTTGTAGAGGTTTCGGACCAGCAGGTCGAAAAGGGCCTTTCAATGGACCCGTTGGAATTTTAACTAAGTTAAAAGTACAGAAATTGAGGTTTTGCAATATAATTGTGTTGATAAGATCCTAATCAATTACATGAACTCCTAAAATTTGATTAAGACTTGTTTTGCGGTCCTTTTTTGTAGAGGTTTCGGACGAACGGGTCTAAATGGGCCTTTCAATGGACCCGTTGGAATTTTAACTGAGAAAAAAGTACAGAAATTGAGGTTTTGCAATATATTTTCGTTGAAAAGCTCCTAATCAATTATTTGAACTCCTAATATTTGAATAAAACTTTTTTGTAGTCCTTTTTGTAGAGGTTTCGGACGAGCAGGTCTAAATGGGCCTTTCAATGGACCCGTTGGAATTTTAACTGAGTAAAAAGTACAGAAATTGAGGTTTTGCAATATAATTGTGTTGGAAAGCTCCTAATCAATTACATGAACTCCTAAAATTTGATTAAGACTTGTTTTGCGGTCCTTTTTGTAGAGGTTTCGGACGAGCGGGTCGAAATGGGCCTTTCAATGGACCCGTTGGAATTTTAACTAAGTAAAAAGTACAGAAATCGAGGTTTTGCAATATAATTGTGTTCAAAAGCTCCTAATCAATTGCATGAATTCCTAAAATTTGATTAAAACTTGTTTTGCAGTCCTTTTTGTAGAGGTTTCGGACGAGCGGGTCGAAATGGGCCTTTCAATGGACCCGTTCGAATTTTAACTGAGTAAAAAATACAGAAATTGAGGTTTTGCAATATAATTGTGTTGAAAAGCTCCTAATCAATTATTTGAACTCATAATATTTGAATAAAACATTTTTGCGGTCCTTTTTGTAGAGGTTTCGGACGAGCAGGTCTAAATGGGCCTTTCAATGGACCCGTTGGAATTTTAATTGAGTAAAAAGTACAGAAACTGAGGTTTTGCAATTTAATTGTTTTGAAAAGCTCCTAATAAATTATTTGAACTTCTAATATTTGAATAAAACCTTTTTGCGGTCCTTTTTGTAGAGGTTTCGGACGAGCTGGTCTAAATGGGCCATTCAATGGACCCGTTGGAATTTAAACTGAGTAAAAAGTACAGAAATTGAGGTTTTGCAATATAGTTGTGATGAAAAGCTCCTAATCAATTATTTGAACTCCTAAAATTTGATTAAAACTTGTTTTGAAGTCCTTTTTGTAGAGGTTTCGGACTAGCGGGTCGAAATGGGCCTTTCAATGGACCCGTTGGAATTTTAACTGAGTAAAAAGTACAGAAATTGAGGTTTTGCAATATAATTGTGTTGAAAAGCTCCGAATCATTTATTTGAACTCCTATTATTTGAATAAAACCTTTTTGCGGTCCTTTTTGTAGAAGTTTCGGACGAGCTGGTCTAAATGGGCCTTTCAATGGACCCGTTGGAATTTTAACTGAGTAAAAAGTACAGAAATTGAGGTTTTGAAATATAATTGTGTTGAAGAGCTCCTAATCAATTATTTGAACTCCTAATATTTGAGTAAAACCTTTTCACGGTCCTTTTTGTAGAGGTTTCGGACGAGCAGGTCTAAATTGGCCTTTCAATGGACCCGTTGAATTTTTAACTGTGTAAAAAGTACAGAAATTGAGATTTTGCAATATAATTGTGTTGAAAAGCGCCTAATCAATTATTTGAACTCCTAATATTTGACTAAAACTTGTTTTGCGGTCCTCTTTGTAGAGGTTTCGGACCAGCAGGTCGAAAAGGGCCTTTCAATGGACCCGTTGGAATTTTATCTAAGTTAAAAGTACAGAAATTGAGGTTTTGCAATATAATTGTGTTGATAAGATCCTAATCAATTACATGAACTCCTAAAATTTGATTAAGACTTGTTTTGCGGTCCTTTTTTGTAGAGGTTTCGGACGAACGGGTCTAAATGGGCCTTTCAATGGACCCGTTGGAATTTTAACTGAGAAAAAAGTACAGAAATTGAGGTTTTGCAATATATTTTCGTTGAAAAGCTCCTAATCAATTATTTGAACTCCTAATATTTGAATAAAACTTTTTTGTAGTCCTTTTTGTAGAGGTTTCGGACGAGCAGGTCTAAATGGGCCTTTCAATGGACCCGTTGGAATTTTAACTGAGTAAAAAGTACAGAAATTGAGGTTTTGCAATATAATTGTGTTGGAAAGCTCCTAATCAATTACATGAACTCCTAAAATTTGATTAAGACTTGTTTTGCGGTCCTTTTTGTAGAGGTTTCGGACGAGCGGGTCGAAATGGGCCTTTCAATGGACCCGTTGGAATTTTAACTAAGTAAAAAGTACAGAAATCGAGGTTTTGCAATATAATTGTGTTCAAAAGCTCCTAATCAATTGTATGAATTCCTAAAATTTGATTAAAACTTGTTTTGCAGTCCTTTTTGTAGAGGTTTCGGACGAGCGGGTCGAAATGGGCCTTTCAATGGACCCGTTCGAATTTTAACTGAGTAAAAAATACAGAAATTGAGGTTTTGCAATATAATTGTGTTGAAAAGCTCCTAATCAATTATTTGAACTCATAATATTTGAATAAAACATTTTTGCGGTCCTTTTTGTAGAGGTTTCGGACGAGCAGGTCTAAATGGGCCTTTCAATGGACCCGTTGGAATTTTAACTGAGTAAAAAGTACAGAAACTGAGGTTTTGCAATTTAATTGTTTTGAAAAGCTCCTAATAAATTATTTGAACTTCTAATATTTGAATAAAACCTTTTTGCGGTCCTTTTTGTAGAGGTTTCGGACGAGCTGGTCTAAATGGGCCATTCAATGGACCCGTTGGAATTTAAACTGAGTAAAAAGTACAGAAATTGAGGTTTTGCAATATAGTTGTGATGAAAAGCTCCTAATCAATTATTTGAACTCCTAAAATTTGATTAAAACTTGTTTTGCAGTCCTTTTTGTAGAGGTTTCGGACTAGCGGGTCGAAATGGGCCTTTCAATGGACCCGTTGGAATTTTAACTGAGTAAAAAGTACAGAAATTGAGGTTTTGCAATATAATTGTGTTGAAAAGCTCCGAATCATTTATTTGAACTCCTATTATTTGAATAAAACCTTTTTGCGGTCCTTTTTGTAGAAGTTTCGGACGAGCTGGTCTAAATGGGCCTTTCAATGGACCCGTTGGAATTTTAACTGAGTAAAAAGTACAGAAATTGAGGTTTTGAAATATAATTGTGTTGAAGAGCTCCTAATCAATTATTTGAACTCCTAATATTTGAGTAAAACCTTTTGACGGTCCTTTTTGTAGAGGTTTCGGACGAGCAGGTCTAAATTGGCCTTTCAATGGACCCGTTGAAATTTTAACTGTGTAAAAAGTACAGAAATTGAGATTTTGCAATATAATTGTGTTGAAAAGCGCCTAATCAATTATTTGAACTCCTAATATTTGACTAAAACTTGTTTTGCGGTCCTTTTTGTAGAGGTTTCAGACCAGCAGGTCGAACAGGGCCTTTCAATGGACCCGTTGGAATTTTAACTGAGTTAAAAGTACAGAAATTGAGGTTTTGCAATATAATTGTGTTGATAAGATCCTAATCAATTACATGAACTCCTAAAATTTGATTAAGACTTGTTTTGCGGTCCTTTTTTGTAGAGGTTTCGGACGAACGGGTCTAAATGGGCCTTTCAATGGACCCGTTGGAATTTTAACTGAGAAAAAAGTACAGAAATTGAGGTTTTGCAATATAATTGTGTTCAAAAGCTCCTAATCAATTACATGAATTCCAAAAATTTGATTAAAACTTGTTTTGCAGTCCTTTTTGTAGAGGTTTCGAAGGAGCGGGTCGAAATGGTCCTTTCAATGGACCCGATCGAATTTTAACTGAGTAAAAAATACAGAAATTGAGGTTTTGCAATATATTTTCGTTGAAAAGCTCTTAATCAATTATTTGAACTCCTAATATTTGAATAAAACTTTTTTGTAGTCCTTTTTGTAGAGGTTTCGGACGAGCAGGTCTAAATGGGCCTTTCAATGGACCCGTTGGAATTTTAACTGAGTAAAAAGTACAGAAATTGAGGTTTTGCAATATAATTGTGTTGAAAAGCTCCTAATCAATTATTTGAACTCCTAATATTTGACTAAAACTTGTTTTGCGGTCCTTTTTGTAGAGGTTTCGGACCAGCAGGTCGAAAAGGGCCTTTCAATGGACCCGTTGGAATTTTAACTGAGTAAAAAGTACAGAAATTGAGGTTTTGCAATATAATTGTGTTGGAAAGCTCCTAATCAATTACATGAACTCCTAAAATTTGATTAAGACTTGTTTTGCGGTCCTTTTTGTAGAGGTTTCGGACGAGCGGGTCGAAATGGGCCTTTCAATGGACCCGTTGGAATTTTAACTAAGTAAAAAGTACAGAAATCGAGGTTTTGCAATATAATTGTGTTCAAAAGCTCCTAATCAATTGCATGAATTCCTAAAATTTGATTAAAACTTGTTTTGCAGTCCTTTTTGTTGAGGTTTCGGACGAGCGGGTCGAAATGGGCCTTTCAATGGACCCGTTCGAATTTTAACTGAGTAAAAAATACAGAAATTGAGGTTTTGCAATATAATTGTGTTGAAAAGCTCCTAATCAATTATTTGAACTCATAATATTTGAATAAAACATTTTTGCGGTCCTTTTTGTAGAGGTTTCGGACGAGCAGGTCTAAATGGGCCTTTCAATGGACCCGTTGGAATTTTAACTGAGTAAAAAGTACAGAAACTGAGGTTTTGCAATTTAATTGTTTTGAAAAGCTCCTAATAAATTATTTGAACTTCTAATATTTGAATAAAACCTTTTTGCGGTCCTTTTTGTAGAGGTTTCGGACGAGCTGGTCTAAATGGGCCATTCAATGGACCCGTTGGAATTTAAACTGAGTAAAAAGTACAGAAATTGAGGTTTTGCAATATAGTTGTGATGAAAAGCTCCTAATCAATTATTTGAACTCCTAAAATTTGATTAAAACTTGTTTTGCAGTCCTTTTTGTAGAGGTTTCGGACTAGCGGGTCGAAATGGGCCTTTCAATGGACCCGTTGGAATTTTAACTGAGTAAAAAGTACAGAAATTGAGGTTTTGCAATATAATTGTGTTGAAAAGCTCCGAATCATTTATTTGAACTCCTATTATTTGAATAAAACCTTTTTGCGGTCCTTTTTGTAGAAGTTTCGGACGAGCTGGTCTAAATGGGCCTTTCAATGGACCCGTTGGAATTTTAACTGAGTAAAAAGTACAGAAATTGAGGTTTTGAAATATAATTGTGTTGAAGAGCTCCTAATCAATTATTTGAACTCCTAATATTTGAGTAAAACCTTTTCACGGTCCTTTTTGTAGAGGTTTCGGACGAGCAGGTCTAAATTGGCCTTTCAATGGACCCGTTGAATTTTTAACTGTGTAAAAAGTACAGAAATTGAGATTTTGCAATATAATTGTGTTGAAAAGCGCCTAATCAATTATTTGAACTCCTAATATTTGACTAAAACTTGTTTTGCGGTCCTCTTTGTAGAGGTTTCGGACCAGCAGGTCGAAAAGGGCCTTTCAATGGACCCGTTGGAATTTTAACTAAGTTAAAAGTACAGAAATTGAGGTTTTGCAATATAATTGTGTTGATAAGATCCTAATCAATTACATGAACTCCTAAAATTTGATTAAGACTTGTTTTGCGGTCCTTTTTTGTAGAGGTTTCGGACGAACGGGTCTAAATGGGCCTTTCAATGGACCCGTTGGAATTTTAACTGAGAAAAAAGTACAGAAATTGAGGTTTTGCAATATAATTGTGTTCAAAAGATCATAATCAATTACATGAATTCCTAAAATTTGATTAAAACTTGTTTTGCAGTCCTTTTTGTAGAGGTTTCGAAGGAGCGGGTCGAAATGGTCCTTTCAATGGACCCGTTCGAATTTTAACTGAGTAAAAAATACAGAAATTGAGGTTTTGCAATATTTTTTCGTTGAAAAGCTCCTAATCAATTATTTGAACTCCTAATATTTGAATAAAACTTTTTTGCAGTCCTTTTTGCAGAGGTTTCGGACGAGCAGGTCTAAATGGTCCTTTCAATGGACCCGTTGGAATTTAAACTGAGTAAAAAGTACAGAAATTAAGGTTTTGCAATATAATTGTGTTGAAAAGCTCCTAATCAATTATTTGAACGCCTAATATTTGACTAAAACTTGTTTTGCGGTCCTTTTTGTAGAGGTTTCGGACTAGCAGGTCGAAATGGTCCTTTCAATGGACCCGTTCGAATTTTAACTGAGTAAAAAATACAGAAATTGAGGTTTTGCAATATAATTTCGTTGAAAAGCTCCTAATCAATTATTTGAACTCCTAATATTTGAATAAAACTTTTTTGCAGTCCTTTTTGTAGAGGTTTCGGATTAGCAGGTCTAAATGGGCCTTTCAATGGACCCGTTGGAATTTTAACTGAGTAAAAAGTACAGAAATTGAGGTTTTGCAATATAATTGTGTTGAAAAGCTCCTAATCAATTATTTAAACTCCTAATATTTGAATGAAACCTTTTTGCGGTCCTTTTTGTAGAGGTTTCAGACAAGCAGGTCTAAATGGGCCTTTCAATGGACCCGTTGGAATTTTAACTGAGTAAAAAGTACTGAAATTGAGGTTTTGCAATATAATTGTGTTGAAAAGCTCCTAATCAATTACTTGAACTCCTAAAATTTGATTAAGACTTGTTTTGCGGTCCTTTTTGTAGAGGTTTCGGACGAGCGGGTCGAAATGGGCCTTTCAATGGACCCGTTGGAATTTTAACTGAGTAAAAAGTATAGAAATCGAGGTTTTGCAATATAATTGTGTTCAAAAGCTCCTAATCAATTACAAGAATTCCTAAAATTTGATTAAAACTTGTTTTGCAGTACTTTTTGTAGAGGTTTCGGACGAGCGGGTCAAAATGGGCCTTTCAATGGACCCGTTCGAATTTTAACTGAGTAAAAAATACAGAAATTGAGGTTTTGCAATATAATTGTGTTGAAAAGCTCCTAATCAATTACTTGAACTCCTAAAATTTGATTAAGACTTGTTTTGCGGTCCTTTTTGTAGAGGTTTCGGACGAGCGGGTCGAAATGGGCCTTTCAATGGACCCGTTGGAATTTTAACTGAGTAAAAAGTACAGAAATCGAGGTTTTGCAATATAATTGTGTTCAAAAGCTCCTAATCAATTATTTGAACTCCTAATATTTGAATAAAACCTTTTTGCGGTCCTTTTTGTAGAGGTTTCGGACGAGCAGATCTAAATGGGCCTATCAATGGACTCGTTGGAATTTTAACTGAGTAAAAAGTACAGAAATTGAGGTTTTGCAATATAATTGTTTAGAAAAGCTCCTAATCAATTATTTGAACTCCTAATATTTGAATTAAACCTTTTTGCGGTCCTTTTTGTAGAGGTTTCGGACTAGCAGGTCTAAATGGGCCTTTCAATGGACCCGTTGGAATTTTAACTGAGTAAAAAGTACAGAAATTGAGGTTTTGCAATATAATTGTGTTGAAAAGCACCTAATCAATTATTTGAACTACTAATATTTGACTAAAACTTGTTTTGCGGTCCTTTTTGTAGAGGTTTCGGACCAGTAGGTCAAAATGGGCCTTTCAATGGACCCGTTGGAATTTTAACTGAGTAAAAAGTACAGAAATTGAAATTTTGCAATATAATTGTGTTGAAAAGCTCCTAATCAATTATTTGAACTCCTAATATTTGAATAAAACCTTTTTGCGGTCCTTTTTGTAGAGGTTTCGGACGAGCAGATCTAAATGGGCCTTTCAATGGACCCGTTGGAATTTTAACTGAGTAAAAAGTACAGAAATTGAGGTTTTGCAATATAGTTGTTTAGAAAAGCTCCTAATCAATTATTTGAACTCCTAATATTTATATAAAACCTTTTTGCGGTCCTTTT
Organism: Hibiscus tridactylites; assembly: GCA_958450335.1. Taxonomy (NCBI): domain Eukaryota; kingdom Viridiplantae; phylum Streptophyta; class Magnoliopsida; order Malvales; family Malvaceae; genus Hibiscus; species Hibiscus tridactylites. Next base: position 36,375,148 of record OY288288.1, read on the forward strand.
TGTAGAGGTTTCGGACGAGCAGGTCTAAATGGGCCTTTCAATGGACCCGTTGGAATTTTAACTGAGTAAAAAGTACTGAAATTGAGGTTTTGCAATATAATTGTGTTGAAAAGCTCCTAATCAATTATTTGAACTCCTAATATTTGACTAAAACTTGTTTTGCGGTCCTTTTTGTAGAGGTTTCGGAGCAGCAGGTCGAAAAGGTCCTTTCAATGGACCCGTTGGAATTTTAACTGAGTAAAAAGTACAGAAATTGAGGTTTTGCAATATAATTGTGTTGAAAAGCTCCTAATAAATTACATGAACTCCTAAAATTTGATTAAGACTTGTTTTGCGGTCCTTTTTGTAGAGGTTTCAGACAAGCAGGTCTAAATGGGCCTTTCAATGGACCCGTTGGAATTTTAACTGAGTAAAAAGTACAGAAATTGAGGTTTTGCAATATAATTGTGTTGAAAAGCTCCTAATCAATTACTTGAACTCCTAAAATTTGATTAAGACTTGTTTTGCGGTCCTTTTTGTAGAGGTTTCGGACGAGCGGGTCGAAATGGGCCTTTCAATGGACCCGTTGGAATTTTAACTGAGTAAAAAGTACAGAAATCGAGGTTTTGCAATATAATTGTGTTCAAAAGCTCCTAATCAATTATTTGAACTCCTAATATTTGAATAAAACCTTTTTGCGGTCCTTTTTGTAGAGGTTTCGGACGAGCAGATCTAAATGGGCCTATCAATGGACCCGTTGGAATTTTAACTAAGTAAAAAATACAGAAATTGAGGTTTTGCAATATAATTGTTTAGAAAAGCTCCTAATCAATTATTTGAACTCCTAATATTTGAATAAAACCTTTTTGCGGTCCTTTTTGTAGAGGTTTCGGACGAGCTGGTCTAAATGGGCCTTTCAATGGACCCGTTGGAATTTTAACTGAGTAAAAAGTACAGAAATTGAGTTTTTGCAATATAATTGTGTTGAAAAGCTCCTAATCAATTATTTGAACTCCTAATATTTGACTAAAACTTGTTTTACGGTCCTTTTTGTAGAGGTTTCGGAGCAGCTGGTCGAAAAGGGCCTCTCAATGGACCCGTTGGAATTTTAACTGAGTAAAAAGTACAGAAATTGAGGTTTTGCAATATAATTGTGTTGAAAAGCTCCTAATCAATTACATGAACTCCTAAAATTTGATTAAGAGTTGTTTTGCGGTCCTTTTTGTAGAGGTTTCGGACGAGCGGGTCGAAATGGGCCTTTCAATGGACCAATTGGAATTTTAACTGAGTAAAAAGAACAGAAATTGAGGTTTTGCAATATAATTGTGTTCAAAAGCTTCTAATCATTTACATAAATTCCTAAAATTTGATTAAAACTTGTTTTGCAGTCCTTTTTGTAGAGGTTTCGGACGAGCGGGTCGAAATGGGCCTTTCAATGGACCCGTTCGAATTTTAACTGAGTAAAAAATACAGAAATTGAGGTTTTGCAATATAATTGTGTTGAAAAGCTCCTAATCAATTATTTGAACTCCTAATATTTGAATAAAACATTTTTGCGGTCCTTTTTGTAGAGGTTTCGGACGAGCAGGTCTAAATGGGCCTTTCGTCCTTCTTTATTGCTATGTCGATTGTAATACATTTAGCCTATGTTGTAGAGTTAGATACTGTCTCATGTTGCTAACTCGCAGTATCTTTTTTTAATGCAAAACGAATTGCGATCTTTAGTTCATTTTGATGAGTATGTCATCTACATACAATACTTAGAAAAGTTGTAACCCCCTTAACCCGGCCTAGACGGTTGACCCGAATTAAGAAGATTACACGGGGAAAATCAAAGTCAACCCGAAAGTCAACCTTGATTAACGACCCTTTTTTTTCCTTTTTAATACTTATCTAGATGCACATCATCCCTAGACATGTTCAAAAGAACAACATACTCAGAGATCACAACAAACAAAGATCATTCAGGGACTCAATTGCACAAATTACAACTTTAGGGTCCAAATTGTAAATTCTGAAAATTATAAGGACTCAATCCAAATTAAAATTACCAACTTGAAATTAATCATCTTTCATGCTTCTCTGCCAAATTTCAGCTCAAACGGACATCTCAAACTCATCCAATTGCAATAACAAGTTTCAGGACCAAAACGCAAACATTCCAAAACATATAACCATCAATTTCAGAGCCCAACGGTCGAGTGTTCCGAAACAGGGAGTACCCGTTCCGAAACGCGGGACCGTTCCGAAACTAGTTCCGAAACGAGGCTTGGCAGTGGCATTTCCGTTCCGGAACGGTTCCTCCCGTTTCGGAATGCCTAGGCCATTTCAGGCCCCTGTTCCGAAACGGTAGCACCCGTTCCGATACGGCCTGCCCAGATTTGCAGATTTTTGCTGATTAAACACTCAATTGACCAATCAAATATGCTCCAAATGCCATCAAATTATACCAGCAAGTCATTTAACATTCAAGGAACATAATTGCATCAACCAAACATCAACATGGCATCAATTATGAAAATCCCCAATTCTATAGGCATGCATCCTACTTAGAAACCATTCATGCATCAATATACCAAAACCACATCACAAAGGCCAATTACAAGTTCCAACATTAACAAAAACATAAATCCAACTTAGGGAGTCCAAAACATCAACATAGGCCCCCCATTGCCAAATGCCCAAAAGCTAATAGTTTTAGGAAAATGTTCACCATACATGAGCTTAAAGCTTCACTTGGTTGCTTGGCTTTCTTGCTGCCCCAAAATGCACTTCAATGCTCTGCATTATTGGTTCAAGAAAAGAGAGAGCGTAAGCAAAAGCTTAGTGAGGAATGCTCATTTGAAACCACACAATAATGCATTTATAAAACACCTTTATAAACCTTAAATCAATCATCATTTGCACATGCACTTAAGCATTTAAAACAAGCAATTCATGCTTCAAGTTCACAACATGTCATATTGGCCACAAGTGATACATTCAACATAAGATTCACATATGGACTTTTAAACACCATTGTGATCTTACAATTTCCAAGGACCACACATGGACTTTTAAACACCATTGTGTCCTTAACAAGAATCATACATGGACTTTTAAACACCATGACAAGGACTTTTAAACACCTTTGTGTCCTTAACAAGAATCTCCCAAGGACTTTTAAACACCTTGGAGTTCTTAAATAACAAGGCTTACACAAGGAATTTTAACCACCTTTGTAACCTTAACCAAGAACCAACCATGGACTTTTAAACACCATGTTGTTCTTAAAATACACAAGACTCACCCAAGGAATTTTAACCACCTTGGTGATCTTAACCAAGAACCAACCATGGACTTTTAACCACCATGTTGTTCTTAAATAAACAAGGCTCACACAAGGACTTTTAACCACCTTTGTGACCTTAACCATCACTTGCCAATATGCATCATTAACAACAATATTCCACTGTTTTAAAGCATTTAACAAAGCCATTATCATCATGCATCTTTAAGCATCAAACCACATTAAAACAATGTTCAAAAACAAGGATCTCTTACCTTGAGTATCCTTCAACACATGGCTTATAATCTCAGCAAATAAACATGCTAAATATGCTTTCAAAACAGGATTTAAAACATGCAAACAAACCACATAGCATACAACCAATCCATGGTTCAACATCAAGAGAGTTTCTCCGAAAACTTACTCTTGAGCTTAGCTAAGTTGCTTAGACTTAAACTAAGCTCCCAAACCTTCAAAACATTGGTTTCAAAGCTGAAAACCAAAATCCACTCACCGATTCCGTTTCGCCACTTGCCGAAACACCAATCAAGCTTCCGGATCTCCACCACTAGGATCCAAAGATGACTCCCCTCCAAACTTGAGTTTCTCCCTTTTAGAACCAAGATTTCTCTAAAATCCACTTAGCAAATGATAAGGTTTTGATGAATAGATGATTAGAAATCAAAAGGGAATTGAAATGTGATATTTAGATGACAAAATCAGAGGAAAAAGCTCTGGAGAAATGTGTTTGGTTTGAGAGAAAAGATGAGAGAAAATGAAAATGGAAATATGGAAAGTTAGTTGGAAATGTCAAAATATCTTCCCTCCTTTTTAGTTTTATTTAAAAACCATTAATTAAATCTTTAATATTTAGGAAAAATCTGGAGAAACTCCCATTGGGTAAATAGCTCCTTAAAGATTCAAAGTTTCAATCCTTTTTAAAACAGTCACACAGTTTTCGGAAATTACATTTTGGTCACTAGCCAAAATGTCACCCTTCCAAACCTCATTTTGTAAAATTGATTTCATCATTCTCTTATATATAATAAAAGAGGATTTTAAGACATTTTTCCATATTTTTAATGCAACCCGAACTAGGCTTTCCTAAATTCACCCTTTTATATTCGAACCGCACTTCGACCGAACCGGTCCAAACCCAAAACTTCTAAGCCCAAAACCGGGGTGTTACAACTCCCCCCCTTAAGAAATTTCGTCCTCAAAATTTACCTGAAGGAAAGAGATACGGAAACTGCTTCAGCATGTCATCTTTCCGCTCCCACGTGGCTTCCTCAACACCACGGTGCTTCCACAACACCTTTACCAACTCAATGGTCTTGCCTCGAAGAACCTTGTTATCCAAATCCAGAACCCTCACCGGTTCCTCATCATAGGTCAAATCCGGATTCAATTCCACTTCTTCCACATGCATCACATGTGAAGGATCTGACTATACCTCCGAAGCATAGAAACATGAAACACATCATGAATCTTTTCCAACTCTTGAGGTAACCTCAACTTATACGCAACAGGACCCACACACTCAATCACTTCGTATGGTCCAATGTACCTAGGGCTCAACTTACCCTTCCGGCCAAACCTCATCACCTTTTACCAAGGCGAAACCTTCAAAAACACACGGTCACCCACCGCATACTCAATCTCCTTACGCTTCAAATCCGCGTAAGACTTTTGCCGATCAGAAGCTGCCTTCAAACGCTCACAAATGAGCTTCACTTTCTCGGTGGTTCCTTTCAACAAAGCCGGCATCGAAACCAACTTCTGACCCGTTTCAGCCCAACACAAAGGAGTCCTACACTTCCTCCCGTACAAAGCCTCATAAGGTGCCATTTGAATACTTGCCTGATAACTATTGTTATAAGCAAACTCCACCAAAGGCAAATGTTTCTCCCAAGAACCCTGGAACTCAATCACACAGCACCTCAACATATCCTCCAAAATCTGGATAACACGCTCGGACTGACCATCCGACTGAGGATGATAGGATGTACTGAAATTCAATCTTGTACCCAAAGCTTGATGCAAACACTGCCAGAACCGCGATGTATACCTCGGATCCCTATCCGACACAATCGACTTAGGCACACCATGCAGCCGCACAATCTCAGCAATGTACAGCTCTGCAAGCCTATCCAAAGAATACGTAGTATGCACAGGCAAGAAATGCGCACACTTCGTCAGGCGATCCACAATCACCCACACCGAATTCTTCTTCGATGGCGACAAGGGCAAACCAGAGACAAAATCCATGGTAATCCTTTCCCACTTCCATTCAGGGATTCTCAATGGTTGCAACAACCCCGAAGGAACCTGATGTTCAGCCTTAACTCGCTGACACACCATGCACTTGCTCACAAACTCCGCAACATCTTTCTTTAAACCCACCCAATAGTACTCATCACGAAGATCACGATACATCTTAGTACTACCAGGGTGCATAGCAAAAGGACTACTATGACCTTCAGTCAAGATAGCAAACCTCAATTCAGCATCATTGGGCACTACTATCCGACTCCCAAAACATAACACACCATCATCATTAAAGCAGAAATCCGAAGGCCTACCCTCCGCGATATCCTGAACATGCGGTACCAAGGAATCATCCAGCAACTGCTTTTCCTTGATCAACTGAACCAAAGATGGTTTCACTTGCAACTCAGCCACAAGACCACCATCGCGCGAAATGCTCAACCTGGCAAACATAGCCCTCAACTCAACAGCTACCTTCCTACTCAAGGCATCCGCTACAACATTAGCTTTTCCAGGGTGATACTCAATCGTCAAATCATAATCCTTGAGCAACTCCACCCAACGTCGCTGCCTAAGATTCAACTCCTTCTGAGACATCAGATACTTCAAACTCTTGTGATCCGTGTACACAGTACACTTCTCACCATACAGATAATGTCTCCAGATCTTCAAAGCAAAAACCACCGCAGCCAACTCGATGTCATGCGTAGGATAATTGCGCTCATGCACTTTCAACTGCCGCGATGCATAAGCCACCGCCTTACCCTCTTGCATCAACACACATCCTAAACCAACATAGGACGCATCACTGTAGACCACAAACTCTTTCCATGATTCAGGTTGAACCAAGATAGGAGCTTGCGTCAAAGCTGCCTTAAGCTTCTCAAAAGCCTGCTGTCTCGCTTCCGTCCACTCATACTTAACATCTTTCTGCAACAGCTTCGTCAAAGGTGCAGCAATCTTCGAAAAACCATCCACAAACCTCCGGTAGTATCCCGCCAAACCAAGGAAACTACGAACCTCATGAACAGACTTAGGAACCTTCCAATTCATCACCGCCTCAATCTTCTGAGGATCAACACGAATCCCCTCAGCAGAAACCACATGCCCAAGAAACACCACTTCACTTAACCAGAACTCACACTTGCTCAGCTTGGCATAAAGCTGATTCTCCAACAAAGCTTGCAACACAATCCTCAAATGCTCTTCATGCTCCTCCTCAGTACGCGAGTACACAAGGATATCATCAATGAACACCACAACAAACTTGTCCAGGTATTCATGAAACACACGATTCATCATGTCCATGAAAGCTGCAGGAGCATTTGTTAAACCAAACGGCATCACAAGGAACTCATAATGCCCATACCTTGTCTTGAAAGCTGTCTTAGGCACATCCACATCCTTCACCTTCAACTGGTAATACCCTGACCTCAAGTCAATCTTAGAGAACACAGCTGCTCCCTGAAATTGATCAAAGAGATCATCAATTCTCGGCAAAGGATACCGGTTCTCGATAGTCAACTTGTTCAGCTGACGGTAATCAATGCACATCCTCATAGTGCCATCCTTCTTCTTCACAAACAAGACCGGTGCACCCCAAGGTGATACACTCAGCCGAATGAACCCACGATCAAGCAACTCTTGCAATTGCGTCTTCAGCTCCTTCAACTCTTTGGGTGCCATTCTATAAGGGGTAATGGACACATGAGTTGTATTCTCATACAGCTCAATCCCAAACTCCACCTCACGATTAGGGGGCAATCCAAGTAACTCCTCAGGAAACACACCAGGAAACTCTCGCACAATCCTGATATCTTGCACACGCAACTCCTTAGAGCTAGGATTCATCACAAAAGCTAGGTAAGCTTCACAACCTTGCCTCAGCATCCTGCTCGCCTCAGCATCCTGCTCGCCTCCAATGTAGACACCACATTGGCAAGAAACTTCACATTCTTGCCAACAACAACCACCTCATAATCGTCCGCAAGCTTCAACGAAACTCGCTTATTTTCACAATCAACCACAGCACGATGCTCAACAAGCCAATCCATACCAAGGATTACATCAAAACCATAGAAAGGTAACTCCATAAGGTCAACATGAAAAACATGATCTTGAACAATCAAAGGACATAATCTATAAAGCTTTCGAGTCACAACAGTCTCACCAAAAGAACTAGTGACACGCACACCAACATCCAAAAACTCAACAGGCAAACCAAGCAATTTAGCATGCTCACGCAATATATATGAGTACGTAGATCCAGAATCAATCAAGGAAAGTAATGACAAGGATTGCAAAGTAAAAGTACCTGCGATCACATCCGCGTCATTCCTCCCCTCCCGCTGAGCATACACCCTGGCTTGGCCGCCACCCTCAGGCTGAATAGCCACAACATGGGCCACTCCCCGACCACCTTCCTCTCTCCGCTGAAAGTTACCACGGCCGCGCCCACGACCTCTCTGTGGTGCAGCAACAACAGGAGCACGCACTTGGCCACCAGCCAACATAGGACACTCTCTCCTCATATGATCCGCAGATCCACAGTTCCAGCATGCATTACCAGCTGCCACAACAGGAACCTGCACCTCCCTCACAGCTCGAGGACAATCACGTTTCATATGGCCACGTGAACCACATGTCCAACATGCACTCGGATCAACTCTAGCATTGCCTCCTCAAGCAGGCGCACCACCACCTCGCTTAGCTGAGGACTGATACTTCTGTTCACGTCCCCTCTTGTTCAGTCCACCACCGGAACTATACTCAGCAGCTCGCTTACCAGCACTCGACCCAGCACTTCTAGCACATAAACCCAAGTTCATCTCTATATCCTTTGCTCGGCCCACCAGCACATCAAAATCATCATACTCGGTAGCCAGCACATACATCTTTACATCCGTCACTAAACCATAACGGAACCTTTCACACCTTTCCCGCTCATCCGGAACAAGCTCAGGTGCGTATTGACTGAGTCGAACAAACTGTACTTCATACTCAGCCACAGTCATGCTCCCTTGCGTAAGAGACATGAACTCCCGCTTCTTTTCATCTAGGTACCTCACCCCTAGATACCTTCTCTTGAACACATTCTGAAAGAACGTCCAAGTTACGTCAGCTCCCGCCATCCCAGCGATAGTGGTTGTCCACCACGTATATGCATCATCTTGCAGCAATGATACTACACAACCCAGCTTCTGCACATCAGTGCAACTCATCTGACCCAAGATTCTCTTGGTACTCTCTAACCAAGACTCTGAACCTTCAGCTGACAAACCCCTGAACTCAGTCCCTCCCAAATTGCGTAAGCGTTCCAAGGGTAGTCTAACTCCAGCATCTCCCTGATGCCCAACTCCTTGAGCTCCAGCCACTGCCGCTCGGAAAGCACCAGCAATAGCTTGCACTAACATCGACATGTCAGGAATAGCTTGCCCCTGACCAGCTTCAAGTCCAGCGACCCCAGCACCAGCTGCAACATCAGCTCTTTCACCCTCAGCACCACCACCACCAGGCGGAGGAGGTAAATCCATAGCATTCTCAACATTCTCTTCATTTTCGTTTTGAGCCATGGCTCGCGTATTCACTCTTAACTCTCTACGAGGTGCCATACACTAGCAATACAATCACAATGCAAATAAACAAGTCAGGCTCAGCAAGGTAAGCAATCCAAGTACTAAAGCTCATTTCCACTTAAAAACAACATCATTACATTAGCTTTGATTTGGCAATGGGTACCCACAACATGCTTCACCACAGCATACACCACAATTGCATCACATTTACAATTCACTCAACATGCTTTCACTCAACAAGCATACAAAGCATACATACTTTAATCAACCACATAATCATTCCCAATTACTCGAGAACTCAGCTCTGATACCACCAAATGTAACCCCCTTAACCCGGCCTAGACGGTTGACCCGAATTAAGAAGATTACACGGGGAAAATCAAAGTCAACCTGAAAGTCAACCTTGATTAACAACCCTTTTTTTCTTTTTAAAACTTATCTAGATGTACATCATCCCTAGACATGTTCACAAGAACAACATACTCAGAGATCACAACAAACAAAGATCATTCAGGGACTCAATTGCACAAATTACAACTTTAGAGACCAAATTGTAAATTCTGAAAATTATAAGGACTCAATCCAAATTAAAGTTACCAACTTGAAATTAATCATCTTTCATGCTTCTCTGCCAAATTTCAGCTCAAACGGACATCTCAAACTCATCCAATTGCAATAACAAGTTTTAGGACCAAAACGCAAACATTCCAAAACATATAACCATCAATTTCAGAGCCCAACGGTCGAGTGTTCCAAAACAGGGAGGACCCGTTCCGAAACGCGGGACCATTCTGAAACTGGTTCCGAAACAAGGCTTGGCAGTGGCATTTCCGTTCCGGAACGGTTCCTCCCGTTTCGGAACGCCTAGGCCATTTCAGTCCCCTGTTCCAAAACGGTAGCACCCGTTCCGATACGGCCAGCCCAGATTTGCAGATTTTTGCTGATTAAACACTCAATTGACCAATCAAACATGCTCCAAATGCCATCAAATTATACCAGCAAGTCATTTAACATTCAAGGAACATAATTGCATCAACCAAACATCAACATGGCATCAATTATGAAAATCCCCAATTCTATAGGCATGCATCCTACTTAGAAACCATTCATGCATCAATATACCAAAACCACATCACAAAGGCCAATTACAAGTTCCAACATTAACAACAACATAAATCCAACTTAGGGAATCCAAAACATCTCCCAAAACATCAACATAGGTCCCCCATTGCCAAATGCCCAAAAGCTAATAGTTTTAAGAAAATGTTCACCATACATGAGCTTAAAGCTTCACTTGGTTGCTTGGCTTTCTTGCTGCCCCAAAATGCACTTCAATGCTCTGCATTATTGGTTCAAGAAAAGAGAGAGCGTAAGCAAAAGCTTAGTGAGGAATGCTCATTTGAAACCACACAATAATGCATTTATAAAACACCTTTATAAACCTTAAATCAATCATCATTTGCACATGCACTTAAGCATTTAAAACAAGCAATTCATGCTTCAAGTTCACAACATGTCATATTGGCCACAAGTGATACATTCAACATAAGATTCACATATGGACTTTTAAACACCATTGTGATCTTACAATTTCCAAGGACCACACATGGACTTTTAAACACCATTGTGTCCTTAACAAGAATCATCCATGGACTTTTAAACACCATGACAAGGACCACACAAGGACTTTTAAACACCTTTGTGTCCTTAACAAGAATCTCCCAAGGACTTTTAAACACCTTGGAGTTCTTAAATAACAAGGCTTACACAAGGAATTTTAACCACCTTTGTAACCTTAACCAAGAACCAACCATGGACTTTTAAACACCATGTTGTTCTTAAAATACACAAGACTCACCCAAGGAATTTTAACCACCTTGGTGATCTTAAGCAAGAACCAACCATGGACTTTTAACCACCATGTTGTTCTTAAATAAACAAGGCTCACACAAGGACTTTTAACCACCTTTGTGACCTTAACCATCACTTGCCAATATGCATCATTAACAACAATATTCCACTGTTTTAAAGCATTTAACAAAGTCATTATCATCATGCATCTTTAAGCATCAAACCACATTAAAACAATGTTCAAAAACAAGGATCTCTTACGTTGAGCATCCTTCAACACATGGCTTATAATCTCAGCAAATAAACATGCTAAATATGCTTTCAAAACAGGATTTAAAACATGCAAACAAACCACATTGCATACAACCAATCCATGGTTCAACATCAAGAGAGTTTCTCCGAAAACTTACTCTTGAGCTTAGCTAAGTTGCTTAGACTTAAACTAAGCTCCCAAACCTTCAAAACATTGGTTTCAAAGCTGAAAACCAAAATCCACTCACCGATTCCGTTTCGCCACTTGCCGAAACACCAATCAAGCTTCCGGATCTCCACCACTAGGATCCAAAGATGACTCCCCTCCAAACTTGAGTTTCTCCCTTTTAGAACCAAGATTTCTTGAAAATCCACTTAGCAAATGATAAGGTTTTGATGAATAGATGTTTAGAAATCAAAAGGGAATTGAAATGTGATATTTAGATGACAAAATCGGAGGAAAAAGCTCTGGAGAAATGTGTTTGGTTTGAGAGAAAAGATGAGAGAAAATGAAAATGAAAATGGAAATATGGAAAGTTAGTTGGAAATGTCAAAATATCTTCCCTCCTTTTTAGTTTTATTTAAAAACCATTAATTAAATCTTTAATATTTAGGAAAAATCTGGAGAAACTCCCATTGGATAAATAGCTCCTTAAAGATTCAAAGTTTCAATCCTATTTAAAACAGTCACACAGTTTTTGGAAATTACATTTTGGTCACTAGCCAAAATGTCACCCTTCCAAACCTCATTTTGTAAAATTGATTTCACCATTCTCTTATATATAATAAAGAGGATTTTAAGACATTTTTCCATATTTTTAATGCAACCCGAACTAGGCATTCCTAAATTCACCCTTTTATATTCGAACCGCACTTCGACCGAACCGGTCCAAACCCAAAACTTCTAAACCCAAAACTTCTAAGCCCAAAACCGGGGTGTTACAAAAGTAACAATGCTGCAACTAGCTCTTTTGAAAACAAGACTCCCCTTTGTTTCTCGATAAACCAAACCTTTTGATTGTATCTTCTGAAATGAATATCCCATCTTCGAGAAGTTTGCCTTAGTCTACGGATAGACCTTTGTAGCTTACATACCTTCCAAGTATTTACTGGAGTGACAAAACCTTCTGGATGTGTCATGTACACATCCGTTTCAAGTTTTCCCTTAGGAAAGCGGTTTTGACATTCCTTTCTTTGATTCCATAATCATGGTATGTAACTACTTGCAAGTGAGATTAAGATGGATTAAACATAGCTACAAGGAAGATGCTTTATCATAGTCTATACTATGAAGTTTGTCGAAAACTTTTAGCGGTGAATCATCCTTTGTATGTTTTATCATCCATGTCAGTTTTTCCTTTTTGAAAAAACTCATTCATACCTCTTAGGTTTTACCCCTTTAGGTAACCAAAGTCTATACTTGGTTTTAGACATGGATTTTATCTCATCTCTCATGGCTCTTAGCCATTTCTCGAATTTTGGGCTCACCATTGCTTTCTGATAAGACCTAGTCTTTATCTTGATCCGAAAAGAAGAGTGTTTCCATGTACGGATAGTGAGAAATCCATATTTCTCAAGTAGATGGTATTCTCTTAAGGATCAACACAATGGTTGTGTTTTGTTCCAATGTTCCTTGATCATTTGTGGAACATTCTCAATCTTTGGTTCAAAAATTTGTTGTCTAAAATTTCTTCAAATTCCAAATTCCATTTTTTTCCTTTTGTGAGAGGTAATCTCTTTCAAGAGAAACTCTCGTTTGAGCAACAAACATTTTGTTCTCGTTGAAAAATGAAATCCCTTAGTGATAAGTATTCTCTTTCGAGATAAACTATTGTTTGAGCAACAAATATTTTGTTCTCGTTAAACTTGAAGAAATAATATCCCTTTGTGAGAATTTATCTCTTTCAAGATAAACTCTCGTTTGAGAAACAAACGCTTTGTTCTCGTTAGGATAAACAACAAATGGAGTTTTTAAGGTTCGAACTTTGTAAACATTTTAACATGTAAGCAACCTTAAAACTTCAAAGGTATTCTAGAACAATTCTTAGTCCATATCTTATACGGCGTTCCGAACCAAGTTTAAAACGATTAAGTATGAGAGTTGTTTTTCTAGTGTGTAAAGAAGTTGAAAATGACTTGTTCTGAATCAAAACATGTCTAACATATTTAATTCTCTTTCAAAGACTTTTCGTTCCACTTGTGGGATTTAATTATGGGACAATCCCATATTCTTTGAAAGTTCATCAAACTTTAAGTATTCTTGAATTTGATCTCATCAAATTACCTTAATACTTTTTACGAGTTTGAGATTAGTCATTTGTTTTATTTATCTTATAAATATTATTGATTTGATTAGTTTAAAGATCATTGATTCGTTGTGCCATAAGAGATTAAAAGAATAACATTTATTTAAATAATCTCAAAATTAAAATATCTTGTCCTTACAAGATAACTAAAACTTAAGCACAAAATAATAATCTTAAAAACTAAAAAAAACTATTTAAGCAAAAACACATGTCCTAATGGATGATGTAGCAACTCTTGCTTTATTTCCATTTGCAGGTTCATGTCTATTCTGATGCCTTCTCTTTAGGAGCCTCTGAGGTTGATGACTCACTCGTTTTTACTTTCTTGACTTCTTGAGGTGTGTGGGGCAGTTTCTCTTCCAATGTATGGTCTTGCCGCAATGGAAACATTTTCCATCCTTCTTGATTCCCTTCTTAGGTGTCAATGCCTCCTTTCCATCGGTTTTGGTCTTACCATCACCTTTAGACTTTGCTGCCGATTTACCTTTCTTCTTTCCCTTGCGGACCATCAGAACATGTTTAGGTCCTGCCTTCTTCAAGTTGATTTCAGTAGTTCTCAACATGTCGATCAACTGTGGCAGCTTCTTGTTAATTTCATTCATATTGAAATTAAGGACGAACTGATTGAATCTATCCGGCAACGATTGCAGGATGACATCGGTAGCTAATTCGTCTTTCAGCGGAAAGCCGAGCTTCTCCAACGTTTGGATGTAGCCCATCATTTTGATGACGTGAGCTCCTACGGGAGATCCCTCACTCATCTTGCATTGAACAAGAGCTTTAGAGGTCTCGTACCTCTCTTGACGAGCTTGCCCTTCATAAATCTCCTTGAGATTTTGAATCATATCATAAGCTACCATGTCCTCATGTTGCTTCTGAAGCTCAGGGGTCATGGAGGCAAGCATAAGACAACCGACATCCAGCATATCGTCCATGTGTTTCTTAAACTTGTCTTTGTCAGCTCTGGATGTAGTGGCAACCGGTTCATCAGGAACAGGTTCTTCAATGACATATTCCTTCTTTTCCTGTTTGAGAACAATTCTCAGATTTTGGAACCAGTCAAGGAAGTTTATACCATTGAGCTTATCCTTCTCAAAGATAGATCGCAGAGATAGAGTATTATTTGCCATTAATTCTACAACAAAGAAAATATGCTACATAAGTTTTACTAAATTTTAAAATTTATAGATAGGTATTTACTATAAATTTACTCCCACTATTTTCTTCAAAATTAAAAATCCTCTAGTTTTAATTTCGGAAAAATGTTTCAATAGTTTTTCTAGTGAGTGAGGATCCGTATTTCACCATTCCTAAATCGGCTTTGGCCAGTCTTTTAGGAAATGGTTATTTAGGTAAGTAACACCTTACTAATTACATCTTATGTAATTCCTCATCTTTTGGCGAACAACTACTGTTCTTTAAATCATCTTATGATTAACCAAAACTTTTAACCACTAGGTTTTCTAATCCTATTAGAACAACATAGCTAAGTCAATACCAATATCTCAACCGGCGAATATCACTAGCTTTGTAACGCCCGTGTTTTAGGGTTAGGAGTTAGCCGAGTATATAGTTCGAGTCAATGAAATTTAATTAAATCAATTCAACCTTAAATGGGACCTAATTGAGCTTTAATAAAAAGGGGAAGGACCTATGTTGTAATTTGACCCAAAATATTTAAAAAGCAAGACAACTTTAAAGAAAAAGTTGTCATCCTCTTCCCCCATCCCCTTTCCAACGCCAAATACACTAAACCCTTCTTCAAAACCCTCCCAAAATTAGATTACTATTCCATTGTGTTTCTCCCTCGATTCAAGGTGTTTTTGAAAGAAGCAAGAGGAGTCGTTAAAAGAGCATTGGGACCGAATCTGGGTTCGTAGGAGGATTGTTTCGATTGCTAAGGAAGGGCGGTGAGTGGTTTCAAACTTGTTTTAAAGTTCGGTTCGAGTGTGTGTAGAGTGTGTGTGTGGAATGTGCTTGGTAGGCCATTTCCCTATTTCAAGTTGTTAATTCTAGCCTTTGATTCCATTTGATGCTATTGTGTATTTGCCTATCTATGCTCTTGTGGATTATGGTTAATTTGGTGCATGTATATCATGAAATGTATATATGTGGTGAGCATGGATTGTGGTTGATGATATATGATGTGGTTATGAAAATTGGCACTAAATAAATTACCAGTTGTAAATGATCGATCATTAGAATTAGTGTGCACACAAATTGAGTCAAAACGTACGTGGCCTTGATGGCGTTAAGTCATCAAGGAGGAGTACGGTGATGTAATATTCCACCGGAAGCTTTTATTTATTTCTACGGGATGATGAGTGGAATCCCATCCGTAGGGCATGTGGCGATGAGTGGAATCCCGCACATGCAAGGTCCGCTGATGAGTGTAATCCCACCGAGGTAAAGTGTTGTTGAGGTTTAAATCTGCACAATCAGGGTAATTGAAAGTGGCCAATTAACTTGTTCATATATTGTGATATATGATGTTGATATATGATTGTTGATATTGATTCTTGATGCTTAGTATGATGTAAGATGCCATATTATGCCACTTGAAAGACTAGCTAGGTCTACTTGATTATATGCCAATGTTTGATGTATGTGAGATTAGGATTTACATGCTTGAACCCTGCATTGTTGATGTTTTTCGTTTTAGAGCACCCTCACTAAGCTTATAGCTTACGCTCTCAATGCTCAACAATGCAGATCATTAGCGTGGTGTTAGCTCGGAGCAAGGCAAGAAGGGCTTTCCAAGTTTGTGTCTCAAGTACGGTGGTTAATTTTGTATTAGATAGCAATGTGGCAAGGGTATTTGTATGAGCTATGTATGACTCATGTATGTTGATGTTTGAATTAGCCATGGTTTGTAAAGCATGTTATGCTATGATGTATGCTTGTGTGTGGTGGCATGTCTTTAGATGTTTAGGTTGCCTTGTTATGGATGCAAACCTCTTATGTGTTATCGTGTGCCATTCGGGCCTTTGAGCTTTCATGTATGACTTTAAATGCTAAACTGCCTTTTGTTGGAATGCCAAGTATGGATGTCTTGTTTCATGTTTGAATGCTAAGTTACTTGTATGGTTGTGCTTCACCTTGTGTTGATTTGTGTCTTTTGGCTTCATGTTAAAGCATGCTTTTATGGTTGGTTTGCCTTAAGAGTGATGCTAGTGTGTTGGTTGAGGTTTTAGAGGGATTTAGGGGCATCCTTGAGCCTTAAATCAGCTAAAACTTGTAAGTTTGTAGCAGGGGTATCGATACGATTGGACCCGTATCGATACGGCCTCCTTGTTTCAGGCCTTGCGTTTCGATACGCGAGGGGGCGTATCGATACCCTTTTGGTCACTGAAGCTACTGTCCATTTTGGGATCGAAACGGGCCTCTATCGTATCGATACGGTCTTCTTAGCGTTGACCGCGAGGAGTTGACCGTTGGAAGGGCGTATCGATACGCTCGAGGGCTGTATCGATACGGTCTTCCTGTGTTGACTCTGAGTGTTGACTTTGGTCAAGGCGTATCGATACCCTCCTTGGGAGTATCGATACCGCCTGCAGTTTAAGTTTAAATTGGGCTGTTAAATGTTGGTTTGGGTCCGTTTGATTGTCTCGTGTATGTTGTTCCGCTGTATGATCACTTAGGATTTAATATTCCTCTAGACAAGATTAAAATGAAAAAAATAGGGTTGCTAACCGAGGGGGAATCCTTAAGGGGTTTCAGTCGGTTTTCCCCGTGTAGCTCACTCGGACCGGTCATCCGGCCAGACCGGGACGAGGGGGTTACATTTGTTGGTATCAGAGCCTGAGGTTACGAGACCTCGGGAAGGTAAGTGAGGTAAGCTTGTTGTGTTAAATGATGGTGTTGTCCGATGCATGTCTTGCCATGAATTCTTGAATATTTGACTGATCGTATGATGTTTTGAAGCATGAATTGTTGAGTCTGGTGTAGAGTGTGTGCCCATTGCTACTATTCCTTAATTTAAAAAGAATTTTTGGAAAGAGGAGTACTTGAGCACTATTGGACCCTTGCTTTGGCTAACGTAATCCTTATCTGTTTGTTGTTGTAGTTTATACCTTGCTAGCTGTAGCACGAGACCACGTGGGAGGCCTAGGATGGTTTGACCGGAACCACGGGCAGCGACTCCGGGAGTTCAGCCAGTAGTTAGGGTTGAGGCCCAAGTGGGAGATTATGTGGTTGGAGTTGGAGCTCCTCCACCACCTCCACCACCACCACCTCCTCCACCGGGAGCGGGAGGTGAGGTCGGGGCCGAAGGAGAGAGACCACAAGGAGGCCAAGGTGGCCAAGGACCGACCGGGATTGACTTAGCTCCGTTGGTTCAAGCGATTGCCGGGGCATTTCAGGCTGCAGTAGCTTGGGGTCAGGCAGCACACCATCAGGGTGAGGGCACCGGATTACCTTTAGAGAGACTTCGGGGCCTTGGGGCCGAAGAGTTCAGAGGTGCTACTTTAGAGCGATCAGAGTTATGGTTTGAGAAGACTGTCTGTATTCTTGCTCAGATGGGGTGTACTGGTGAGCGTAAGTTGGGATGTGTCGAGTCTCTGCTTCAGGGTGATGCCTACACTTGGTGGGTCACCATTACTACGGGTATGGATGAGGCCGAGATCACTTGAGAGTTCTTTGAGACATCTTTCCGTAAGAAGTATCTGGGTCCGCGATACCTCGATGAGAGGAAGAGAGAGTTTATGGCTTTGCTTCAGGGGAGTATGTCCGTGACCGATTGTGAGATCTGATTTGTCAGATTGAGCCAGTATGCACCTGAGCTTGTTCCTACTGAGGTGGAGCGTTGTAACCGCTTCCGTTATGGGCTGAGTGAAGAGATCAAGACGTATACTCTAGCTTCAGACTATACTGATTTTGATGTCTTGGTCGCGAGGGCCAAGGACTTATTGCACAATTTGAGTTTGACCAGGCGGTCAGGTGGATCTAGTTCGGGTAAGAGGTCCAGCAACTTTGATAGAGGTGATGCCAAGAGGCATCGGGACAACAGGCATCAGTATGATCATAGACGTGGTGGCGATAACCACGGTAGGGGCCATCAGGGCCAAAGAGCTGGTGGGAAGTTACCCACATGTGCTACTTGTGGGAGGAACCACACCGGTGAGTGTTGGGGAAATTTCCACTCTTGTTGGAGTTGTGGGGCTAGAGACCACATTAGGCGTGACTATCCACATCAGGTGGGACAGGCACCAGCTCAGGCTCCTGCTAGAGCCAATGACTTTTAGAGAGGCCGCGGGCGCGGTAGAGGTAACTTCCAGCCGAGGAACGATGGTCAGAGGAACATAGCACACGTAGTTGCAGTCAGCCAGAGGGCGGAGGTCAGACCAGAATTTATGCTCAGCGTGGGGATCAGCATGACACCGATGTGATCGCAGGTAACTTCTCGATACAGTCTTTGGGTTTGCTTTCTTTGATTGACTCTGGGTCTACACATCCCTACATATTGAGTGAGCATGCACGGTCTTTGAATTTTCCTTGTGAGATGTTAGAAGTAGGAGTTAGCGTTACTGGTTCCTTTAGGGACACGGTAGTAGTTAGGAAGATGTACCGAAGGTGTCCGTTGATGGTTCAGGGGCATGTGTTTCCAGTGGATATGATGGAGCTTCCTTTCTATGATTTTGACGTAATTCTGGGTATGGATTGGCTCACGGAGCATAGAGCTAGGATAGATTTTGAAACTAAGCGGATTTTTTTTAGGCTCACAGATGACTATGAGATTGTAGTGGTGGGTGAGAACGTGAAGTTCTTGTCCAATGTGGTTTCAGTATTAGAGGCTAAGAGATTAGTTGAGTTGGGGTGTGAAGCATACTTAGCGTATGTGATGAACCCTAACATGAGTGAGGTTAGACCTCAGGACATCCGGACAGTATGTGACTTTCCTAGTGTGTTTCCGGAAGAGTTGCCAGGGTTACCACCGGACAGAGAGGTTGAGTTCAGCATTGAGACTTATTCTGATTCAGCTCCCGTTTCGATTGTTCCGTATCGCATGGCACCGAAAGAATTGAAAGAGTTGAAGACTCAGTTGCAAGAATTGACATATAGAGGTTTTATTAGACCTAGTTCTTCACCTTGGGATGCACCAGTTTTGTTTGTGAAGAAGAAAGATGGAAGCATGAGAATGTGTATAGACTACAGACAGTTAAATCAGTTGACAGTGAAGAATAAATATTCGTTGCCTAGAATTGATGACTTGTTTGATCAGTTGAGAGGAGCATCTGTCTTTTCGAAGATTGATTTGAGATCGGGTTACTACCAGCTAAAGGTAAGAGAAGTTGATGTACCGAAGATGGCCTTTAGGACTAGATATGGACATTATGAGTTTTTAGTCATGCCATTTGGGTTAACTAATGCACCGGCTGCTTTCATGGACATGATGAATAGGATTTTTCATCAGTATCTAGATCAGTTTGTAGTTGTGTTTATTGATGATATTTTGGTGTACTCGCGAACGGAAGAAGACCATGACCGACACTTGAGACTAGTTTTGAAGACTTTGCTAGATCATCAGTTGTATGCAAAGCTCATCAAGTGTGAATTCTGGATCCGAGAGGTAGTCTTCTTAGGACATGTAGTGTCAGCCGATGGGATTAGAGTTGATCCGAAGAAGATTGAGGCTATTGTTGAGTGGAAGCAACCAAAGTCTGTGACAGAGGTACGTAGCTTCCTAGGCTTAGCCAGATACTATAGGAGATTTGTAGAGGGTTTCTCTAAGTTAGCCGCTCCATTGACACAGTTACTTCAGAAGAGTGTTCAGTTTGAGTGGACAGATGCAAGACAGAGAGCCTTTGAGAAATTGAAAGAAGCTTTGACCCAAGCACCGATCTTGATTCAGCTAGAGTCTGGGAAGGACTATGTAGTCTACAGTGATGCTTCTTATGTAGGGCTAGGATGTGTTCTGATGCAAGACAAGAGAGTAGTGGCTTATGCCTCAAGACAGTTGAAGACCCATGACCGCAACTATCCGACCCATGACATAGAGTTAGCTGCAGTTGTGTTTGCTCTGAAGATTTGGAGGCACTATTTGTACGGTGAGAAATGCACAGTGTACACCGATCATAAGAGTTTGAAATACATTATGACTCAGCGAGATTTGAATCTCAGACAACGTAGATGGTTAGAGTTGCTAAAAGACTATGATCTTACCATTGAGTACCATCCGGGTAAGGCCAATGTAGTGGCCGATGCACTGAGTAGGAAGATGGTCGTGGACTTGAGAGCCATGTTTGCTAGATTGAGTTTGTCCGGAGATGGTGGCTTGATAGCCGAGCTTCAGGTTAGGCCTACTCTAGGTCAGTTGATTCGAGACAAACAACTCTTAGATAGATCTTTGGCACCTCACGTGCAAGATATAGCCGAGGGTAGATCTTCAGACTACAGTTTCAGTACTGATGGGGTTTTTTGTTTCAAAGACAGAATAGTTGTGCCAGAAGACAGTGACTTGAGACGTACGATCTTGACTGAAGCCCACAGTAGTCCGTTTGCTATGCATCCTGGAAGTACGAAGATGTACCGTGATTTGAAGAATGAGTACTTTTGGGTTGGCTTGAAGAGAGATGTGGCTGACTTTGTGAGTAAGTGCTTAGTGTGTCAGAGAGTGAAGGCAGAACATCAGGTTCCCTCAGGTTTGTTACAGCCGTTGAGAATTCCGGAATGGAAATGGGAGAACATCACCATGGATTTTGTTTCGCGTCTGCCTTTGACTCCTACGAAGAAGAACTCAGTTTGGGTGATAGTGGATCGTTTTACGAAGTGTGCTCACTTCTTGGCAGTCAACACTACTTACACTTTAGATAGATTGGCCGATTTGTACATCAGTGAGATTGTTAGACTGCATGGTGTGCCGAAGTCCATTGTGTCAGATAGGGATCCGAGATTTACTTCTAGATTTTAGGAGTGTCTGCATACAGCTTTGGGTACCCGTTTGAACTCCAGCACTTCTTATCATCCTCAGTCACATGGTTAATCAGAGAGGGTTATTCAGATCTTAGAGGATATGTTGCGTTGTTGTATCATTGACTTTTAGGGTACTTGGGAGAAGCATTTGCCTCTAGTAGAGTTTGCGTACAATAACAGCTTTCAGTCGAGCATTCAGATGGCTCCGTATGAGGCCTTGTATGGCCGAAAGTGTAGAACTCCAGTGTGTTGGGCCGAGGTAGGACAGAAATTGTTACCTATGCTGGATTTGCTCAAGGGGACAACTGACAAGGTAAAATTGATTTGTGATCGCTTGAAGGCTGCTTCGGATAGGCAGAAGTCCTATGCCGATTTGAAGAGGAAGTTGAGTTCTCAGTGGGTGAGAAGGTATTCTTGAAGGTGTCTCCGTGGAAGAAAGTAATGAGATTTGGCCGAAAGGGGAAGTTGAGTCCGAGGTACATAGGACCGTATGAGATTGTGAAGAGGGTTGGTCCAGTTGCTTATCAGTTGTGTTTGCCATCCGAGCTAGAGAAGATACACGATGTGTTCCATGTTTCGATGCTTCGTAAGTATAGATCCGATCCATCACATGTTATGCCCGTAGAAGAGATTGAATTGAATCCGGATTTGACTTATGAAGAAGAGCCCGTTGAGATCATAGCTTCTGACAGTAAGGTGTTGAGGGGTAGGTCGATTTAGTTAGTGAAGGTGCGGTGGCAACGTAGAGGAGTGGTCGATTTAGATCCGTATCTCTTTCAGTCAGGTAATTTCGGGGACAAAATTCCTTAAGTGGGAGAGAGTTGTAACGCCCGTGTTTTGGGGTTAGGAGTTAGTCGGGTTTATAGTTCGAGTCAATGAAATTTAATTAAATCAATTCAACGTTAAATGGGACCTAATTGAGCTTTAGTAAAAAGGGAAAGGACCTATGTTGTAATTTGACCCAAAAGATTTAAAAAGCAAGACAACTTTAAAGAAAAAGTTGTCATCCTCTTCCCCCATCCCCTTTCCAACGCCAAATACACTAAACCCTTCTTCAAAACCCTCCCAAACTTAGGTTACTATTCCATTGTGTTTCTCCCTCGATTCAAGGTGTTTTTGAAAGAAGCAAGAGGAGTCGTTGAAGGAGCATTGGGATCGAATCCGGGTTCGTAGGAGGATTGTTTCGATTGCTAAGGAAGGGCGGTGAGTGGTTTCAAACTTGTTTTAAAGTTCGGTTCGAGTGTGTGTAGAATGTGTGTGTGGAATGCGCTTGGTAGGCCATTTCCTTATTTCAAGTTGTTAATTCTAGCCTTTGATTCCATTTGATGCTATTGTGTATTTGCCTATCTATGCTCTTGTGGATTGTGGTTAATTTGGTGCATGTATATCATGAAATGTATATATGTGGTGAGCATGGATTGTGGTTGATGATATATGATGTGGTTATGAAAATTGGCACTAAATAAATTATCGGTTGTAAATGATCGATCATTAGGATTAGTGTGCACACAAATTGAGTCAAAATGTATGTGGCCTTGATGGCGTTAAGTCATCAAGGAGGAGTACGGTGATGTAATATTCCACCGGAAGCTTTTATTTATTTCTACGGGATGATGAGTGGAATCCCATCCGTAGGGCATGTGGCGATGAGTGGAATCTCGCACATGCAAGGTCCGGTGATGAGTGTAATCCCACCGAGGTAAAGTGTTGTTGAGGTTTAAATCCGCTCAATCGGGGTAATTGAAAGTGGCCAATTAACTTGTTCATATATTGTGATATATGATGTTGATTTTTGATTGTTGATATTGATGCTTGATGCTTAGTATGATGTAAGATGCCATATTATGCCACTTGAATGACTAGCTAGGTCTACTTGATTATATGTCAATGTTTGATGTATGTGAGATTAGAATTTACATGCTTGAACCCTGCATTGTTGATGTTTTTCGTTTTAGAGCACCCTCACTAAGCTTATAGCTTACGCTCTCAATGCTCAACAATGCAGATCATTAGCGTGGTGTTAGCTCGGAGCAAGGCAAGAAGGGCTTTCCAAGTTTGTGGCTCAAGTACGGTGGTTAATTTTGTATTAGATAGCAATGTGGCAAGGGTATTTGTATGAGCTATGTATGACTCATGTATGTTGATGTTTGAATTGGCCTTGGTTTGTAAAGCATGTTATGCTATGATGTATGCTTGTGTGTGGTGGCATGTCTTTAGATGTTTAGGTTGCCTTGTTATGGATGCAAACCTCTTATGTGTTATCGTGTGCCATTCGGGCCTTTGAGCTTTCATGTATGACTTTAAATGCTAAATTGCCTTTTGTTGGAATGCCAAGTATGGATGTCTTGTTTCATGTTTGAATGCTAAGTTACTTGTATGGTTGTGCATCACCTTGTGTTGATTTGTGTCTTTTGGCTTCATGTTAAAGCATGCTTTTATGGTTGGTTTGCCTTAGGAGTGATGCTAGTGTGTTGGTTGAGGTTTTAGAGGGATTTAGGGGCATCCTTGAGCCTTAAATCAGCTAAAACTTGTAAGTTCGTAGCAGGGGTATCGATACGATTGGACCCGTATCGATACAGCCTCCTTGTTTCAGGCCTTGCGTTTCGATACGCGATGGGGCGTATCGATACCTTTTTGGTCCCTGAAGCTACATTCCATTTTGGGATCGAAACGGGCCTCTATCGTATCGATACGGTCTTCTTAGCGTTGACCGCGAGGAGTTGACCATTGGAAGGGCGTATCGATACGCTCGAGGGTTGTATCGATACGGTCTTCCTGTGTTGACTCTGAGTGTTGACTTTGGTCAAGGCGTATCGATACCCTCCTTGGGAGTATCGATACCGCCTGCAGTTTAAGTTTAAATTGGGCTGTTAAATGTTGGTTTGGGTCCGTTTGATTGTCTCGTGTATGTTGTTCCGCTGTACGATCACTTAGGATTTAATACTCCTCTAGACAAGATTAAAATGAAAAAAAATAGGGTTGCTAACCGAGGGGGAATCCTTAAGGGGTTTCAGTCGGTTTTCCCCGTGTAGCTCACTCGGACCGGTCATCCGGCCAGACCGGGATGAGGGGGTTACAAGCTTATTCTTCGCGCTTAACTAAGATAGATAAATGTGACATTGCTTTGGCAAAGCTCGCATTATATCGATCGAAGCTTTAACGAGGGTAAATATTGGATGGTTAAAACAGACTTAGAATTATAGTGAGGGATTTACTTAATTATCTCATCATTCTAACATTGATCCTATTAATAGAACTATGTTTAATCATGCTTATATAACATCCATTGAATCACATACAAGGTAAATATAAGCGGTAAATAAATATGCAATGATTATAGCCCTTCTTAACCTAAGGCGACCCGTCCCAAGCCAATGGGAGGACCATTCTACTGAAGATAGAATCTGCTTCTGAAACGCATGGTCCACCAGGGAAGGCCCACCATGCTGCTATGTTGGTCGTTGCTTTATCTCTATGAGTATTTACAATTTTTAGAAACTCGCGTTACATGCGAGGGAGTGAGATGAGAAGAGAAGTACAATAGAAGATAGAGAAAGGCATGACACGCAGGCCGTATTTATAAAAACCAAAACTATAAAGGCTATGGGTTATAACCATGCAAAAAAACACCGTGCAATCTAACATGCATTTCAAACATTGTGTGAACAAAGTAACGACGTGTTTACGGAGTTTTAAACTAATTATCCCTATGTTGCGGTTAATGGGCCAAAAAAGGATCACGAGGTTTCATAAACCATTTGCGTTAACAAACAAATGCACCAGGTAGGTCAACATGAAAGAGAGGTGGCGCACTAGGCACACTTAAGTACCAGGTCTTTGATGATGCCAATCCTAGACATGCATTTTTCATAACGTCTAACCATAACTCTTATGGATTCACCGTGAAAGATAGTTTGATAACTTTTATCAAATTAGAAGCCCTTTCAGAGATTTCATAAATCTATGAAACTACGAATAACTACTTGTTCTCTAGACTAACTATTAGTCTCAACATGTTAACATTTAACATTGAAGCAACCTAACATAGTTTTGATTAACTCTTAATCATTCAGTGATAATCGAAATAAGTCTTTATTAGGTGTGATACGAAAAACGATAAATATCTAAATCGAATCAAACAGCATGCATCTCATACATAAACATACCTAAGAATTTAAGTCTGAATTCATATGATACAAGTGGCTCTGATACCACTATTGGGTCATGTCGGCACGCCCCGTGGCGCAGCGTAAAAATTAATCTGATGTAGTCCAGCCAGGATCCATGTACAGGAACAAATCCGGGGTGAAAAGATAAAGAGTTACCTTTTAAAACTATGGAAAATGGAAAACTTACGGTATGTCGGAAGAACCACGTCAAGTAAAACTGGAATCGTCACAGGTTCGCAACGACCTCTAGAGAGTCCACCCGAACAAAACGAACAAAGTTTTCGCCTCCCTAACACTTAGGGATAAATTTCGTCAGGTTTGAACACCTTCCAGGGAGAAGTCGAAATCCCTCCAAGGATTCCTGAGGGAGTCTGAAATCGACTAGGGGTTCTACCGGGACTTGGATTCGAACTAGGAAATCGACAGGAATTTTCTAGGGGGCAAGAGAAACACCAGAAAAATATCGAACGGCTTCTCATAAGAAATCTGAGACTTGTCGAAAATTCTAGAGGGGAATTCCCAGGGATATGTCGAAATTTGCAAGGAGGAATAGGGATGATTTGGTTGCTAGCCCTTGTCCCTTTAAATAGTATTCAGAGACTTAATTCTAGTTGAATTCCTTAAATCCAAGTTCAACCAAAATTCATAGAATCTAATTCTACTTGAAATTGGTTTATATTAAATATACATTATATTTAATAATATTAAATGAAATATATATATTTAATTATGTAGAATCTTATTCTACATAAAACATGGATTTAAATATACATTATATTTAATCCAAATATATATATATATTTATTATATAAAATCTCATTCTATCTTTACTTAGATTTAAATATATTTAAATATATATTTTTAATTATGTACAATCTAATTCTACATAAACTTGGAATTAAATATACATTATATAAATTCCAAATATATATTTAAATTTCTAGAATCTTATTCTATAATATTTAAGTCTCTAAATATTTTCCATACTCTAAATAATATCTGATAAATACAATATTTCTTCAATATTATTCCCATTTAAGGGAGTTGCCGATTTCCCCTATCCCATAAGTGATTTTCGGCAACCTCCCTAAAATAGGGAGTATGGTTTCCATTTTTTTTCGTTTCATTCGAAGGGTGTGACCCTTGTAGGTTCATGCAACGTTAGCAGCAAAATTAGAATTGTTCTAATTTTACAAACAATGAGTGGCATCTAGCAATACATCATTGCTACCTAAGTTGCATGAAGTCATGGTTTGACTTTCCTAATTCCTGAATAAACTTTCTTTATGTATTTTATCCTTTATATCTTAGATGAACACAAGTCATGGGTTAGTCACACTTGCGTTGTCCATCTTGTGTTTCTTGATGTCTTGAGTAGATTATTATAAACGAATCTCTATGATATCTCATATCATAATATTCGAGCATGGCCATGCATTTTCTAATCTCACTCAATCAAGTGGCCGAAGATATTTCTCCCATTATGTAGGAGGGACAAATCCTTTCTTGATCAACCATATTTCACTACATAGGTCATCACGTATCCAATCATCAGTCTTTATAATGTAGTCAGTTACGACACACGTTTAACTATGTCAAAATACGTAAATCTTTATGTTGAAATCATGTTGGTCTCAAGTCTGAGGATTATACATATGTTTGTCATGAGCAATGTTGTGACTGTCACATAATTACCCAAGAAACATGCTCATAGCGGGTCAATCCAGTATGATGTTCTCTAACAAATATTTATGTGTTGATTTTGACATCTCTATGTCAATGACAACGCTTGTCATCAACCACATATTAGTCTTTATATATTATTATTGTCCATACCCGTAAAAATATTTGACTAAGGATCTTTTAACAATAATCGTATTATTGTATGGACATTATTATCCAATGGTTAGTTTGATGCACAGAAACATACCAAATGATAATAACGACAATGCCATTACTTGATAAATCTAGTAAAATAGTATGTCTATTCAATCATCATATGATTGGTCTTTGGGCATACTCCAACAATCTGCAAGTGGTCTAGGTTTCGGGGGACCTTAACCACTTTAATATGGCCCTCCTAGGTAAACAACTCTGGCGACTTATATGTGAACTTGATTCCTTACTTGGTCAGATATACAAGGTGAAATATATGCCGTCCGGTAGCATTCTCGAAGCTGATCCTCCGCGGCATGGATATTTTGCTTGGCAAGGCCTCTACAATGCAATGCAACACCTCCATTTCGGGTTCCTCTTTTTTTGGGTCTAAATAGTCGAATTAGTATTCACAAGGACAATTGGGGGGGGGGTTCTTCTGCAATTCACCTCTATGGGGAATACGAGGTTTTGGGTGAAATGCATGTTTGTTGCCGCGACTTCATGCTCCCTGATCAAGCAGGTTGGGATTTCGTCAATGACAATCGTGGCTCCATCTTGTGGAATTTGAATGACTCTGGTATTTACTCGGTCCGTTCTTGTTATCTGTTCTTGCAACATCCTCCAGAACCTCGCAACCAACCTTCCCGGAAGTGGAAAGCTCTAGCAAAATTAAAGGCTCTCTCGAAAGTCAAAACCTTTGGCTGGCGAATGGGCTCCGATGCCTTACCTGTCGGCTCCAAGTTGCAAGCTTTTGCTCCTAAGTTGGGCCCCTGCCCCCTATGTCAGACTTGTCAAGAATCAGTTCTTCATGCGCTTCGGGATTGCCCGAGGGTTTTAGAGACTCTCCGCTTGGCAAGTCTTCCACTTTCACTGATTCATAGCATGGCTCCTACTAGTCTCCAATGGCTGGAGGAGGGTGCTACTATGTTATCCGTTGATCTATTTAGCTTCATTCTTACAGTTCTATGGAATATTTGGAACCGTCGCAATGATTGGGTCCATAATCACCACTTGCAACCCCCTTGGCTTATCGAACGTGTCACACCACTACTACTTCTACCGCTCTATCGATCCATCCCCCACTCTCTCAAACTCGCGGGAGGCGGCCCCCACTAGGGTCTCTTAAGGTTAATGTGGACAGAGCTTTTGATCCAGCCACACGCGCGACGGCTGTTGGAGTTGTGGTTCGTGATGATTCGGGTATGGTTGTTGGTGACCTCGCCTACCTCTTGGGCAGCTGTCCAGATGCTGCCACGGTCGAGTGAGCTACCCTCCTTGCTGGTGTCACCTTTGCACAAGCTCAGGCTGGCGTAACTTGTTTTTTGAAACAGATTGTGCGTCCATTGCAAACTAGCTCAACCGTCCAGGGTAGGATCTCTCCGCCTTGGGTCCTACCCTTCTTCAAGCTCAGGATCTACTCTCCTCTTTCCCTTCTACCCATATTCATTATGTAAACAGAGAGGCTAACTTTGTAGCCCACACTTTAGCCACTCATACACTTCGAACCATGACTTCCATGTCCTTTGGTTCCCATTTTCCGGATAATATCTGCCACTTTGTAACTATCAAGGTCAATCGGAATCTTCTTAATACAACCCAGGGTACTCTTTTCCTTTTTAGGGACCTCCTAGCCGTCAAGCTAGGGGTGATAGTGGGGTTTTTAATGAGGTCTGTCTTCTTCAAAAAAAAGTCCAACAGTTCCATTTTACGGCCTATTTAGACCACCACGTCCGAAACCTCTACAAAAAGGACCGCAAAAAAGTTTTAATCAAACTTGAGGTGTTCATATCATTGATTACGAGCTTTTCAACACGATTAGATTGCAAAAACTTAATTTTTGTACTTTTTTCTCATTTTAAAGTCTAACAGATTCATTTTCTGGCCCATTTAGACCCGCTCGTCCAAAACCTCTACCAAAAGGACAACAAAACAAGTTTTAATCAAATTTTAGGAGTTCATGTAACGTCTCGGTTTAGGGTCTAGAAGATCCGGTGAAGTTTCGAGGTCCGGAAGACCGTTGTTGGGAGTTTTGAGTGAGTTCAGGGAAAGTGGTTCTCGGATGTTGGAAAAAAATATGAAATAAATCTCTAAAATCCTTAATAAATATGTTTAATGTTTTGGTAAAAACAATTTTGGAAAAATGTTTTCTGAACCGTGACATTTTGGTTTAGTGACCAAATCGTAAAGTTTGCAAAATCTGTTTTAGTGACCAGTTTGTAAAAGAGTCAAAACATTGAATCTTTAAGGAGCTAAATTGGCTGGGCCAATATGGTTATTATCCCCTTTATTTGACTATCCAAATATTATAAAATAAGTTTTATAATTAAAATTAAAAGAGTTTTCCTTATTTCCTCATTTTACGTTAAAATCAATTTTTAAGCTTTCTCATCTTCTCCCTTCAGCCAAATAGCCTTTGAGCTTGATTTTCTCAAGGTAAAAGTGATTTCCTACTTATCTGATATTGCCAAATGATTTTCCTACTTTGGTTTTCTAAAACCCAAGCTTATTTCATTGTTTTTCTTAAGGAATTTTGCCAAACAAGAGGAAATAGCTTGCATTGGAGTTGAGCAACGAATTTCTCCTCTAATGTAAAGTTATTTATTGATATTCCCATGCTTAGATTCTTTTAAATGCTAAAGTTATGTTTTCTTGAATTAATCTTAATGAAAATGGCTAAAATGTGCTAAAATAGGCTTTTGGGTAAGATCTTGAGTAGGATCTGTTATTGCTAGTTTGATGATGATTTTACCTTTGTTTTGATGTGGTTTTTGAGTTGAGATGTTGGGTGGATGATAGGAATCCCAAAATTGGGTTTGGTGTTGAAGCCTAAAGTGGAAAAAGTGGGTTTTTGGGTGAGTTTTGAGGTAAATCGATAGTTGGTGATAATCTGATATTGGGTTGATGTTTTCAGATGTTTATCTATATATTTTGATGATATCTTATGCTAGGTTTTGATGGAGATTGTCCAAATTGTTTTTTTTCGATGCTAACGGCTTGTATCAGAAATGTTTCGATAGGTGTTTTGATTGGACTATTGAATCTTTGTTTTTCAGCAAGTTAGTGTGTTGAAATTATCTCTAATCCTCTATTTTGGGTTGGTTAGAGGCAGGGATTGAAGATTCGGAATTGTTGAATTCTTTTGTGGGTGAACCGGAAAGCTTAAAAGGGGGTTTCGGCTTGATTTTGGTAATCGCTGGTGAGTGGAAATGATTTTAATGTTTTATCAAGGTTAAAGAAGTGTTTTAAGGGTTTGGGTTGAGTCGTTAGGCCAATTCAAGCCCAAGAGTAAGTTTTGTGTTGTTTTGGCTTTTTCGCCATTTTACATTTGATCTTGTTTGATCATGAGCATGTCTTTCTAAGGATGTTTATTCTTTTGTTATGCATTAAATGCATGATGTTTTTGTCCCATGAGAATGCCATGTGAGTTATTAATATGTTGTTGAGTTCATGCTATGTTTGAGCTCGTGATTATGGCTTTTGGGATATGTTTGGGGGTGTTTACCCTTGGTGAAATCTGTGGATTGTGATGTTGCGATGAGTATATTGACACATGGGTTATATCGGATAGATTGATCGATCAATAGGATGTGAAGTGCACTATAATTATAAAATTCGCGCGTGAGAAATTCTTCCGTTTCACAATAAGAGTTGTGCTATTGTGATGCGAGTGGTAGGGGTTGTGCTATCACCAACGGGCAATACAAGTAGTGGCATCTCGGCCGAAGTGAGATTGTGGTGAGGGTTGTTTCACCATGTGACTTGATGGGGGTTGTACCATCAAGGTGTCCGCTTATCCGAGCAACGTGTCAATGATGTCGGAATACTCATTCGCTATGGTTTCATACGAGCTTGGTAAACTCATATGGTTATTCATTGTGCTTGATGCATGTGGAATATTATGGAGCCGATAGGCTTGGTTTGCATATGTGGTTTACATATGGTTCTTGCATGTTGGATGCATGTTGTGCCTTTAGCATGTATTGTTGCTATTGCTTAAACTTGTGTCAAGATAACATGTTGAAATGGTTTTTGTTTCCAAAAAGAGGATTGTTTTCAAAACTGCATTATTGTAGTTAGGTTTTGAGCTCCGCTCACTAAGCTTATTAGCTTACGCTCTCTTTTCTAACAATGCATATCCGTAGATCTTTTGGAAGGCAACGGTGCAAGGGAGGTGATCCAAGTGTCCGTCTCTAGCTCAAGTATGGCCTTGCTTAGATAATAGTGTGTGTGGCAATGAGGGTGAACTTTGTTTTGTTGTTAGGATTGTTTGTAAACTCTTAGAGTTAAGAGCATGTTGGCTGCCCTTGTTGGCATGTTTATACCTTGTTTATATATATGTTGAATCTTGAAGTATTTCCTTTTTAATCGTATGTTAAGCATGTTCTAGTTTCTCTTGTGCTTGATCATATTTGATGGCTGACTTTGGTGAATGTATGTTGTTCTTGTTGTTTCTTTGATGGGTGTGAGGATTGGAACCAAGGAAAAGAACCTTGGAGATGCTTGTGTTGCAGATCTGCTGTTACTGCAGCAGGGTGTTCCGAAACGGGCAACAACGTTTCGGAATAGCCCCCTATTTGGCCTTGGCGTTCCGGAACGCGTATCGAAACTAGCTAAGCAGGGTCGGAACGAGTCCAAGCCGTTTCGAAACGTTTGCTCACTATGAAGCTCTGTTCCGATACGACCTTAAGCATTCCGAAATAGGGGTCGTTGGAAATTGGTTGGAGGTTTTTGTGCATGCCTTGTGTTGCATTTCATCATGGAAGCATAAAATGGGTTTAACTATACAAAGATCACCTTAATTACATCATAGGTCCCTATATTATGCTAGTTTTGCATTTTTGTCCCTGGTTGCTATTTTGTTCGAGTCGATGCTCGTTTTGTTGTTCTTTCTTTTGCTGTGTGTTCTTAAACATGAGGTTAATTTGAGCATCTAGAAATGATAATAATCAACGCGTTTAGAGTTGCTAATTGGAGGGAAATCTTCAGATCTTTCTTCGATTAGTCTCGTGTGATCCACTCGATACGGTCTGGTGGCTAGGCTGGGTCGAGGGGGTTATAGTTCATATCTTTGATTACGAGCTTTTCAACACGATTATATTGCAACAACTCAATTTTTGTAATTTTTACTCAGTTAAAAGTCCAACGGCTCCATTTTACGGCCCATTTCGACCACCTTGTCTGTAACCTCTACAAAAGGACCGCAAAACAAGTTTTAATCAGATTTTAGGAGTTCATATAATTGATTACGAGCTTTACAACACGAATAATTTCCAAAAACTAAATTTCTTTAATTTTTACATAGTTAAAATTCCAACGGGTCCATTGTTAGCCTCATTTAGACTCGTTCGTCCAAAACCTCTACAAATAGGACATCAAAACAAGTTTTAATCAAATTTTAGGAGTGCATATTGATTACGAGCTTTTTAACACGATTATAGTGCAAAAACTCGAATTTTGTACTTTTTACTCAGTTAAAAGTCCAACGGGTCCATTTTACGTCTCATTTAGATCCGCTCGCTCGAAACCTCTACAAAAAAGACTGTAAAACAAGTTTTAATCAAATTTTAGGAGTTCATATCATTGATTACGAACTATTCAACATGATTATATTGAAAAAAACTCAATTTCTGTACTTTTTACTTAGTTTAAAGTCCAACGGGTCCTTTTTATACCCATTTAGACCCACACGTCTGAAACCTCTACAAAAAGGACCGCAAAATAAGTTTTAATCAATTTTTAGGAGTTCATATCAATGATTACGAGCTTATCAACATGATTATATTGCAAAACTTAATTTATATACTTTTTACACAGTTAAACGTCCAACGGCTCAATTTTACGCCCCATTTAGACCTGCTCGCCTGAATCTTCTACAAAAAGGACCGCGAGGAGTTCATATCATTGATTACGAGCTTTTCAACACGATTATATTAGAAAAAGAAAATTTCTACACTTTCAATCAAATGTTAGGAGTTCATATCATTAATCAAGTTTTAATCCTCTTTGCGGATGACTGTATCGTATTTATTAATACTAACTCAGAGGAAGCTGACCATCTTAAGCTGGCTCTCCAGACTTACGCTTCCGCCTCTGGGCAAGCATTTAACTTTGAAAAATCTACCATTTTCTATAACCCACGTACCCCCAACGCCACTCGTGCAATAATTAATAATTCCTTACAGGTACGCGAGGTCAATAACCTAGGTGTTTACCTAGGCGTCCCACTCCTCATTGGTAAAAATAAAACAGAATCCCTAGGTTTCATTCGCGATAAAGTTCATGACCGATTGTCCAATTGGGATAAACGAATTTTGTCTTTAAGTGGCAGAGAAATTTTTATCAAAGCTGTCTTGCAGCCTTTGCCCCAATATGTTATGTCGTGCTATTTGCTTCCCCAAAATATAATTGATGATATGACCTCAGCTATTCGATGTTACTGGTGGTCTGGTAAAAACAACAAAAAGGCTGGCACATGCTCCCTAGGGATCAGGTTTGTTTACCTAAATCCGTGGGAGGCATGGGCTTTCGGGATCTAAATAACTTTAATATCGCGCTTCTAGGAAACAACTCTTGCGGCTTATTTGCGAACCGGAATCTCTACTGGGTCAAATCTACAGAGCTAAGTACTTCCCATCCAGTTGTATCCTTGATGCTACTCGACTACTTCGTGGTTCATTTGCCTAGGAAGGACTTTATAATGCTAAGCAACATCTATATGGTGGGTTTCTCTATCGCCCCAGAATTAATAGTAGTATTCGTATCCACAAGGATAATTAGGGTGGCTCTTCGTCTGTCCATCTCTATGGGGATTACGAGGTCTTGGATGGAGTGTATGTTTGTTGTAGAGATTTTATGTTACGGAACCAAGCTGCTTGGGATCCCATTAAGGTTCTCAATTATTTTACCACGGATGATGTCAATGCTATCATGAATATTCCCATAATCAATGATAATTGTGACTCTATTCTTTGGAACCCCAACGACTCCGTAGTTTACTCGGTCCGATCTGGTTACCATTTTCTACCACGGCCACCGGAACCTTGAAATCGACCTGCTCGGATCTAGAAAGTTATAGCTAAATTAAAAGTCATCCCTAAGGTTAAAACCTTTGGTTGGCGCATGGGTTCTGAAGCCCTACCTGTTGGTTCTCAATTGCAAGCTTTTGCCCAACACTTGGGACCCTGCCCTATTTGTCGATCAAGTTCAGAATATATCATTCATGCTCTTCGTGACTGCCCTGGTGCTTCGGAGACACTCCGTCTAGTGGGCATCCCAACTCTTTAACTAATAGTACGGTCCCTACTGGTATTCAATGGCTAGATGAGGGTGCTCGCCAATTATCTTCTAACCTTTTGTCCTTTTTCTTACTACTCTTTGGAATATTTGGAACCAGCGCAATGATTGGGTCCATAATCGCCACCTGCAACCCCCTGGCTAATTGTCGTCAACTCTCTTAGTCTACATCGCAATTACTCCGATGCTACCTCTTCTTCCCCCTCCCCTCCGGGTAATCCACCACTCTCTCCTCCTCGTTGGAGGCCTCCCCCTTCTGGGTATATGAAAATTAATGTGGACGAGGCTTTTGACCCTGCCACACGCGCAGCAGCGGTGGGAGTTGTGGCCCGAGATGATTCTGGTGCGGTTGTTGGGGGCTTGGCTTACTCTTTGGGCAGTTGTCCGGATGCTGCTACTTCCGAAGGTGTGGGTCTTGTTGTTGGCATCACTTTTGCTCAGTCTTAAGGATGGAGCCGCTTGCCCTTTGAGACAAATTGTGCTTCTCTTGCGAATAGGCTTAACCATACGGGACTTGACCTGTCCACCTTGGGTCTGACGATTCTACAAGCTCAAGATGCGCTTTCTTCCTTTTCTTCTGCACATGTTCATTATGTAAGCCGCGAGGCTAATATAGTTGCTCATACTCTGGCTACACAAGATCTAAGAACCATGACTCCTGTGTCTTTTGGTTTTTTTCCGGATAGTATCCGTAACATTGTACTTGGTGAGATTTCTTCTCGATCTATATAAATAAAGCTAGGGTACTCTTTTCCCCTTTTAGGGATCTCTGGGACCTGTGCCTGGGGATGTTATTAGGGTTTTTTAATGAGGCCCTCTTTCCTCAAAAAAAGTCCAATGGGTCTATTTTACAGCTAATTTAGACAAGCACGTCCGAAACCTCTACAAAAGGACTGCAAAACAAGTTTTGATAAAATTTTAGGAGTTTATATCATTTATTATGAGCTTTTCAACACGATTATGTTGCAAAAACTTAATTTCTGTACTTTTTACTTATTTAAAAGTCCAACGATTCCATTGTTAGGCCCATTTAGACCCGCTGGTCTGAAACCTCTATAAAAAGGACAACAAAAAACGTTTAATCAAATTTTGGGAGTTCATATCATTGATTACGAGCTTTTCAGCACTATTATATTGCAAAAACTCAATTTCTGTACTTTTTTACTTAGTTAAAAGTCCAAGGGCTCTATTTTACGCCTCATTTAGACCCGCTCGCCCGAAACCTCTACAAAAAGGACCGCAAAAAAAAATTAATCAAATTGTAGGAGTGCATATCATTGATTATGTTCGAATTTTTGTTTATCTTTTTATTTTGGTCTATATTTATTCTTTTATTTATTCCCCCCCCCCATTTTTTTGCTCTTTTAGTCTGTATTGATTTTCTTACCCCCTATTCTTCGCTCTCCTTGGGTTGTAATATTTTTTATTTCCTCTCTTTTTTGCTTTGCTTATTTGTTTCTTTAGTTTCTGCCATCTTTTTTTGCGTGCTTGTTTTCTCTATGCTCAACGTCTATTGGTCAATGATTACCTTTGCCTATGCTTCTTTATATCTACATCACTTCATGTCTATATATGCCTATTCCTTTTCCATTTTAGCTTCTGATGATCCTAAGTTTTATTTGATTTTACTGGTGAACATTAATGATACCCACTACACCTTCTTAGGTGCATTTACTCAAGCCTTCTCAAGGTATTTTTCTACGATCACCTTAAAGGTGATAAATATTTTTTTGTACTACTCCTTAATAATGATACTACGTTATTACCCAAAGAACATATGCGACTAAATTTTTCTATCGAACTCCTTAATCCTATTACTTTTCTACTATCTTACTGCAAAATACACAACTTGCTCATAAATAAATAAAATCAAATAATCCGGTCTCCTCTTTTACAATCTATTGATTACAATGCGCTCTTTAGATCAATGCCTCGTAAATTCCCATCACTCCTTATCCCATATAAGGAAATAACATATTTTCTTTATATTAAAGGTCCAAATCATGATAGGGCTAACTCCCAACCTTTTCTCCCCTTTTTAAGGATTCCATCTTTTATTAATTACAAAGATAGTCAATCTTTTTTTATTTTCCTTAATTGTTACCTTGCTGGTTCCCTTAATTTTAACTACTACCTTTCGAGTATCTCTAATTCTTTCCTTTTCTTCTATCCTTTTATTATCTACAATCACATGTAATCGAGTATCCCTAACTTCTAGGAATTTGAATTTAATTACAACTCAAAATAATCAAGCTTTCTTTCCATCTTTTAATTCTATTCTCTTTATTTCCTTAGCAATTATTTTTTCACTAATTCTTTCTACTTATACCCCATCATTCACCCGAACAATTCACTCTACCCCCAATCACGATTGCCTTCCTTTCTCCCTTATTTTTTTTCACGGTCACTCTGACTACCCCCAATCCTCCCTCCTAATGGAATCTTCCTTTCTTCCTCAACTCAACTCACTTGACCTAACCAATGAAGAGGCTGAGCTCTTATATACTCTTGATTTTGGTTGGGACTTCGAAGAAGAGGACCCTAAGCTTATACTCCTTGGCTATTTTATTTCCTCAAAACTCGTTGATAGCCATGCTGTTCTAAGTGCCTTTGAAGGCATCTGGAAGTCAAGCAACCTGAACTCCATCTCGATCATTAAGGAAAACTTCTTCAAGATCAGATTCAAGGATGCAAAAAATCGTAACGAGGTTTTTAATCGAGGCCCTTGGTTATACAAGGATAAATGGCTCGCCCTGGCGGAGTACTACCCTATCAAGAATGTAGATGAGTATGCTTTTATCCTAATGCGCATATGGATCCAAATTATTGGTCTCCTAGCCCCCATCTTTGAAGATTCCAATCGTGCACATATTGTCGGGCAATCGCTCGGAGCAATGGTCAGAACTGTTCTTCCGACAGATACGCGCGACTTTGAAGGAAATATGTCTGATTTTTTAGGGTCGAAATCATGCTTGATGTGTCCCGTCCTGTCACTCGATTCCTCTTTATAGGGAACAGTACTAATAAGAAGATGCGTTCCTTACAATATGAACGACTATCTTTGTTGTGCCATGGTTGTGGGATTATCAGCCACACAATCGAGAACTGCCCAATCAAGTCGTCTCTTGATCTCTCCAAGCCACAATATGGGGCATGGCTTCGCTACTTGCCCCCTCAGTGACGTAACCAAGCCCCACGGAGCAGGATTAGAACCGTTGGGCTGGAACGTAATGATGCAAATTCGACACTTGTGAGCATGTTGGTTTCTTATCGCATTTTTTAATTCCAATTTCCTTTTCCCTATTTTTATTATTCTCTCCCTCACTCAAATTTAAGCAACTTTTTCTTTCTCATCCAAATTCAGATCTGACTGCAAGTGGGAAATCTATTGCTGAGCCAAGCGACGCGGGTCTCCCCTTTATCCTTTCTCAACATTATTTATTTGTCAATTGATTTCCATATCTACACCTAACACCGACATTTTCTGAATTCTTAGGCAATTGAAATGAAGGGGATGATGCTTCCTTCCTGGAACAGCCCATTGAAGACAACCCTCAAACTGTTGCGGCCATGGGAGATGCCTCACCTTTGCCAAAAGAGCACGATGGCCTTGCCCCAAAACCAAAGGACTCTTCTCCCCGCTCAAACCCACAAGTTACGCTACCCCCAAGAGCTATGGCCCCTCAGCCGCTGAATACAATTTTTTCCCATTCTGGAAGAATCCGTCGAGGGTGAATGGGATGTTCAGGATGACATTATCTTGAGCCCTACTGCCCAGCAAATCATAAATTTGGATGCCCAACTACATAAGCCTTTCATTCAAACAGATATTCCGCTTATTAATGGCTTTGAAATTTGGCTACTTAAAACCTATCCAAATGATGCAGCTACTACTCCCGCTCCTGCAGCTCTCAATCGTGGTGCTAAACGACAATCCCCTATTCAAGTGAGTCTCCAGCCCAAGAAAGCCAAACCCTATTCTTCGTCTACTCCAAAAGCTGGGATGAGCAGCTCTAAAAACTCTCTGGCGGCGGTTGATTCTAAACCCCGCCGAGGGAAATGATCGTGCTATGTTGGAACTGTCAGGGTCTTAGGAAGGTCCAGCCAGTTCGTCATCTCCAGCAATATGTTCAACGTACTTCCCCAGATATCTTATTTTTATGTGAAACTAAATTAAATAAAGCGGCATGTACCTGCCTTGGTGTTTCTTTAGTCATGGTTGAGTTTTTTTTCTTTAGCTCCTAGTGATAATTGTTCTGGACTTGCTCTCTTTATCTCTAATAATATTAATATCTCCTTGCTTTCGTATTCATATCGTTTTATTCATACCAAAATTCAAATTGAATCTTCTTCGATGTACTTTCTGGAATGCATGGTTTTTCTGAAACTAGTCAAAAAATTAAAACATGTGATCTAATTGATTCTTTAAACGACAATAGTGGCCTTCCTTGGCTTATAGGTGGCGACTTAAATGAAATATTATTGGATAATGAGAAACAAGGAGGTTGTCGTCGTGCAATATCTAAAATCAATAACTTTCATAATTGTCTTTCACGTAATAATCTCTTTGACTGTAAACCGACAACATGATGGTTCACTTGGACAAAAATCGGGCCTAATACCCCAACTATCCTCGAACGTTTAGATCGTTTTTTAGGAAATTCGGCCTGGAAAGCTTCTAATCCCTTCTATCACATCATCTCTGACTTCGATGCCAAATCAGATCACTGTTTTCTAGTATTAGACAATGAACCCCCTTTACACAATGCTTCCCGACCAATAACTCCTAAATTTCATTTTGGAAACTGTTGGGAAACCAATGAAGAAGGTATCTCTTTGGTTAAACAAACTTGGGCTACTACTCAGGGCCTTACACTTGATAAAATTCTTGCTATTGGTTCCTGCTTAGGGGACTGACAATCCCAACAATGTTATAATACTACAGGGCGTATTCATCTTCTTACTAAGAAAATCAACAAGTATCTTAAGAGGCCTCTTACACCCTCTTCTGAGGAAGCTTACCTTGCGGCAAGATCTAAACTCAATAAGCTGCTTGATGAACAAGAAACATATTTGGCAGAACGATCTCGCAACCTATGGCTTGCTCAGGGGGATATGAATACTCATTTCTTTCATGCTCGTGCTAACAACCGCCGGAAAAAGAACACTATAAACGGTTTATATGATGCCAACAATACCTGTTGTGTTACCGAGAACGACCTCATGACTATAGAATCCACCTATTTCCAGACCTTGTTCACATCCTCGAACCTTCAATTATCAAATCAAATTCTCTCTAAAGTAACAGCCTCTATGACACCAGCTATGAATGAGTCACTCACTAGGGTATTCACTGCTGACGAAATTCTCCAGTCCTTTCGTGATATTGATCCTCGGAAGGCCCCTGGAATTGATGGCCTACCAAGTGGGCTCTTTAGACAACACTGGGATACTGTAGGTGCGGATGTCACCAAACTTTGTCTGAACCTCCTTAATGGATCAACTGATATGGCATCGGTTAACAAGACCATCGTAGTGCTTATTCCAAAATTTAAAGATCCAACTACTATGAGGCATCTCCGACCTATTAGTCTCTGTATGGTAATTTACAAAATTGTTGCTAAGGTTCTAGTTAATAGAATGAAGCATACGATACCTTTTTGCATCAGTAATAACCAAGCGGCCTTCATTCAGGGGCGCAATATATCTGATAACATCCTTATTGCTCATGAAATTATACACTCTATTAATACTGGTCAAACTAAGTCTTCCCATGGTGTTGCTCTCAAGCTGGACATGGAAAAGGCTTTTGACAGAGTGGAATGGTCTTTTCTTGAGAATGTTATGAACCGAATAGGCTTTGCACCCTCTTGGGTTTCACTCATTATGAGATGTATCTCTTCAGTTTCTTTCATTGTTAAGGTTAACAATTCCTTTTCTCCTTTCTTTCAACCCAACGGGGTCTTCGACAAGGCGATCCCTTGTCACCTTTTATTTTCCTCTTCTGTACTCAAGGTCTTTTTGCATACCTCTCTGATGCTCAGCAGCATGATTTGATTCCTGGCCTTGGAGCTAGCAGATTAGGACCTACAGTCAATCATCTTCTTTTTGCAGATGATTGTATGGTCTTTATTAACAATAATCCGGAGGAAGCAGAACATCTTAAAACGACCCTCCAAGCCTATGCTTCTGCCACAGGGCAAGCGGTAAATTTTGAAAAATCGACAATTTTCTACAACCCGTGTACCCCCTCTCGATTCGAGAAACAATAAATAATTCCTTGCAGGTACGTGAGGTCAATAACCCAGGTGTCTACTTGGGTGTGCCACTTCTCATTGTTAACAATAAAACGGAAGCCCTTGGTTTCATTCGCGATAAAGTTCATGTTCGCTTATCACATTGGGACAAGCATCTCCTCTCTTTTAGTGGCAGAGAAATTTTTATCAAAGCTATTATGCAGTCCTTTCCCCAATATGTCATGTCGTGTTACCTACTTCCTCAAAACATAATTGACGATATGACTTCCGATATTCGTCGTTACTGGTGGTCTGGCAAAAACAACAAAAAAAGTTGGCACATGCTCCCTTGGGAACAGGTTTGTTCACCTAAATCCGCGGGAGGTATGGGCTTTCAGGACTTAAACAATTTCAATATTACGCTTCTGGGGAAGTAGCTCCGGCGGCTTATTTGTAAACCAGAGTCTCTACTTGGGAGAATTTACAAGGCAAAATATTTTCCATCTGGCAACATCCTTGATGCCAATCAACCGCATCGTGGGTCGTTTGCCTGGCAAGGGCTTTACAATGTTATGCAACATCTCTATAGTGGGTTTCTCTATTACCCTGGGATTAATTGTAGTATTCGTATCCATAAGGATATTTGGGGAGGCTCCTCTCCCATCCGTCTCTATGGGGAATACGAGATCTTTGAAGAAATGCATGTTCGTGGTTGAGATTGTATGGTACGGAACCAAGCTGCTTGGGACCCTATTAAGGTCCGTAACTATTTTACTACGGAGGATGCCAATGCTATTTTGAATATTCCCATCATTAATGATAATCGTGATTCCATTCTTTGGAACCCCAATGACTCCGGTGTTTACTCGGTCTGATCTGGCTACCAGATCTAAAAACTCAAAATCGACCTATTCAGATCTGGAAAGTCCTGGCTAAACTAAAAGCTCTTCCGAAGGTTAAAACCTTTGGCTGGCGAATGGGTTATGAGGCTTTACCTGTTGGATCTCGGCTGCAAGCTTTTTCCTCAGAATCGGGTCTTTGCCCCCTTTGTCGATCCGGTTCGAAATCTATTCTTCATGCACTCCGAGATTGTTCTGGTGCCTCGGAGTCTCTCCGTTTAGAAGGCATCCCAACACCTTTGATTAATAGTACAGCCCATACTAGTCTCCAATGGTTAGAGGAGGGTGCTGGCCAATTATCTGCTGATCTCTTTGGGCTCTTTCTTACCACTCTATGGAATATTTGGAACCGACGCAATGACTGGGTCCATAATCGCCATCTGCAACCCCCTGGCTAATTGCCATCAACTCTCTAAGTTTCCATCGCTACTACTCCAATGCTATCTCTTCTTCTTCTTCTCCCCCAAAGGATCATCCATCGCTCTCTCCATCTCGATGGAGGCATCCCCCTCATGGGTACCTTAAAGTTAATGTGGACGGGGCTTTTGACCCGGCCACTCGCGCGGCAGCAGTTGGAGTTGTCGTCCGTGATGGTTCGGGTACTGTCGTTGGCGGTCTAGCTTATCCGTTGGGCAATTATCCGGATGTTGTTACTTCCGAAAGTGCAGCCTTCTTGCTGGCATCACTTTTTCTCAGTCTCGAGGTTGGAGTAACTTGTTCTTCGAGACAAATTGTGTGTCCATTGCAAATAGGCTCAACCTTTCGGAGCCTGACCTTTCCACCATGGGTCCTACACTTTTACAAGCACGTGATTTGTTATCTTCCTTTTCTGTTGCCCATGTTCATAATGTATGCCGAGAGGCTAATCTAGTTGCTCATACTCTAGCTACCCATGCACTTCGAACCATGACTTCTATGTCTTTTGGTTCCATTTATCCGGATTGT
This sequence comes from Hibiscus tridactylites, assembly GCA_958450335.1. Taxonomy (NCBI): domain Eukaryota; kingdom Viridiplantae; phylum Streptophyta; class Magnoliopsida; order Malvales; family Malvaceae; genus Hibiscus; species Hibiscus tridactylites. The sequence goes on from OY288288.1 coordinate 36,417,978, forward strand.
ATTCGCAACTTTGTACTTGTCGAGATCTTTTCTCGATCTATCTAATAACATCAGGGTACTCTTTTCCCCTTTTTAGGGATCTTCGGGTCTTGTGCCTGGGGGTGTTAGTAGGGGTTTTTAACGAGGCCTACTTTCTTCAAAAAAAGGTCCAACGAGTCTATTTTACGGCCCATTTAGACCCGCACGCCCGAAACCTCTACAAAAAGGACAGCAAAACAAATTTTAATCAAATTTTAGGAGTTCATATATTTGATTACGAGCTTTTTAACATGATTATATTGAAAAAAAACTCAATTTATGTATATTTTAATCAGTTTAAAGTCTAACAGGTCCATTTTACGGCCCATCTAGACCCACACGTTCGAAATGTCTACAAAAAGAACCGTAAAAAATGTTAAATCAAATTTTAGGAGTGCATGTCATTGATTATGAGCTTTTCAACACGATTATATTGCAAAAACCCAATTTCTATTCTTTATACTCAGTTAAAAGTCCAACGAGTCCATTTTATGCCCTATTTAGACTCGCTCGCCTAAAATCTCTACAAAATGATCGTAAAACAAGTTTTAATCAAATTTTAGGAATTTATATCCTTGATTACGAGCTATTCAACACGATTATATTGCAAAAACTAAATTTCTACACTTTTTACTCGATTAAAAGTCTAACGGGTCCATTGTTAGGCCCATTTAGACCCGCTGGTCTGAAACCTCTACAAAAGGACAACATAACAAGTTTTAATCAAATTTTGGGAGTTCATATCATTGATTACGAGCTTTTCAACATGATTATATTGCAAAAACTCAATTTCTGTACTTTTTACTCAGTTAAAAGTCCAACGACTCTATTTTACACACCATTTAGACCCGCTCGCGCGAAACCTCTACAAAAAGCACCGCAAAACATGTTTTAATCAAGTTTTAGGAGTGCATCTCATTGATTATGAGCTTTTTAACACGATTATATTGCAAAAACTTAATTTTTGTACTTTTAACTCAGTTAAAAGTCCAACGGGTCCATTTTACAGCTCATTTAGACCTGCACACCCGAAACCTCTACAAAAAGGACAGCAAAACAAGTTTTAGTCAAATTTTAGGAGTTCATTTCATTGATTACGAGCTTTTCAACAATATTATATTGAAAAAAAACTCAATTTATGTATTTTTTTACTTAGTTTAAAGTCCAACGGGTCCATTTTACAACCCATTTAGACCCGCAACCGTAAAACAAGTTTTAATCAAATTTTAGGAGTACATTTCATTGATTATGAGCTTTTCAACGTGATTATATTGTAAAAGCTCAATTTTTGTACTTTATACTCAGTTAAAAGTCCAACGGGTCCATTTTACGCCCCATTTAGACCCGCTCGCCCGAAATCTCTACAAAAAGGACCTTCAAACAAGTTTTAATCAAATTTTAAGAGTTCATATCATTGATTACAAGCTTTTCAACACGATTATATTGCAAAAACTATATCTCTACACTTTTTACTCGGTTAAAAGTCCAATGGGTCTATTTTACGGCCAATTTAGACCAGCACGTCTGAAACCTCTACAAAAGGACCGCAAAACAAGTTTTAATGAAATATTAGGAGTGCGTATAATTTATTATGAGCTTTTCAACACGATTATACTGGAAAAAAATTTAATTTTATTACTTTTTACTTAGTTAAAAGTCTAACGGATCCATTGTTAGGCCTATTTAGACCCGCTGGTCTGAAACCTCAACAAAAAGGACAACATAAGAACGTTTAATCAAATTTTGGGAGTTCATATCATTGATTGACAGCAGTTCAACTCGATTATATTAAAAAAAACTCAATTTCTGTATTTTTTACTTAGTTAAAAGTCCAACTGCTATGTTTTACGCCCCATTTAGACCCGCTCGCCCGAAACCTCTAGAAAAATGACCGCAAAACAAGTTTTAATCAAATATTAGGAGTGCATATCATTGATAATGAGCGTTTCAACATGATTATATTGCAAAAACTTAATTTCTGTACTTTTTACCTAGTTAAAAGTCAAACGGTCCATTTTACGGCCAATTTAGACTCGCACGCCCAAAACCTCTGCAAAAAGGACAACAAAATAAGTTTTAATCAAATTTTAGGAGTTCATATCATTGATTACGAGCTTTTCAACATAATTATATCGAAAAAACTCAATTTCTGTATTTTTTACTCAGTTTAAAGTTTAACGGGTCCATTTTATGCCCCATGTAGAACCGCACGTCTGAAACCTCTACAAAAGGACCACAAAACAAGTTTTAATCAATTTTTAGGAGTTCATATCATTGATTACGAGCTTTTCAACACGATTATATATCAAAATTTAATTTATGTACTTTTTACTCAATTAAAAGTCCAACGGCTCCATTTAGACCTGCTCGCCCAAATCCTATACAAAAGGACCGCAAAACAAGTTTTAATCAAATGCTAGGTGTTCATATCATTGATTACGAGGTTTTCAACATGATTATATTGCAAAAAATAAATTTCTGCACTTTTTTCTCAGTTAAAAGTCCAATGGGTCTATTTTACGGCCCATTAAGATCAGCACGTTCGAAACCTCTTCAAAAGTCCGCAAAACAAGTTTTAATCAAATTTTAGGTGTTCTTATCATTTATTACCAGCTTTTAACCACGATTATATTGCAAACACTTAATTTATGTACGTTTTACTCATTTAAAAGTCCAACGAGTCCAATGTTTGGCCTATTTAGACCCGCTTGTCTGAAATCACTACAAAAAAGACATCAAAACAAGTTTTAATCAAATATTAGGAGTTCATATCAATGATTACGAGCTTTTCAACACGATTATATTGCAAAAACTCAATTTCTGTACTTTTTACTCAGTTAAAAGTCCAACAACTCCATTTTACGGCCCATTTAGACCTGCTCGCCCGAATCCTCTACAAAAAGGTGTAACACCCCAATTTTGGGCTTAGAAGTTTTTGGTTTGGACCGGGCCGGTCAGAGTGTGGTTCGAATATAGAAGGTGATTTTTAGGAAAAGCCTAGTTCGGGTTGCATTAAAAATATGGAAAAATGTCTTAAAATCCTCTTTTATTATATATAAGAGAAAGGTGAAATCAATTTTACAAAATGAGGTTTGGAAGAGTGGCATTTTGGGTTAGTGACCAAAATGTAATTTTTGAAAACTGGGTGACTTTTTAAAAAGGATTGAAACTTTGAATCTTTAAGGAGCTATATACCCAAAAGAGTTTCTCCAGATTTTTCTGAATATTAATCAATTTAATTAATGGTTTTAATTAAGTGTAAAAAAAAGGGAAAATATATTTTGGCATTTTAACTAACTTTTCTCTAAATTTCCATTTCTTTTCTCTCAACTTTTCTCTCAACCCAAACACATTTCTCCAGCAAAATTTCCTCTGATTTTGATAACTAAAGATGAGATTTCAATCCTCATTTGATCTCTAATCAATTCTACAGCAAAACCTTGGCATTTGCTTATTGGATTTTCAAGAATCTTGGTTCCAAAAAGGGAGAAACTCAAGTTTAGAGGTATGAATGTCCTTCTCCTCTAAATTCTCAGTTCTTTACTGAAATTCCCAAGTTCTCAATCCTTGATTTGTGTTTTATTAAAGGTTTTACAATTGTGTTCTTGATCTTGGCTTTAAAATGCAAGATTTGGTTAATTTTGATGAATTTCGTATGATATGATTGGGCATTGTTTTGAGATGTCATTTTGATGTAAAATGAATGTATAATTGATGAGAAATTGAGGTTTAATCAATGCAATCCCGGATAGGTTGATTTGCCTAAGTTTTTACTTGTGAAAATGGTGGTTTTTGGGGTGATCTTGGTGTTTTGTTAATGCTGGAGGTATAAGGACGTGGTTGGGATCATTTTGGATGTTAATTGATGTTTAAAAATGGTTAGAAGTGATGGATCTCTGCTGGGTTAAGTCTTGGAAGTGTTTGGAGGTGATTTCGGTTGTGTTTGGTAGCCGAAATGTTGGATTTGCAAAGAGCAGCGAGTTTAGGTGTGTTGCTGGTGTTTTTAATGTATTATGATGCATTAATCCTCTGTTGTTATGTGCTTGAAACAGGGAGAATGATCCGTGAGCAATAGAGGTGGCGTTGAAGGCTTCGGATGCTTGGAAGGCTTGTTGGCTAGCCTTGTTTTGTGTATCGGTGAGTGAAGTTGGGTTTTCGGCTTTAAAACCAAGGTTTGAAGGTTTTGGGAGCTTAGTTTAAGTCTAAATAACTTAGCTAAGCTCAAGAGTAAGTAAATGGAATTTCTCTCTTGGTTTGTGTATGAATTGGTTTTTAAAGCACTTGTGATTGTTGGATGCAATGCATGTGATTTGCATGTTTTAAATTCTGTTTTGAAAGCATATTCTAACATGGTTTAATGCTGGTTTTGAAAGCCATGTGTGAAGGATGCTCAAGGTAAGAGATCCTTGGTTTTGTACATTGGAATTGTGGAATTGTTGCATAGTGTTGCATGTTGTTTAATGGCTTTGTGTAATGCTTCAAAAACAGTGGATTGGTGATGGTAATTGGTGGTTTTGGCATTTTGGTTATGCTTGTAAAACAATGGATTAATGTGGTAAGATGGTTATATTGGCAAGTGATGTAAGTGGTTCTTGGTTAAATCGGATATAGTTAGCCGGCTATAGGATTGGGTGCACCGTGAATAAAGTCGCCTTGGATGTGGAGTGGTTGTGATTGTACCAGTAACTCCATCCAAGTACACTAACGAGATGGTTAAGAACACCATGGTGGTTAAAACTCCATGGGTGGGTCTTGTGTTAAGGTCATAATGGTGGTTAAAATTCCATTTGAGGACCTTGTGTATGTTAAGGTCATAATGGTGGTTAAAATTCCATTTGAGGACCTTGTGTTTGTTAAGATCACAATGGTGGTGTAAAGTCCATGTGTGGATCTTGTGTTGTATGTCCCGTGATCTCGTTAGTGATGTTATACAACTACCAATGGGTGATGGTAAGGTCGTAATGGTGGTTAAAATTCCATTTGAGGACCTTGTGAATGTTAAGGTCATATGGTGGTTAAAAGTCCATATGAGGACCTTGTGTATGGTAAGGTCATAATGGTGGTTAAAATTCCATTTGGGGACCTTGAGATTGGTAGTGTGTATGAAGCGTGGGGACAACGCTTGTAATCCGTGTATCCGATTGTGTCTTGCGTTATGATGGTTTGTGAATTATCACTTGGAAGCCAATATAAAGTTCTTGAATATGATGAAGCATGAGATGCTTGAAATGATGCATGGTTGCATGAGAAGTGTGTAATGTTCTATGAAAGCATGTATTACTTGTTAGCTTGAACAAGTGTTTATTATCTATTGAGAATGGTGCATGTGTGCATGAAATCTCTTTAGTTCATTGAAGTCTTACGAAGACTTGTTTTTAAAGGCATGTGATGCAAATATTGATTTTGTGGTTCATATGTTGCATTTGTTTAATGCACGTGTTAGATTGAATGAGTAAGTGGTTTTTAAAGGTTTCTTGCTTTGAAATGATTTTCAATGTATGAGAAAAGTATGATGTGAAGTGGAAGTGTTTTCCAAGGATCTTGTATTTAACTTTGCATATGATGTTCATGCATGGAATGGTTAAATTGATGGTTTTGCAAGGTTGTGCTTTGAAGTGAATTACTTAGCTTTTCTAAGTTAAGGGTTGGTTTTCATGTTTGAGCAATGCATGATTTAAAGCATGTTGTTAAAAAGGGTTTTCAAATATTGCTTTGGTTTATCGAATTATGTTGCTTTTAAAAGAGGTTTTATGACTCGCTGCATTGATGGTGTTTTGGTTTTGAGCATTCCTCACTAAGCAGTATGTGCTTACGCTCCTTTTTGTCCATCAATGCAGATATTTGAAGTTGGGTCAGCGAGAAGCAAGGGATTCAAGGAGAGCTCCATTTGAGATGTATGTCTCGGTTAGTAGCTATAGATAATAAAGGCAATGGGGGAGAATCTCTTATGTTGATGTTTAATGAGATTGTGTATGTTGGACAAGTTTGGTTTATGATTTTGAACTATGTGGTTTAACGCTTGCAACGTTTGAATCTCCTTATTCTTAAGTCGCTATGCTATGCTTCTTGTTTTAAAAGCTTGATTAAGTGTTAAATGTGTTGGATGAGTTGGTGCACTTAGGGGTGGTTTTGTATCTAGATTTTGATGCAATTTGGTAGGTATGATGTTTGGCATGTTTTTGATTTATGGTGGAATGGTTTGGAGCATGTTTGATGGGGTTTAAAGGTGTTAAAGCAGGCCAATCTGCTGTTTCTGGGCAGGGTGTTTCGAAACACCCTTGCCTGTTTCGAAACAGGCCCTTGTTTTGGCTTGGGTGTTCCTGAACGGCCTAGCCCGTTTCTGAACACTTTGGCTACTGCCAAGGGGTGCTCCTGAACGGCCTAGACCCGTTTCGGAACACCTGACCGTTGGGCATAAAATTTGAATTGTTTTGAGGTTTGCAAGTTTTACGTTTTAGTCCTGATTCTTGTATGTGCAATTGCTTGAGTTTGAGATGTCCGTTTGAGATGAAATTTGGCATAGAGGCATGAAACATGACTAATTTCATAATGGTAACTTAAAAATTGGTAAAGTCCTTTTAATTTTCAGAATTTACAAATTGGTCCCTAAATTCGTATTTTGTGCAATTGGGTCCCTTATTGTTTTCCGATTGCTGTGATTTTTGAGTATGCTAATCTCAAGAGTATGCCTAGGTTTAATGTGCATCTAGACAAGTTTAAAAAGAAAAAAAAGGGTCGTTAATCAAGGTTGACTTTCGGGTTGACTTTGGTTTTCCCCGTGTAATCTTCGTAGTTCGGGTCAACCGTCTAGGCCGGGCTAATGGGGTTACAAAAGGACCGCAAAAAATATTTTAATCAAACTTTAGGAGTTTATATCGTTGATTGCGAGATTTTCAACCAATTATATTGAACAAACTCAATTTATGTACTTTTTACTCAGTTAAAAGTACTGTAAAACAAGTTTTAATCAAATGTTAGGAGTTCATATCATTGATTATGAGCTTTTAAACATGATTATATTGCAAAAACTAAATTTCTACATTTTTTACCTAGTTAAAATTCAAATGGGTCTATTTTACGGCCCATTTAGACCTGCACGTCTGAAACCTCTACAAAAGGACCAGAAAACAAGTTTTAATCAAATTTTAGGAACTCATATCATTTATTACGAGCTTTTCAACACGATTATATTCCAAAAACTTAATTTATATACTTTTTACTTAATTAAAAGTCCAACGAGTCCATTGTTAGGCCCATTTAGACCCGCTTGTCTGAAACCTCTACAAAAAGGACAACATAACAACATTTAGTCAAATTTTAGGAGTTCATATCATTAATTACGAGCTTTTCAACACGATTATATTGCAAAAATTCAGTTTCTGTACTTTCTACTTAATTAAAAGTCCAACGGCTCTATTATACGGCCCATTTAGACCTGCTCGCCCGAAACCTCTACAAAAAGTACCGCAAAACATGTTTTAATCAAATTTTAGGAGTGCATATCATTGATTAGGAGCTTTTCAACAAGATTATGTTTCAAAAACTAAATTTCTATACTTTTTACTCAGTACCGCAAAACAAGTTTTAACCAAATTTTAGGAGTGCATATCATTGATTAGGAGCTTTTCAACACGATTATGTTTCAAAAACTAAATTTCTATACTTTTTACTCAGTTAAAAGTCCAACGGGTCCATTTTACACCTCATTTAGACCCGCTCACCCGAAAACTCTACAAAAGGACCGCAAAACATGTTTTAATCAAATTTTAGGAGCTCATATAATTTATTATAAGCTTTTCAACATGATTATATTGCAAAAAATTAATTTCTATACTTTTTACTTTGTTAAAAGTCCAACGGGTCCATTATTATGCCCATTTAGACTCGCTCGTCCGAAACTTCTACAAAAAGAACAACATAACAACGTTTAGTACAATTTAGGAGTTCATATCATTGATTACGATCTTTTCAACACGATTATATTGCAAAAACTCAATTTTTGTACTTTCTACTCAATTAAAAGTCCAATGGCTCTATTATATGCCCTATTTAGTCCCGCTCGTTCGAAAACTCTACAAAAAGGACCACAAAACAATTTTTAATCAAATTTTAGGATTTCATATCATTTATTACGAGTTTTTCAACACGATTATATTGCAAAAACTAAAATTGTACCCTTTTTACTCAATTAAAACTCCAACGGGTCCATTTTACGGCCCATTTAGACGCGCACGTTTGTAACCTCTAAAAAAAGGACCGCAAAACAAGTTTTAATAAAATTTTAGGAGTTCATATCATTGATTACGAGCTTTTCAACACAATCATATTGAAAAAGCTCAATTTATGTACTTTTTACTCAGTTTAAAGTCCAACGGGTCCATCTTACGGCCCATTTAGACCCGCACATTCGATACGTCTATTAAAAGAACCGCAAAAAAAGTTTTAATCAAATATTAGGAGTTCATATCTTTGATTACGAGCTTTTCACCACGATTATATTGCGAAACTTAATTCCTGTACTTTTTACTCCCCATTCATACCCGCTCGCTCGATATCTCTACAAAAAAGATCGTAAAACAAGTTTTATTAAAATTTTAGGAGTCATATCATTGATTACGAAGTTTTCAACACGATTAAATAGCAAAAACTAAATTTCTATACTTGTTAGTCAGATAAAATTTCCAACGAGTCCATTTTATGGCCCAATTAAACCAGCATGTCTGAAACCTCTACCAAAAGGACCGCAAAACAAGTTTTAATCAAATTTTAGGAGTTCTTACCCTTGATTACGGGCTTTTAAACACGATTATATTGCAAAAACTTAATTTATGTACTTTTTACTCTGTTAAAAGTCCAACGGCTCCATTTTACGCCCTATTTAGACCTGCTCGCCCGAATCCTCTACAAAAAGGACCACATATCAAGTTTTAATCAAATCTTAGGAGTACATATCATTGATTATAAGCTTTTCAACTCGATTATATTTTAAAAACTCAATTTATGTACTTTGTACTCACTTAAAAGTCCAACGGGTTCATTTTACGCCCCATTTAGACCCTCTCACTCGAAAGCTCTTAAAAAGGACCTCAAAACAAGTTTTAAACAAAATTTAGGCGTTCATATCGTTGATTACGAGCTTTTCAACATGATTATATTGAAAAAAAAACTCAATTTCCATACTTTTTACTTAGTTTAAAGTCTAACAAGTCCATTTTACGGCCCATTTATGCCCGCACGTCCGAAACCTCTACAAAAAGGACCGCAAAACAAGTTTTAATCAAATTTTAGGAGTTCATATCATTGTCTACGAGATTTCCAACACGATCATCTTGCAAAACTTAATTTTTGTAATTTTTACTAAGTTAAAAGTCCAACGACTCTATTTTACGCCCCATTCTGACCCGCACGTTCGAAACGTCTACAAAAAGAATAGCAATACAAGTTTTGATCAAATTTTAGGGGTCCATATCATTGATTACGAGCTTTTTACCACGATTATATTGCAACATTTATGTACTTCTTACTCAGTTAAAAGTTCAACGACTCCATTTTACGCCACAATTAGAGTCGCTCGCCCGAATCCTCTACAAAAAGGATCACAAAACAAGTTTTAATCAAACGTTAGGAGTTCATGTCATTGATTTCGAGCTTTTCAACACGATTATATTGCAAAAGCTCAATTTATGTACTTTTTAGTAAGTTAAAAGTACAACGGGTTCATTTTACAGACCATTTAGACCCACTCGTCCGAAAACTCTACAAAAAGGACCGTAAAACAATTTTTAATCAAAACTTATGAGACAATATCCTTGATTACGGGCTTTTCAACACTATTATATTGCAAAAACTCAATTTTTGTACTTTTTACTCAGTTAAAAGTCCAATGGCTCCATTTTACGGCCCATTTAGACCCGCTTGCCCGAATCCTCTACAAAAAAGATAGCAGAACAAGATTTAATCAAATGTTAGGAGTTCATATCATTGATTACGAGCTTTTCAACACGATTATATTGCAAAAACTAAATTTCTACACTTTTTACTCGGTTAAAAGTTCAATGGTTCTATTTTACGGCCAATTTAGACCCGCACATCCGAAACCTCTACAAAAGGACTGATAAACAAGTTTTAATCAAATTTTAGGAGTTCATATCATTTATCACGAGCTTTTCAACACGATTATATTGCAAAAACTTAATTTCTATACTTTTTACTTAGTTAAAAGTCCAACGGGTCCATTGTTAGGCCCATTTAGAACCGCTCGTCTGAAACCTCTAGAAAGAGGACAACATAACAACGTTTAATCAAATTTTAGGAGTTCATATCATTGTTTACGAGCTTTTCAACACGGTTATATTACAAAAACTCAATTTTCTGTACTTTCTATACATTTAAAAGTGCAACTGCTCTTTTATACGCCCAATTTAGACACGCTCGCCCGAAACTTCTACAAAAAGGACCGCAAAACAGGTTTTAATCAAATTTTACGAGTGTATATCATTGATTATGAGCTTTTCAATACGATTATATTGCAAAAACTAAATTTCTGTCTTTTTAACATAGTTAGAAGTCCAACTAGTCCCTTTTACGCCCCATTTAGACCCGCTCGCCCGAAATCTCTACAAAAGAACCGGAATACATGTTTTAATCAAATTTTAGGAGTCATATCATTGATTACGAGCTTTCCAACACGATTATATTGCAAAAACTAAATTTCTACACTTTTTACTTAGTTAAACTTCCTACGGGTCCATTTTTCGGTCTGCCTAGACCCGCACGTCTGACACCTCTACCAAAAGGACCGCAAAACAAGTTTTAATCAAATTTTAGGAGTTCATATCATTTATTACGAGCTTTTCAACACGATTATATTGCAAAAAATTAATTTCTATACTTTTTACTCAGTTAAAAGTCCAACGGGTCCATTTTATGCCGCATTTAGACCTGCTCGTCCAAATCCTATTCAAAAAGTACGTAAAACAAGTTTTAATCAAATTTTAGGATTACATATCATTTATTACGAGTTTTTCAACATGATTATATTGCAAAAACTAAAATTCTACCCTATTTACTCAGTTAAAAGTCCAACGGGTCCATTTTACGGCCCATTTAGACCCGCACGTTTGTAACCTCTACAAAAAGGACCACAAAACAAGTTTTAATAAAATTTTAGGAGTTCATATCATTGATTACGAGCTTTTCAATACGGTCATATTGAAAAACTCAATTTATGTACTTTTTATTCAATTTAAAGTCTAACGGGTCCATTTTACGGCCCATTTAGACCTACACGTTCGAAACGTCTACAAAAAGGACCGCAAAACAAGTTTTAATCAAAATTTAGGAGTTCATATAATTTATTACGAGGTTTTCACCACGATTATATTGCAAAAACTTAGTTTATGTACTTTTTACTCATTAAAATGTCCAACGTGACTAATGTTCGGCCTATTTAGACCCGCTCGTCCGAAATCTCTACAAAAAGGACATTAAAACTAGTTTTAATCAAATATTAGGAGTTTATATCATTGATTATGACCTTTTCAACACTATTATATATCAAAAGCTCAATTTCTGTACTTTTTAGTAAGTTAAAAGTCCAACGGGTCATTTTACGGCCCATTTAGACTCGCACATTCGAAACCTCTAAAAAAGGACCGCAAAACAAGTTTTAATCAAAACTTAGGAGATCATAACCTTGACTACGACCTTTTCAACATGATTATATTGCAAAAACTCAATTTCTATACTTTTTACTCAATTAAAAGTCCAACGGTTCCATTTTACAACCCATTTAGACCCGCTCGTCCGAATCCTTTACAAAAAGGACCACAAAACAAGTTTTAATTAAATTTTAGGAGTTCATATCATTGATTACAAGCTTTTCAACACGATTATATTGCAAAAACTAAATTTCTACACTTTCACTCGGTTAAAAGTTTAATGGGTATATTTTACGGTCAATTTAGACCCGCACATCCAAAACCTCTACAAAAGGGCCGATAAACAAGTTTTAATCAAATTTTAGGATTTCATATCATTTATTACGAGCTTTTCAACACGATTAAATAGCAAAAACTAAATTTCTATACTTGTTAGTCAGATAAAATTTCCAACGAGTCCATTTTATGGCCCAATTAAACCAGCATGTCTGAAACCTCTACCAAAAGGACCGCAAAACAAGTTTTAATCAAATTTTAGGAGTTCATACCCTTGATTACGGGCTTTTAAACACGATTATATTGCAAAACCTTAATTTCTGTACTTTTTACTCTGTTAAAAGTCCAACGGCTCCATTTTACGCCCTATTTAGACCTGCTCGCCCGAATCCTCTACAAAAAGGACCGCATATCAAGTTTTAATCAAATCTTAGGATTACATATCATTGATTATAAGCTTTTCAACTCGATTATATTTTAAAAACTCAGATTATGTACTTTGTACTCACTTAAAAGTCCAACGGGTTCATTTTACGCCCCATTTAGACCCTCTCACTCGAAAGCTCTTAAAAAGGACCTCAAAACAAGTTTTAATCAAAATTTAGGCGTTCATATCGTTGATTACGAGCTTTTCAACATGATTATATTGAAAAAAAAAACTCAATTTCCATACTTTTTACTTAGTTTAAGTCTAACAAGTCCATTTTACGGCCCATTTATACCCGTACGTCCGAAACCTCTACAAAAAGGACCGCAAAACAAGTTTTAATCATATTTTAGGAGTTCATATCATTGTCTACGAGATTTCCAACACGATCATCTTGCAAAACTTAATTTTTGTAATTTTTACTAAGTTAAAAGTCCAACGACTCCATTTTACGCCGCATTCTGACCCGCACGTTCGAAACGTCTACAAAAAGAATAGCAAAACAAGTTTTGATCAAATTTTAGGGGTCCATATCATTGATTACGAGCTTTTTACCACGATTATATTACAACATTTATGTACTTCTTACTCAGTTAAAAGTTCAACGACTCCATTTTACGCCACATTTAGAGTCGCTCGCCCGAATCCTCTACAAAAAGGATCACAAAACAAGTTTTAATAAAACGTTAGGAGTTCATGTCATTGATTTCGAGCTTTTCAACACGATTATATTGCAAAAACTCAATTTATGTACTTTTTAGTAAGTTAAAAGTACAACGGGTTCATTTTACAGACCATTTAGACCCACTCGTTCGAAAACTCTACAAAAAGGACCGCAAAACAATTTTTAATCAAAACTTATGAGACAATATCCTTGATTACGGGCTTTTCAACACTATTATATTGCAAAAACTCAATTTTTGTACTTTTTACTCAGTTAAAAGTCCAATGGCTCCATTTTACGGCCCATTTAGACCCGCTTGCCCGAATCCTCTACAAAAAAGATAGCAGAACAAGATTTAATCAAATGTTAGGAGTTCATATCATTGATTACGAGCTTTTCAACACGATTATATTGCAAAAACTAAATTTCTACACTTTTTACTCGGTTAAAAGTTCAATGGTTCTATTTTACGGCCAATTTAGACCTGCACATCCGAAACCTCTACAAAAGACTGATAAACAAGTTTTAATCAAATTTTAGGAGTTCATATCATTTATCACGAGCTTTTCAACACGATTATATTGCAAAAACTTAATTTCTATACTTTTTACTTAGTTAAAAGTCCAACGGGTCCATTGTTAGGCCCATTTAGAACCGCTCGTCTGAAACCTCTAGAAAGAGGACAACATAACAACGTTTAATCAAATTTTAGGAGTTCATATCATTGTTTACGAGCTTTTCAACACGGTTATATTACAAAAACTCAATTTTATGTACTTTCGACACAGTTAAAAGTGCAACGGCTCTTTTATACGCCCAATTTAGACACGCTCGCCCGAAACCTCTACAAAAAGGACCGCAAAACAGGTTTTAATCAAATTTTACGAGTGTATATCATTGATTATGAGCTTTTCAATACGATTATATTGCAAAAACTAAATATCTGTCTTTTAACATAGTTAAAAGTCCAACTAGTCCATTTTACGCCCCATATAGACCCGCTCGCCCGAAATCTCTACAAAAGAACCGGAATACATGTTTTAATCAAATTTTAGGAGTCATATCATTGATTACGAGCTTTCCAACACGATTATATTGCAAAAACTAAATTTCTACACTTTTTACTCAGTTAAACGTCCTACGGGTCCATTTTTCGGCCTGCCTAGACCCGCACGTCTGACACCTCTACCAAAAGGACCGCAAAACAAGTTTTAATCAAATTTTAGGAGTTCATATCATTTATTACGAGCTTTTCAACACGATTATATTGCAAAAAATTAATTTCTATACTTTTTACTCAGTTAAAAGTCCAACGGGTCCATTTTATGCCGCATTTAGACCTGCTCGTCCGAATCCTATTCAAAAAGTACGTAAAACAAGTTTTAATAAAATCTTAGGATTTCATATCATTTATTATGAGTTTTTCAACATGATTATATTGCAAAAACTAAAATTCTACCCTATTTACTTTGTTAAAAGTCCAACGGGTCCATTTTACGGCCCATTTAGACCCGCACGTTTGTAACCTTTACAAAAAGGACCACAAAACAAGTTTTAATAAAATTTTAGGAGTTCATATCATTGATTACGATATTTTCAATACGATCATATTGAAAAACTCAATTTATGTACTTTTTATTCAATTTAAAGTCCAACGGGTCCATTTTACGGCCCATTTAGACCTACACGTTCGAAACGTCTACAAAAAGGACCGCAAAACAAGTTTTAATCAAAATTTAGGAGTTCATATAATTGATTACGAGGTTTTCACCACGATTATATTGCAAAAACTTAGTTTATGTACTTTTTACTCATTAAAATGTCCAACGTGACTAATGTTCAGCCTATTTAGACCCGCTCGTCCGAAATCTCTACAAAAAGGACATTAAAACTAGTTTTAATCAAATATTAGGAGTTTATATCATTGATTATGACCTTTTCAACACTATTATATAGCAAAAGCTCAATTTCTGTACTTTTTAGTAAGTTAAAAGTCCAATGGGTCATTTTACGGCCCATTTAGACTCGCACATTCGAAACCTCTAAAAAGGACCGCAAAACAAGTTTTAATCAAAACTTAGGAGACCATAACCTTGACTACGACCTTTTCAAAATGATTATATTGCAAAAACTCAATTTTTATACTTTTTACTCAATTAAAAGTCCAACGGTTCCATTTTACAACCCATTTAGACCCGCTCGTCCGAATCCTTTACAAAAGGGACCGCAAAACAAGTTTTAATTAAATGTTAGGAGTTCATATCATTGATTACAAGCTTTTCAACACGATTATATTGCAAAAACTAAATTTCTACACTTTCACTCGGTCAAAAGTTTAATGGGTATATTTTACGGTCAATTTAGACCCGCACATCTGAAACCTCTACAAAAGGGCCGATAAACAAGTTTTAATCAAATTTTAGGATTTCATATCATTTATTACGAGCTTTTCAACACGATTATATTGCAAAAACTTAATTTCTATACTTATTACTTAGTTAAAAGTCCAACGGGTCCATTGTTAGGCCCATTTAGAACCGCTCGTTTGAAACCTCTACAAAAAGGACAACACAACAACGTTTAATCAAATTTTAGGAGTACATATCATTGGTTACGAGCTTTTCAACACGATTATATTACAAAAACTCAATATATGTACTTTCTACTCTGTTAAAAGTCCAACGGCTCTATTATACACCCCATTTAGACCCGCTCGCCCGAAACATCTACAAAAAAGAACGCAAAACAAGTTTTAAACAAATTTTAGAAGTGCATATAATTGATTATGAGCTTTTCAACACGATTATATTGCAATAACTCAATTTCTGTACTTTTTACTCAGTTAAAAGTCCAACTAGTCCGTTTTATGCCCCATTTAGACTTGCTCGCTTGAAATATCTACAAAAAGCACCGCAAATCAAGTTTTAATCAAATTTTAGGCGCTCATATCATTAAATATCAGCTTTTAGACATGATTATATTCAAAAAAAACTCAATTTCCGTTCTTTTTACTCAGTTTAAAGTCCAACGGGTCCATTTTACAGCCCATTTAGACCCGCACGTTTGAAACGTCTATAAAAAGAACCGTTAAACAAGTTTTAATCAAATTTTAGGAGTTCATATCTTTGATTACGAGCTATTCAACACGATTATATTGCAAAAACTTAATTTATATACTTTTTACTCAGTTAAAAGTCCAACGGGTCAATTTTACGCCTCATTTAGACCCGCTGGCCTGAAATATCGACAAAAAGGATCGAAAAACAAGTTTTAATCAAATGTTAGGAGTTCATATCATTGATTATGAGCTTTTCAACGCGATTATATTGCAACAACTAAATTTCTACACTTTTTACTCGGTTAAAAGTCCAATGGGTCTAATTTACGCCCATTTAGACCCGTACGTCCGAAACCTCTACAAAAAAACCGCAAAACAAGTTTTAATAAAATTTTAGGAGTTCGTATCATTTATTACGAGCTTTTCAACACGATTATATTGTAAAAAACTTAATTAATATACTTTTTACTTAGTTAAAATGCCAAAGGGTCCATTGTTAGGCCCATTTAGACCCCTCGTCTAAAACCCTTAAAAAAGGACATCATAACAACGTTTAATCATATTTTAGGAGTTCGTATCATTGATTACGAGCTTTTCAACACGATTGTATTGCAAAAACTCAATTTCTGTACTTTTTATTTAGTTGAAAGTCCAACGGCTCTATTATACGCCCTATTTAGACTCGCTCCCCCGAAACCTCTAGAAAAGGACCGCAAAACAAGCTTTGATCAAATTTTAGGAGTGCATATAATTGATTATGAGCTTTTCAACACAATTGTATTGCAAAAACTCGATTTTTGTACTTTTTACTCAGTTGAAAGTCTGACGGCAATATTATACGCCCTATTTAGACCTGCTCATCGGAAACCTTTACAAAAAGAACCACAAAACAAGCTTTGATCAAATTCTAGGAGTGCAAATAATTGCTTAATAGCTTTTCAACACGATTATATTGCAAAAACTCAAACGGGTCCATTTAACTCCCCGTTTAGACACTCTTGCCTGAAATCTCTACAAAAAGGACCGTAAAATAAGTTTTAATAAAATTTTAGGAGTTCATATCATTGATTGCGAGCTTTTCAACACGATTTTATTGCAAAAACTTAATTTCTGTACTTTTTACTCAGTTAAAAGTCCAACGGCTCCATTTTACGCCTCATTTAGACCAGCTCGTCCGAATCCTCTACAAAAAGGACGTAAAACAAGTTTTAATCAAATGTTAGGAGTTCATATCATTGATTACGAGCTTTTCAACAAGAATATATTGCAAAAGCTAAATTTCTACACTTTTTACTCAGTTAAAAGTTCAAATGGTCTATTTTACGACCCATTTAGACCCGCACGTCTGAAACCACTATAAAAGGATCGCAAAACAAGTTTTAATCATATTTTAGGAGTTCATATCATTTATTACGAGCTTTTCAACACAATTATATTGCAAAATCTTTATTTCTCTGCTTTTTACTCAGTTAAAAGTCCAACTGGTCCATTTTACGCCTCATTTAGACCCGCTCGTTTGAATCCTCTACAAAAAGGATGCCAAAGAAGTTTTAATCAAATGTTATGGGTTCATATCATTAATTATGAGTTTTTTAACACGATTATATTGCAAAACTTAATTTCTGTAATTTTTACTCAGTTAAAAGTCCAACTGCTCTATTTTACACCCAATTTAGACCAGCACGTCCGAAACCTCTACAAAAGGAACGCAAAACAAGTTTTAATCAAATTTTAGGAGTTCATATCATTTATTATGAGGTTTTCAACACGATTATATTGCAAAAACTTAATTTTTATACTTTTTACTTAGTTAAAAGTCCAACGGGTCCATTTTACGCAACAATTAAACTCGCTTGCCTGAAATCTCTATAAAAAAGACCGCAAAACAAGTTTTAATCAAATTTTAGGCATTCATATCATTGATTACGAGCTTTTCAACATGATTATACTGAAAAAAACTAAATTTTTGTAATTTTTACTCAGTTTAAAGTCCAACGGGTCCATTTTACGGCCCATTTAGACTCGTACGTTCGAAACGTCTACAAAAATGACCGCAAAACAAGTTTTAATCAAAATTTAGGATTTCATATAATTGATTACGAGCTTTTCAACATGATTATATTGCAAAAACTTAATTTATATACTTTTTATTCAGTTAAAAGTCCAACAAGACAAAAGTTCGACCCATTTAGACTTGCTCGCCTGAATCTAGTACAAAAAGGACCCCAAAACAAGTGATAATCAAATTTTAGGAGTTAATATTATTGATTACGAGTTTTTTAACACGATTATATTGCAAAAACTAAATTTCTACCTTACAAAAGGACCGTTAAACAAGTTTTGATCAAATTTTAGGAGTTCATATAATTGATTACAAGCTTTTCACCGCGATTATATTACAAAAGCTTAATTTATGTACTTTTTACTCATTTAAAAGTCCAACGGGTCCAATGTTCGGCCTATTTAGACCCGCTAGTCCGAAATCTCTACAAAAGGACATCAAAATAAGTTTTAATCCAATATTAGGAGTTCATATCATTGATTACGAGCTTTACAACACGATTATATTGCCAAACTCAATTTCTGTACTTTTTACTAAGTTAAAAGCCCAACGGGTCCATTTTACAGCCCATTTAGACCCGCTCGTTCGAAACTTCTACAAAAAGGACCACAAAACAAGTTTTAATCAATACTTAAGAGTCCATATAATTGATTACCAGCTTTTCATTACGATTATATTGCAAAAACTCAATTTTGTACTTTTTACTCAGTTGAAAGTCCAACGGTTCCATTTTACGGCCCATTTAGACCCGCTCGCCCGAATCTGCTACAAAAATGACCGCAAAACAAGTTTTAATTAAAATGTAGGAGTTCATATCATTTATTACGAGATTTTCAACACGATTATATTGCAAAAACTAAATTTCTACACTTTTTACTCAGTTAAAAGTTCAAAGGGTCTATTTTACGGCCCATTTAGACTCGCACGTCTGAAACCACTACAAAAGGACCGTAAAACAAGTTTTAATCATATTTTAGGAGTTCATATCATTTATTACGAGTTTTTCAACACGATTATATTGCAAAATCTTTATTTATATGCTTTTTACTCAATTAAAAGTCCAATTGATCCATTTTACACCACATTTAGACCCGCTTGTTCGAATCCTCTACAAAAAGGACGCCAAAGAAGTTTTAATCAAATGCTAGGAGTTCATATCATTGATTACGAGTTTTTCAACACGATAATATTGCAAAACTTAATTTCTGTAATATTTACTCAATTAAAAGTCCAACTGCTCCATTTTACACCCAATTTAGACCATCACGTCCGAAACCTCTACAAAAGGAACGCAAAACAAGTTTTAATCAAATTTTAGGAGTTCATATCATCTATCATGAGCTTTTCAACACGATTATATTGCAAAAACTTAATTTTTATACTTTTTACTCAGTTAAAAGTACAACGGGTCCATTTTACGCCACAATTAAACTCGCTCGCCTGAAATCTCTACAAAAAGGACCTGAAAACAAGTTTTAATCAAATTTTAGGCGTTCATATCATTGATTACGAGCTTTTCAACATGATTATATTGAAAAAAACTAAATTTCTGTAATTTTTACCCAGTTTAAAGTCCAACCGGTCCATTTTACGGCCCATTTAGACTCGTACGCTCGAAACGTCAACAAAAATGACCGCAAAATAAGTTTTAATCAAAAATTAGGATTTCGTATAATTGATTACGAGCTTTTCAACATGATTATATTGCAAAAACTTAATTTCTACCATACAAAAGGACCGCTAAACAAGTTTTGATCAAAATTTAGGAGTTCATATAATTGATTACAAGCTTTTCACCATGATTATATTACAAAAACTTAATTTATGTACTTTTTACTTATTTAAAACTCCAACGGGTCAAATGTTCGGCCTATTTAAACCCGCTCATTCGAAATCTTTACAAAAAGGACATCAAAATAAGTTTTAATCCAATATTAGGAGTTCATATCATTGATTACGAGCTTTACAGCACGATTTTATTGCAAAACTCAAATTTTGTACTTTTTACTATGTTAAAAGTCCAACGGGTCCATTTTACAGCCCATTTAGACCCGCTCGTTCGAAACTTCTACAAAAAGGACCACAAAACAAGTTTTAATCAAAACTTAAGAGTCCATATACTTAATTACGAGCTTTTCAGTACGATTATATTGCAAAAACTCAATTTTTGTACATTTTACTCAGTTGAAAGTTCAACGCCTCCATTTTACGCCCCATTTAGACCCGCTCACCCAACTTCTCTACAAAAAGGACCGCAAAACAAGTTTTAATAAATCTTAGGATTTCATATCATTTATTACAAGTTTTTCAACACAATTATATTGCAAAAACAAAATTTCGACCCTTTTCACTTAGTTAAAAGTCCAACGGGTCCATTTTACGGCCCATTTAGACTCGCACGTCTGAAACCTCTACAAAAAGGACCACAAAACAAGTTTTAATCAAATTTTAGGAGTTCATATCATTGATTACGAGCTTTTCAACACGATCATATTGCAAAACTTAATTTCTGTAATTTTTACTCAGTTAAAAGTCCAAAAGGTCCATTTTACGGTCCATTTAGACCCGCTCGCCCGAATCCGCTACAAAAAGGACCGCAAAACAAGTTTTAATCAAAATTTAGGAGTTCATATCATTTATTACGAGCTTTTCAACACGGTTATATTGCAAAAACTTAAATTCTATACTTTTTACTCAGTTAAAAGTCCAACGGCTGCATTTTACGACCCATTTAAAGCCACTCGTCCGAATCCTCTACAGAAAGGACGCAAAACAAATTTTAATCAAATGTTAGGAGTTCATATCATTATTTACAAGCTTTTCAGCACGATTATATTGCAAAAACTAAGTTTCTACACTTTTTACTCACTTAAAAGTTCAATGGGTCTATTTTAAGGCACATTTAGACCCGCATTTCTGAAACCTCTACAAAAGGACATCAAAACAAGTTTTAATCAAATTTTAGGAGTTCATATCATTTATTACGAGCTTTTCAATACGATTATATTGAAAAAACTTAATTTCTATACTTTTTACTCAGTTAAAAGTCCAACGGGTCCATTTTAGACTCCATTTAGACCCGCTCGCCCGTAATCTCTACAAAAAGAACCGCAAAACAAATTTTAATCAAATTTTAGGCGTTCATATCATAGATTACGAGCTTTTCAACATGATTATATTGAAAAAAAAACTCAATTTCCAAACTTTTTACTTAGTTTAAAGTCCAACGGGTCAATTTTACGGCCCATTTAGACTCGCACGTTCGAAACGTCTAAAAAAATGACCGCAAAACAAGTTTAAATCAAATTTTAGGATTTCATATCATTGATTACGAGCTTTTCAACATGATTATATTGCAAAAACTTAATTTATGTCCTATTTACTCAGTTAAAAGTCCAATGGTCCATTGTTCGACCCAATTAGACCCGCGCGCCCGAATCCAATACAAAAATGACTGCAAAACAAGTTTTAATCTAAATATAGGAGTTAATATCATTGATTACGAGTTTTTCAACACAATTATATTGAAAAAACTAAATTTCTAACCTACAAAAGGACCGCAAAACAAGTTTTAATCAAATTTTAGGAGTTCATATAATTGATTACGAGCTTTTCACCACAATTATATTACAAAAAGTTAATTGATGTACTTTTTACTCATTTAAAAGTCCAACAGGTCCAATGTTTGGCCTATTTAGACTCGCTCATCCAAAATCTCTACAAAAGGGACATCAAAACAAGTTTTAATCAAATATTAGGAGTTCATATAATTGATCACAAGCTTTACAACACGATTATATTGCAAAAACTCAATTTTTGTACTTTTTACTAAGTTAAAAATCCAACGAGTCCATTTTACAGCCCATTTAGACCCGCTCGTTCAAAACTTCTACAAAAAGGACCACAAAATAAGTTTTAATCAAAACTTAAGAGTCCGTATACTTGATTACGAGCTTTTCAATACGATTATATTGCAAAAACTCAATTTTTGTACTTATTACTCAGTTGAAAGTCCAACGACTCCATTTTACGGCCTATTTAGACCCGCTCGCTTGAATTTGCTACAAAAAGGACCGTAAAACAAGTTTTAATCCAAATGTAGGAGTTCATATCATTTATTACGAGCTTTTCAACACGATTATATTGCAAAAACTTAATTTCTATACTTTTAACACAGTTAAAAGTCCAACGGATCCTTTTTACGCCTCATTTATACCTTCTCGCCTGAAATCTCTACAAAAAGGACCCTAAAACGAGTTTTAATAAAATTTTAGGCGTTCATATCATTGATTACGAGCTTTTCAACATGATTATATTGAAAAAAAACTTAATTTCCGTACTTTTTACTCAATTTAAAGTCCAACGGGTCCATTTTACGGCCCATTTAGACTCGCACGTTTGAAACGTATACAAAAATCCAACGAGTCCATTTTAAAGTCCAACACGATTTCAAATCTTTGATTACGAGATTTTCAACATGATTATATTGCAGAAACTTAATTTGTGTACTTTTTACTCAGTTAAAAGTCCAACGGGTCTATTGTTCGACCCATTTAGACCCCCTTGCCCGAATCCAATACAAAAAGGACCACAAAACAAGTTTCCATCAAATTTTAGGAGTTAATATCATTGATTACGAGTTTTTCAACACGATTATACTGCAAAAACTAAATTTATGTACTTTTTACTAAGTTAAAAGTCCAACGAGTCTATTTTATAGCCCATTTAGACTCGCTCTATCGAAACTTCTATAGAAAGGACCACAAAACAAGTTTTAATCAAAACTTAAGAGTCCATATACTTGATTACGAGCTTTTCAGTTCGATTATTTTGCAAAAACTCATTTTTTGTACTTTTTACTCAGTTAAAAGTCAACGGCTCCATTTTACGGCCCAATTAGACCCGTTCGCCCGAATCCGCTACTAAAAGGACTGCAAAACAAGTTTTAATCAAATTTTTGGAGTTCATATCATTTATTACGTGCTTTTATACACGGTTATATTGCAAAAAACTTGAATTCTATACTTTTTACTTAGTTAAAAGTCCAATGAGTCTATTTTACGGCCCATTTAGACCCGCTCTATCGAAACTTCTATAGAAAGGACCACAAAACAAGTTTTAATCAAAACTTAAGAGTCCATATACTTGATTACGAGCTTTTCAGTTCGATTATTTTGCAAAAACTCATTTTTTGTACTTTTTAATTAGTTAAAAGTCAACGGCTCCATTTTACGGCCCAATTAGACCCGTTCGCCCGAATCCGCTACTAAAAGGACTGCAAAACAAGTTTTAATCAAATTTTAGGAGTTCATATCATTTATTACGTGCTTTTATACACGATTATATTGCAAAAAACTTGAATTCTATACTTTTTACTTAGTTAAAAGTCCAATGGGTCTATTTTTACGGCTCATTTAGACTCGCACGTCCGAAACCTCTACAAAAGGACCACAAAACAAGTTTTAAGAAAATTTTAGGAGTTCATATCATTTATTACGAGCTTTTCAACACGATTATATTGCAAAAACATAATTTCTATAATTTTTACTTAGTTAAAAGTCCAACAGGTCCATTGTTTGGCCCATTTAAAACCGCTCGTCTAAAACCTCTAAAAATGACAACATAACAACGTTTAATCCAATTTTAGGAGTTCATATCTTTGATTACGAGCTTTTCAACACAATTATATTGCAAAAACTCAATTTTTGTACTTTCTAGTCAGTTCAAAGTCCAACGGCTCTATTATACGCCCTATTTAGACTCTCTCGCCCGAAACCTCTACAAAAAGGACCGCAAAACATGTTTTAATCAAATTTTAGGAGTGCATATCATTGATTATTAGCTTTACAACACGATTATATTAAAAAAAACTCAATTTCTGTACTTTAACTCAGTTAAAAGTCCAACAGGTTCATTTTACACCACATTTAGACTGGCTCGCCTGAAATCACTACAAAAAGGACCGCAAAACTTGATTATATTGCAAAAACTAAATTTCTATCCTTTTTACTCAGTTAAAAGTCCAACGATTCCATTTTACGGCCCATTTATGCTCGCACGTCGGAAACCTCTACAGTAGGACCACAAAACAAGTTTTAATCAAATTTTAGGAGTTCATATAATTGGTTACGATCTTCTCAACACGATTATATTGCAAAAACTTAATTCATATACTTTTTACTCAATTAAAAGTCCAACGACTCCATTTTACGCCCCATCTTGACCCGCTATCCCGAATCCTATACAAAAAGCACCGCAAAACAAGTTTTATTCAAATTTTAGGAGTTCACATCATTGATTACGAGTTCTTCAACATAATTATTTTTCAAAAACTAAATTTCTACCCTTTTACTTAGTTAAAAGTCCAACGGGTCCATTTTACGGCCCATTTAGACCCGCACGTCCGAAACCTCTACAAAAAGGACCGCAAAACAAGTTTTAATCAAATCTTAGGAGTTCATATAATTGATTACGAGCTTTTTAACACGGTCATATTGAAACAACTTAATTTATGTACTTTTTACTTTGTTAAAAGACCAACGGATCTATTTTACGCCCCATTTAGACCCGCTCGCCCGAAACCTCTACAAAAAGGACCACAAAACAAGTTTTAATACAAATTTTGGAGTGTATATCCTTGATTATGAGGTTTTCAACACGATTAAATTGCAAAAACTCAATTTCTGTACTTTTCACTTTGTTAAAAGTCCAAATGGGTCCATTTTACGGCCCATTTAGACCTGTTCGTCTGAAACCTCTACAAAAATTATCGCAAAACAAGTTTTAATTAAATATTAGGAGAGCATATCATTGATTATGAGCTTTTCAACATGATTATATTGCAAAAACTAAATTTATGTACTTTATACACAGTTAAAAATGCAATAGGTCCATTTTACGCCCCATTTAGACCCGCTCGCCCGAAATCTCTACAAAAAGAAGCGCAAAACAAGTTTTAATAAAATATTAGTAGTCATATTATTGATTACGAGCTTTTCGACACGATTATAATGCAAAACTAAATTTCTACACTTTTTACTCAATTAAAAGTCAAACGAATCCATTTTACGTCCCATTTATAGTCGCACGTCCGAAACGTCTACAAAAGGACCGCAAAACAAGTTTTAATCAAATTTTAGGAGTTCATACCATTGATTACGACCTTTTCAACACGATTATATTGCAAAAATCTAATTTATGTACTTTTTACTCAGTTAAAAGTCCAACTGCTCCATTTTAAGCCCCATCTAGACCCGCTCGCCCGAATCCTCTGCAAAAAGGACCACAAAACAAGTTTTAATCAAATTTTAGTTTTTCACATCATTGATTATGAGTTTTTCAATATGATTATATTGCACAAACTAAATTTCTACCATTTTTACTCAGTTAAAAGTCCAACAGATCCAATTTACGGCCCATTTAAACCCGCATGTCCAAATCCTCTACAAAAGGACCGCAAAAAAAGTTTTAATCAAATTTTAGGAGTTCATATAATTAATCACGAGCTTTTCAACACGATCATATTGAAAAAACCCAATAGCTATACTTTTTACTCAGTTTAAAATACAACAGGTCCATTTTACAGCCCATTTAGACCCGCATGTTCGAAACGCCTACAAAAAGAACCGCAAAACAAGTTTTAATCAAATTATAGAAGTTCATATCATTGATTACGAGCTTTTCACCACGATTATATTGCAAAACTTAATTTCTGTAATTTTTACTCAGTTAAAAGTCTAACAGCTCCATTTTACGGTCCATTTAGACCCGCTCGCCCGATCCTTTTTAAAAAGGACCGCAAAACAAGTTTTAATCAAATGTTAGGAGTTCATATCATTGATTACGAGGTTTTCAACACGATTATATTAAAAAAACTAAATTTCTACACTATTTACTCAGTTAAAATTCCAATGGGTCTATTTTACGACCCATTTAGACTCGCACGTCTGAAACCTCTACAAAGGGACCGCAAAACAAGTTTTTAATTAAATTTTAAGAGTTCATATCATTTATTGCGAGGTTTTCAACATGATTATATTGCAAAAACTTAATTTCTATACTTTTTACATAGTTAAAAGTCCAATGGGTCAATTTTTATGCCCATTTAGACCCGCTCGTCTGAAACCTCTACAAAAAGGACAAAATAACAATGTTTAATCAGATTTTAGGAGTTCATATAATTAATTACGAGCTTTTCAACACGAGTATATTGAAAAAACTCAATTTATATACTTCTTACTTAGTTAAAAGTACAACGGGTCCATTGTTAGGCCTATTTTGACCCGCTCGTCTGAAATCTCTACAAAAAGGGCAACATAACAACGTTTAATCAAATTTTAGGAGTTCATATAATTGATTACGAGCTTTTCACCACGATTATATTGCGAAAACCCAATTTCTGTACATTCTACTCATTTAAAAGTCCAACGGCTCTATTATACGTGCCATTTAGACCCGCGCGCCCGAAGCCTCTACAAAAAGGACCGCAAAACAAGTTTTAATCAAATTTTAGGAGTGCATATCATTTATTATGAGCTTTTCAACACGATTATATTGCAAAAACTTAATTTATGTACTTTTTACTAAGTTAAAAGTCCAACGTGTCCATTTTACACCCCATTTAGATGCGCTCTTTCGAAACCTCTACAAAAGGACCGCAAAACAATTTTTAATCAAATTTTGGGCATTCATATCATTGATTACGAGCTTTTCAACATTATTATATATATATAACTTAATTTTTGTACTTTTTACTCAGTTTAAGGTCTAACGATTCCATTTTACAGCCCATTTAGACCCGCATGTTCGAAACGTCTACAAAAATGACCACAAAACAGGTTTTGATCAAATTTTAGCATTTCATATCATTGATTACGAGCTTTTCAACATGATTATATTGCCAAAACTTAATTTATGTACTTTTTACTTAGTTAAAAGTCCAACAGGTCCATTGTTCGACCCATTTAGACCCTCTCGCCCGAATCCTGTACAAAAAGGACCACAAAACAAGTTTTAATGAAATTTAGGAGTTAATATCAATGATTATGAGTTTTTCAACACGATTATATTGCAAAAACGAAACTGCTACCATATAAAAGGATCGCAAAACAAGTTCTAATCAAATTTTAAGAGTTCATATAATTGATTATTATCTTTTCAACATGATTATATTGCACAAACTCTATTTATGTACTTTTTACTCTGTTAAAAGTCCAACTGATCTATTTTACGTCCCTATTAGACCTGCTTCCCCGAAACCTCTACAAAAAGGACCGCAAAACACAATTTAATAAAATTTTAGGAGTGCATATCATTGATTATGAGCTTTTCAACACGATTATATTGCAAAAACCCATTTTCTGCACTTCTTACTCTGTTAAAAGTCCAAACGGGTCCATTTTACGGCCCATTTAGACTCGTTCGTCCGAAACCTCTACAAAAATTATCGCAAAACAAGTTTTAATCAAATATTAGGAGAGCATATCATTGATTATGAGCTTTTCAACACGATTATATTACAAAAACTCAATTTATGTACTTTATACTTAGTTAAAAGTCCAACAGGTCCATTTTACGCCCCATTTAGACCCGAAATCTCTACAAAAAGGAACGTAAAACAAGTTTTAATCAAATATTAGGAGTCATATCATTGATTACGAGATTTTCAACACGATTATATTGTAAAAACAAAATTTCTACACTTTTTACTCAATTAAAGGTCCAACGGGTCCATTTTACGACCCATTTAGACTCGCACGTCCGAAACCTCTACAAAAAGGACCGCATAACAAGTTTTAATCAAATTGTAGGAGTTTATATCATTGATTACGAGCTTTTCAACACTATCATATTGCAAAACTTAATTTCTGTATTTTTTTACTCACTTAAAAATCCAACTGCTCCATTTTATGCCCCATCTATACCCGCTCGCCCGAACCCTCTGCAAAAAGGACCGCAAAACAAGTTTTAATGAAATTTCTACCCTTTTTACTCAGTTAAAATTTTTTAGGAGTTCACACCATTGATCACGAGTTTTTCAACATGATTATATTGCAAAAACTAAATTTCTACCCTTTTTACTAAGTTAAAAGTCCAACGGGTCCATTTTACGGCCATTTAGACCCGCACGTCCGAAACCTCTACAAAAAGGACCGCAAAATAAGTTTTAATCAAATTTTAGGAGTTCATATAATTTTTTACGAGCTTTTTCACATGATCATATCCAACGGGTCCATTTTACAGCCCATTTAGACCCGCACGTTCGAAACGCCTCCACAAAGAACCGCAAAACAAGTATTAACCAAATTTTACGAATTCATATCATTAATTACGAGCTTTTCACCTTGATTATATTGCAAAACATAGTTTCTGTAATTTTTACTCAGTTAAAAGTCCAACGGCTCCATTTTACGACCCATTTAGACCCGCTCATCCGAATCCACTTCAAAAAATACCGCAAAACAAGTTTTAATAAAATGTTAGGAGTTCCTATCATTGATTACGAGGTTTTCAACATGATTATATTGAAAAAAAACTAAATTTCTACACTTTTTACTCAGTTAAAAGTCCAATGGGTCTATTTTACGACCCATTTAGACCCGCACGTCCGAAACCTCTACAAAAGGACCACAAAACAAGTTTTAATCAAATTTTAGGAGTTCATATCATTTATTACGAGCTTTTCAACATGATTTTATTGCAAAAACATAATTTCTATACTTTTTTATTAGTTAAAAGTCCAATGGGTCCATTGTTAGGCCCATTTATACTCGCTCGTTTGAAACCTCTACAAAAAAGACAACATAACAATGTTTAATCAAATTTTAGGAGTCATATCATTGATTACGAGCTTTTCAACACGAGTATATTGAAAAAATTCAATTTCTACACTTTTTACTCAGTTAAAATTCCAACGGTCCATTTTACGGCCCATTTATACTCGCACGTTCGAAACCTCTACCAAAGGACGGCAAAACAAGTTTTAATAAAATTTTAAGGGTTCATATCATTGATTACGAGCTTTTCAACACGATTATATTGCAAAAACTTAATTTTAGTACTTTTTACTCAGTTAAAATTCCAACGTCTCACTTTTACGCCTCATCTAGACCCGCTCGCCCGAAGTCTCTACAAAAAGGACCGCAAAACAAGTTTTAATCAAATTTTAGGAGTTAACATCATTGTTTACGAGTTTTTTAACATGATTATACTGCAAAAACTAAATTTCTACCCTTTTTACTTAGTTAAAAGTCCAACGGGTCCATTTTACGGCCCATTTAGACCCGCACATCTGAAACCTCTACAAAAGGATCGCAAAACAAGTTTTTAATCAAATTTTAGGAGTTCATATAATCGATTACGAGCTTTCCAACACGATCATATTGAAAAAAAACTCAATTTATGTACTTTTTACTCAGTTTAAAATCCAACGGGTCCATTTTACGGCCCATTTAGACTCGCACGTTCGAAACACCTTCAAAAAGAACCGCAAAACAAGTTTTAATCAAATTTTAGGAGTTCATATCATTGATTACGAGCTTTTCACCATGATTATATTGCAAAACTTAATTTTTGTAATATTTACTCTATTAAAAGTCCAACGGCTCCATTTTACGGCTCATTTAGACCCGCTCGTCTGAATCCTCTACAAAAAGGACCGCAAAACAAGTTTTAATAAAATGTTAGGAGTTCCTATCATTGATTACGAGGTTTTCAACGCGATTATATTGATTACGAGGTTTTCAACTCTAGCCTGACCTCCGCCCTCTGGCTGGACTGCAACTACATGCGCCAAGTTCCTCTGACCATCATTTCTCGGCTGGAAGTTACCTCTACCGTGCCCGCGGCCTCTCTGAAAGTCATTGGCTCTAGCAGGAGCCTAAGCTGGTGCCTGTCCCACCTGATGTTGTTGCATGTAAAAGTGTCTATCACAATGTAGTGCAAGTGTACACGACGCAAGTAGTAAAGTGATATGTAAGTATCGGATATCGTCTCCACAGGGACTGAGCTAATAGCTTCACCTTGGATTATTGCACGAGAGGAAAAGAATAGTTTAAATTGTTGTCACAAAAATAATAAAGAGAACTGTAATATAAGATTAAAGAAATCAGGATAGAGAGAATGGGCCGGTATTGAATTGCTCAGTAGTGTAGGTGTTGCAAAGTCTAGGAATATATGTTATGTCATTGTCCCTATCGCGGCAGCACCTGTCGCGGCAGCGGTCTGTTGATAGTCGCGGCATTGATCACATAACTCTGCACTTCAAGCTTGGCAAGAATCCCTGCTATGCCTTGGCCTATCCCTAGGTCCAAGTCTATCGATGAACACGTCTTAATGATACCTCCCATCGTGAATTAAAGGATGAACACCGATGTTGTTGAATTCTTCCTTAGACACTTAACCTCGTCCTATCCCTAGGTCCGAGATAGTTCAACCATAAACTAGAGAACCCACACTTATTCCTTTCTTATACTTAACTCTCCCGATATTAAGTAAATAGATAATCTCACAACGCTCTCTCGATACTCTTGCAAGATGTTGAAAACCAGAATAAGCAAACTTGAAGTTTATTTTATTGAACAGAAAATTCCTAAAACAAATGCAATCCTTGCAACTACTTTAAAAATCAACCCGTGGCCCTAGGGGAAGTTTAGAACATGTTGAGAAGGGGAAAACGGCTAGGGTTTTTGGAAGAAGGCTAGAGATGAAGATATCCTTCCCTAGGTCGAATTACATGCCTTTATATAGGCCTTGGGTTCAAGTTTTCTAATATGGCAAGAATACAAGTTTAAACTAAAGTACAACTCTGTTAAAGACTAAATCTTCAGAGAATATATCTTTAATTCGTCTTTCCTTCTTGCTTGGAGTTTCTTCCTTGAACCTTGGCTTGGCCTTCATTCTGATCTAGGGCTTGGAAAAAATATAAGGGTGCTCCACGACATACGAACTTAATTTTCTCTTTCTGCCGAGGCCCACTTTACTTCTTCTCCTCACCACTGCTGTCGTCCTTGGTTGCCACGGCAGCGGCCATGAAAGCATCGTCCTCCTCATCTGCACATCCAGTTCCAGCTCTGTTGCATCACTGCCCAGCGTCTGCTTCTCCATCTGCTACAGCAGCTACCTGTAAAAGCAACCAATTTCAATAGAAACTGTGCCATTTAATATATTTGTGATGTATAAATGAAATCTAACCTAAATGCAATGAATTATGCTTGAATGCAGCAAGAATATGGGTTAAATAAGGGGGTAAATTATAGAACTTTTACACACTCAACACACCCCCAAACTCAAGTTTTTGCTTGCTCTCAAGCAATTCAGACCTAAGATAGAAAACAAAATTTTTGTTTGGCTTAAAACAGTGAACTTTCCCTTACCTACTATTCATTCCCTCTTGTGAGCAACACCTTGTCGGGTAATTCAGGATTCATCCGGAACCTTGCTATAATTCTCGTGCAGTGTGTGCATGCTTGTGAACAATTATATGCCAAGACTCCCTTAGTTTACTAGAATAGTTAAGCCTCTAACTTGAATTTTTATGCCAATTTTCATATTTTTGGAGGCAATTCTTAGGCTCCTTTAGTTTTTATGCATACTCGATTCTATTTTCTCAAGCTTAAGTTTGACTAGAGCCGGTTTCGGGCACCTCTTGGTGTATTGAGTCTATTTTTCTTAACTTCTTTTCCTAGAGCCAATGTTAGGCACCTCTAGGGGCAACTCAAGTGCTAAGCTTTCTATTCTAGTTTACTAGTAGAGTTCTAGGCAATATAAAAATCACAAATGGTGTTTAAGTTTTAGAACTATAGTAAGGCTCTAAACTGCTCCTAAAATATCCTAAAGGCACTGTCACGACAGAGGCTGTCACGGCAGGTAAGTTCAGTTCAAAGACTTAAGCCAAAATTTTCATTTTTAAGCAAAAATAAACTAAGTAAAAGACACAATTTTTAAAACTTAAAAGGACTCCATTAATGGAGGGATGCCACCTCCAAACTCGAGGGTTGCATTCCCTTCAATGCAAATGACATATGAGATAAAATAAAAAGAAAAGTACATCACAAAATATAAGAAAGGAAGACATCAATATAAGATAAGAAACTTAAAAATTAGGTGTTGTCGTTGCCGCTGCTGCTGAGCTGGACCTGTCGACGGGCAGTGACCTTCTTGGCCGGTGCTGGTAGGCGACTGGGAGAGGCAGAAGTATTCTTTGTTTTGGCCTCCCTTGGAGGTTGAATACAGGTAGGGAGATATGAGGAGGTTTCTCCACTACCTGAACCTCGGAGCTGCTGCTGCTCTCACTGCTGTTGACGTTGCTGCTACTACTACTACTGCTGCTGCCACTGCCGCTATCTTCTTTTCCCTTGTCTGCTGCTGCTGCCACTGCCGCTATCTTCTTTTCCCTTGTCTGCTACCGTTTTCTACCGCTTCTCTGGTGTGAACTCCTTGGACAAATTCCTCTTGACAGAGGGCTCGTTGTCGGAGGCTGCCCAGATTTCAGAAGAAGAGAAACCAACAATATACCTATCATGGTTGTCTTCAGGCTCCTTTCTCTTGGTTCCTCGGGCAGAGGTGTCAACTGTGCGGCTGCCGCCTGCAGCTGTTGTGGCAGGGGTTGGTGTGGACGCAGCAGATGGCGTTTTGGGCGTGGTAGCATGTGTAGGGGTATGGGCAGGGGTGGGGGCAACAAAATATTGATTGGGGAAGGTAGGGAACAGAGCATCGGTGAAATTTAAAGAAGTATGGATGAAATGTACCGTGGCGGTGGTGAAGTCTCGGATGAAGCTCATGAGGCCGAGCTGTCGTTCCTCTAGTTTTTGTATGGCAGCAAGGATCTGGGAGGAGGTATCAGCTGGAGGTGCTGCTGCTGAAGGCTGCCTGGTTTCTGTGGCAGCAGGCTCGGTGTCAGTGGGTTTTGTCGGCTCTGCTGTTGTGGTAGTAGGGTTGAAAGACGACAGGGGCGTGGCAGCAGTGAGTTCCATCAGGCTAAGTATGTTTCTGTCGGTCCAGCCTTTCCTTTGAACTCGTAAATCTTCGGCAGCTTCCTGTACATGGTGGCCGCGGCAGAGGGAAGTGATGAGGTAGGGGTAGAAGAGTGGTCCGGATGGCCGGTATGCGCAATCCAATATTCCCTCTCGGACATATATGCCAACGTTAATTGGCCTCTCATGTAAGATGGAATGGATGAGGGCTAACCTGGGTTGGTCGACTGTTGTATTGTGAGAGGAGGGCATAATCCGTTTCTTGATGAAGGCGTTCCAAAGCTTGGCCTCCGGGGTGAGCTGGACTCTCTTCACCATCCTTGGGTTTTTCGGATCTGTGTTCCACTCTGTACCCTCGTCTGTGAGTTCTGCCATCACAGCGTCATAGTCGGCAGGCTCTAAACTTTCGAGAAATTTTTTGTGGTCATCTTCTCTCTTCCCCACATAGAAACCGTAAAGAGTGTTGATGTACTCAGGCTTGATAGGTACCTCTTTCCCTCGTACGGTAACCGCTGTCGCGTTCCTACTGTCGATGGCAGCATAAAAGTCCCGGACAAGAGTCACGTTCATCTCTTCTGGCTGCTCCGCGAATATCTGCCACTTTAAAGCTCTGATTTTTCTGGCTATGAATGGCTGCAGCCCCAGGTTTTCCGTTTTGGAGGTGTAAATAAAACCTTTCTCATCCCACATATCACGGATCTGGAAGGATCGTGGAGTTGATGCTACCGGGGCAGATCCGGAGGCAGAACTTTGACGGGTGTTTCTAGAATACATGTTGCAAGGACTGTGGAAGAAAATGAAAGCAAGTAAAAATTCTAGAGAAAACAAGTAGAAAGAGTAGAAGTGATTGAAAAATGAATAGTAAAATGGGGTTTATATAGAAGGAAAGTTTGCTGCCCGTTGGAGATGTAACGGCAGGCGCGAATAACATAGCCAGCTATTACGCAGTTTCTGACGCGTCTGTCACGTGTTCCCGTGTCTGCTGCGCGTCTGTTACGCGTTTGTGTGTCTGTCGTGACAGCATGTTGACAAGCTGGATTTTCCGCATCTGTCGCGGCAGCTGTAACGGCAGGCTCCAAAGTTGGGCTTTTTGGGCTGATGGGAAGATGGTGGGCTGAATTCACTTCTCTTTTTCTCCTTGTCTCCTTTATTTCCTAAAAATAATAAAACGTTATTTCTTAAAAATAAAATAATTCTAATTACCTAATATATAAATAATAGATAATAAAAATAAATAAAAATAAAACTTATGTTAAATTAGGGATGTCAGGAGGGGCATCTTCAAAGGTAACCACTTCCTGCATTCTTGGGGCTTCAGTCCCCTGATAATGCTTCAATCGTTGTCCATTCACTTTGAATTGGTGCCCGTCTTTTAAAGATTTGATTGTGATGGCACCATGGTGAAAAACCTGCACCACTTGGAATGGGCCAGACCACCTAGATTTCAGCTTCCCTGGGAAGAGTTTCAACCTAGAGTTGAATAACAACACAAGCTGCCCTGGGCAGAACTGTCGTGGCAACAACTTTTTGCCATGCCACTTTTTGGTCTTGTCCTTGTAGATTCTCGCGTTATCATAGGCCATTTTCTGAATTTCTTTGATCTCATTTAGATCAAGTAGCCTTTTCTGTCCCGCTTTTTCCAAGTCCATATTCTCTGCCTTGATGGCCCAGTATGCTCTGTGCTCAATCTCGACAGGTAAATGACATATTTTCCCTTAAATCAACCGATAGGGTGACATTCCCAATGGAATTTTGAACGCTGTTCTGTAGGCCCATAATACATCATTGAGGTGTAGAGACCAGTCCTTTCTAGTTGGCTTAACCATTTTTTCAAGGATGTTCTTAACCTCTCTGTTGGAAATTTCAGCCTGTCCATTGGTCTGAGGGTGGTATGATGTTGCGATCCGATGTTTGACACCATACTTTTTCAAGGTAGCAGCTATAACCCTATTGTCAAAATGCCTCCCTTCATCACTGATGATCGCCTTAGGGATACCGAATCGGGAATAAATGTTTTTATGCAAAAACCTCTGAACCGTCTTGGCATCGTTTTTCTGAGTGGCGATTGCTTCAACCCATTTGGACACATAGTCCACTGCCAGGAGGATATATAAGTTCCCACATGAAGTTGGGAATGGTCCCATAAAGTAAATCCCCCAAACGTCGGAGATCTCGACTTCAAGAATATTTTGCAGCAGCATCTCGTGTCTCCTTGAATGTTTCCAGTCCGTTGACACTTGTCGTAGTTTTTGTAGAATGTTTGAGCATCCTTGAACAATGACGGCCAGTAAAATCCCGACTGCAAAACCTTGGCAGCAGTTTTGTTACCTCCTAAGTGCCCTCCATACTGTGAAGCATGACAGTGATGTAGTATAGCTTCCTGTTCATCCTGTGGTACACATCTCCTTATAACCTGATCTGCACAAATTTTGAAAAGAAGAGGTTCGTCCCAATAATAATGCTTAACATCATTTTGGAACCTCTTCCTAGCTTGATAATTAAGGCCAAGAGGAGTTATTCTGCTAACTAAAAAATTAACGAAATCAACATACAAGGGGGGTTCAGAAAACTTACCTATCGCCATGGCTGTCGCAGCAGTGCTTGTGGTAGCAAATAACTGCTCATCAGGGATGGTCTCCAATATGTGTGTCTCGTCTGCCGGTAGACTCTTTCCCTTCTCTAACCTTGATAAGTGATCTGCAACTTGATTCTCTGTCCCCTTTTTGTCCTTGATTTCAAGGTCGAACTCTTGCAGTAGCAGAATCCAACGTATCAGTCGAGGCTTTGCATCCTTTTTGGTGAACAGATACTTCAATGCAGAGTGGTCTGTGTGGACTATGACCTTCGTTCCAAGTATATAAGAACGGAACTTGTCAATAAAGAATACCACAACTAATAGTTCCTTTTCTGTGGTAGTGTAGTTCACTTGGGCATCGTTCAGTGTTTTGCTGGCATAGTATATGACATGAAAGAGCTTGTCTTTCATCTGCCCAAGTGCTGCCCCGACAGCATAGTCACTAGCATCACACATAATCTCGAATGGCAGTTTCCAATCTGGTGGCTGTACTATTGGGGTTGTTACCAGCTTTTCTTTCAGAACCTTGAATGCCTCAGTACATTCAGTGTTAAAGTCGAAGGGACGATTCTGCTCCAGAAGATGGCATAGGGGTTTGGTGATCTTAGAAAAGTTCGCGATGAACCTCCGATAAAAACCAGCATGTCCTAAGAAACTTATGATTCCCTTGACTGTGGTGAGTGGTGGCAGCTTTTCGATTACTTCTATCTTAGCTCTGTCGACTTCTATGCCGCGACAGCTGATTTTATGGCCAAGGACTATCCCTTCATCCACCATGAAGTGACATTTTTCCCAGTTCAATACCAAGTTTGCTTTTTCACATCTCTCGAGCATAAGTACCGTATGGGCATGTGAATGTCGTCTTTTCTTGATCTTCCGGTGCGATGGGTATTTGATTATAACCTGAGTAACCATCAAGAAAACAATAGTAAGGCTTTCCCACTAATCTATCAAGCATTTGATCAATAAAAGGCAGGGGAAAGTGGTCCTTCCGGGTAGCTTTGTTAAGCTTTCGGTAGTCCATACAAACCCTCCAACCGGTCACAGTCCTGGTTGGGATTAGTTCGTTTTCTTCGTTGGTTACCACGGTTATTCCTCCTTTCTTGGGAACGCACTGCACCGGGCTCACCCACTTGCTATCCGAGATGGCATAGATTATTCCAGCATCTAGCCATTTTATGATCTCCTTACGCACCACCTCTCGCATAGCATCGTTCAGACGTCTTTGTGCATCAATGGTCGGCTTATGATCATCCTCTAAGAGAATTTTTGCATGCATAATGCTGGACTTATGCCTTGGATATCAGCTATCGTCCATCCAATAGCCTTCTTGTGCTGCTGCAGCATCCCTATCAGCTGTTGTTCCTGTTCCTGCATCAACTTGGAAGAGATGATTACGGGCAACGTATCATTTAAACCAAGGAAAATGTATTTTAGCTGCCCTGGCAGGGGCTTAAGATCTAGAACAGGGGGCTCGACAATTGATGGCTTTTGAATTATATGGTTATCCGAGGTATAGTTTAAGGGCTCGAACAACTTACCCGGACGATTGCCTATCCAATTTACCTCCTCTTGAACTTCAGTATCAGATGTATCAGATTCTGAGGAGCTGTTGTCGTTGGTGCTGTCGTGACGGTCTTCTAAATGGCTGCTGGGGCAGTGGCCAATTTTGATGTCGTGGTAGCCCGACCTGATGCAGGGTTGGTAAAGGTTAACTTCAGTGATAGCCTTGCATTCTTCTTCTGCATCAGCATGTTTCATTGTTTGGAGAACATTCAGCTTGATCTCTTGATCGTTCACTCTCATAGTGAGTTCTCCTTTTTCCACATCAATCAATGATCTTCCTGTGGCTAAGAAGGGTCGCCCCAGGATGATTGGTGCATTTTCATCTGCTTCAAAATCTAAGACAAGAAAGTCAGCAGGAAAAATAAATTTATCCACCCTTACCAGAATATCTTCAATTTTTCCTTCTAGATGAACGTAAAAGCGGTCTGCCAACTGCAGTACTACTGTTGTGGGCCGAGCTTTTCCAATACCTAATTTCTGAAAAACAGATTTGGGCATTAAATTTACACTAGCACCAAGATCACAAAGTGCCTTACCCACAAATTTGTCTCCGATTATGCATGGTATGATGAAGCTCCCAGGATCCTTCTTCTTCTGGGGTGGATGCTTGTGCAGAATACTCATGCATCCTTCTGTCATCTTAATCGTTTCAAATTCCCCAAGTCTGGATTTCTTTGACATGGCATCCTTGAGAAATTTGGCATAACCAGGCATATCCTTTATGGCATCTAACAGCGGAATGTTGATATGGACCTGCTTAAAAATATCATAAATTTTCTTAAGCTGGGATTCCTGTTTCAATTTTTGTAACTGCTGAGGAAAAGGAGGTGGAGGACGATAATCAGCAATACATCCTTCCCACTGCATTCGGATCTAAGGAGGTTTAGGTTCTTCATCTTTCTTCTCTATCCCTTATGCTGTCGTGACAGGTTCATCAGCATCAGGCTGCTTGTCGTCTGCCGGGGTAGCGTTCTCGGTAGGTGACTCCAAGGCTGGTTCCTTAACTGATTCAACTTCCTTCTCTGGCCCTGGTAATTTCTTCCCACTCCTAGTAGTGATGGCTTTACACTGCTCATGTGTGGGTTGTCTAGCGTTTTCAGTATTGCTAGGAAATCCTCTGTTCTGTCTCGGTTTAATATGCTGGGAAACCTGACCCATATGTGTCTCCAATGATTTCAGAGTAGCTTCATGATTGGTCATCCACATCTCTGTTTTATCCATGAATGTTTTTGTCTTCTTGACAAAATGATTCATGTTCTCAATATAAGTTCATGTTTGAGACATAAATGTAGCCAAAGTCTGTTCCAGTATACTAGTTGTGGCAGCTGGTGGCTGTTGTTGCTGCTGCTGCGGTTGCTGCCGAGTAAATAATCTAGGTCTTCCCTGGTTCTGAGTATTCTGTGCTTGAGGATTCAGGGTATTATTAGGATTGCTCCAAGAGAACTTGGGATCCTTTCTCCAGTTGGGATTGTAGTTGTTGGAGTTATAGTTCTGTTTATTGTAGTTCTCAACATACATCCCTTCTTCTAATTGTAACGGGCACTCCTCCGAATTGTGATTTCCATCGCAAGTTTCGCATACCTCTTCAGCAGAGTAAACAGGCTGTGAATCTTCTTTCAAGATCTTTTTCATTGCCTTAGTGAGATATGCCACTTGTGATTTTAACGAATTGTCGACCTCATAATCTTTTACAACTAGAACTCGTTTATCCCCTCTTCTTGTTGTAGGAAACTGTTCCTCATTCTTCGCCAGATTTTTCAATACTGCCATTGCCTCATCTGGATCTTTGTCCAGCAGTAATCCATTTGCTGCTGAATCAATTCTTATACGAGTTTGTAAATTAGCAGCATTATAGAATTTAGTTACCTGGTTCCAAACAGGGAATCCATGCATCGGGCAGTTCCTTAGAAGAGTGGTAAATCTGTCCCAGGCTTCATGCATTGGCTCGTCATCTTCCTATTGAAAAGTAGCAAATTCGTTACATAATCACTCAGATAAGTGTGGAGGATTAAAACGAGACAAAAATTCACGAGTTAAATCTGCCCAAGTTCGTATTGAACCCGACGTTAATTTATTCCACCAAGTCTTTTTCATGTCCCTCAATGAATGAGGAAATAACCGAAACCTCAATATCTCTGGATTAACTCCTAGTAGTCTAAACGAACCACAGATTTCCTGGAACTTTTTTAGATGCTCCCTAGAATCCTCTGTAGCAGCACCACTAAATTGGCTAGCGTTGTTAATCATGCTGAATATAACAGGTTTCAGCTCAAAGTTGTCAACATCTACGTCTGGCAGGGTTGTTTCTAGTTCTACATGATCATTGAGCATGTAGTCTCGACATGACCGGCGTGCGGCATCGACAAGAGGGTTGGTAGGTTGACCGTTTCCTCCATCTCCGGCAGGTTTGTTATTATCCTGGGGATTCTCGTGGTTGTTCCTTCTTTCTTCACGTCTTTCGTTCACCATTGCTTCAATTTGTTCCTCCAGGTATTCGTTTCTTTCAACGAGGTAACGAACTCTTTTTCTGAGGTTGTACGTTCATTCGATTTCAGGATCTAACTGGTGCTCAGGTTCTTTTCCTCGTTGAGATCTGCGCATACGGAAACAAAAGACCTTGTGAAAGGTATAGGTTGAACAATCCAACTAAAAATAGAAAAGTAAAGGAAGTGCAGTAAAATATAGGGTAAAGGTATGTTGCCAGTCCCCGGCAACGACGCCAAAAACTTGTTGCGTGTAAAAGTGTCAATCGCAATGTAGTGCAAGTGTGCACGGCGCAAGTAGTAAACTGATACGTAAGTATCGGATATCGTCTCCACAGGGACTGGGCTAATAGCTTCACCTTGGATTACTGCACGAGAGGAAAATAATAGTTTAAATTGTTGTCACGAAAATAATAAAGAGAATTGGAATATAAGATTAAAGAAATCAGGATAGAGAGAATGGGCCAGTATTGAATTGCTCAGTAGTGTAGGTGTTGCAAAGTCTAGGAATATTTGTTCTGTCGTTGTACCTGTCGCGGCAGCGGTCTGTTGATAGTCGCGGCAGCGATCACACAACTCTGTACTTCAAGCTTGGCAAGAATCCCTGCTATGCCTTGGCCTATCCCTAGGTCCAAGTCTGTCGATGAACACGTCTTGATGATACCTCCCAGCGTGAATCGAAGGATGAACACCGATGTTGAATTCTTCCTTAGCCACTTAACCTCGTCCTATCCCTAGGTCCGAGTTAGTTCAACCATAAACTGGAGAACCCGCACTTATTCCTTTTGTATACTTAACTCTCCCGATATTAAGTAAATAGATAATCTCACAATGCTCTCCCGATACTCTTGCAAGATGTTGAAAACCAGAATAAGCAAACTTGAAGTTTATTTTATTGAACAGAAAATTCCTAAAACAAATGCAATCCTTGCAACTACTTTACAAATCAACCCGTGGCCCTAGGGGAAGTTTAGAACATGTTGAGAAGGAGAAAACGGCTAGGGTTTTGGGAAGAAGGCTAGAGATGAAGATATCCTTCTCTAGGTCGATTTACATGCCTTTATATAGGCCTTGGGTTCAAGTTTTCTAATATGGAAAGAATACAAGTTTAAACTAAAGTACAACTCTATTAAAGACTAAATCTTCAGAGAATATATCTTTAATTCGTGCTTCCTTCTTGCTTGGAGTTTCTTCCTTGAACCTTGGGATTGGCCTTCATTCTGATCTAGGGCTTGGAAAAATATAAGGGTGTTCCATGACAGACGGGCTTAATTTTCTCTTTCTGTCGAGGCCCACTTTGCTTCTTCTCCTCACCACTGTTGTCGTCCTTGGCTGCCACGGCAGCGGCCATGGCAGCATCGTCCTCCTCGTCTGCACATCCAGTTCCAGCTCTGTTGCATCGCTGCCCAGCGTCTGCTTCTCCATCTGCTACAACAGCTACCTGTAAAAGCAACCAATTTCAGTAGAAACTGTGCCATTTAATATATTTGTGATGTATAAATGAAATCTAACCTAAATGCAATGAATTATGCTTGAATGCAACAGAAATATGGGTTAAATAGGAGGTAAATTATAGAACTTTTACACACTCAACATCACGCCTAATATGATCTCTAGCTCCACAACCCCAACACGAGTGAATATTTCCCCAACACTCACCAGTGTGGTTCCTCCCGCAACTAGCACATGTGGGCAACCTCCCACCAGTCCTCTGGCCCTATTGGCCCCTACCGTGATTACCTCCACCACGTCTATGGTCATAGTGTTGCCGGTTGTCTCGATGCCTCTTGGCATCACCTCTATCAATGTCACTAGATCTCTTCCCATAACTAGAACCACCAGATCGTTTGGTCAAGCCCAAACTGTGCTCCAAGTCCTTGGCCCTAGCGACCAAGACATCAAAATCTGTGTAGTCAGAAGCTAAAGTATACCTCTTGATCTCTTCATTCAATCCATAGCGGAAACGGTTACAACGTTCCACTTCAGTAGGAACAAGCTCAGATGCGTACTGACTCAGCCTGACAAATCTGATCTCATAGTCTGTCACAGTCATACTCCCCTGAAGCAAAGCCATAAATTCTCTCTTCTTCTCATCGAGATATTGAGAACCCAGATATTTCTTACGGAAAGCTGACTCGAAGAACTCCCAAGTGATATCAACCTCTTCCATACCCGTAGTGATGGTGACCCACCAAGTGTAGGCATCACCCTGAAGCAGAGATATAACACACCCTAGATTGTGTTCCCCGGTACATCCCATTTGTGCCAAAATATGGACGGTCTTCTCTAACCACATCTCTGACCTCTCCGGTGTCGACCCTCTGAACTCTTCACCTCCCAAATTGCGGAGTCTCTCCAATGGCAAACCAGTACCCTCTCCCTGGGGTTGGGCCACTGCCTAACCCCCAGCCACTGCAGCCTGGAAAGCCCCAGCTATCGCCTGAACATGAGGTGCCAAATCTATTCCGGCCGGCCCTTGGCCAACTTGAGGTCCAATACCCTCGGCTCCCGCCTCACCTCCCTCTTGATGAGGAGGAGGTGGAGGAGGTTGAGGAGCCTGCGCCCCATCAATCTGCTCAACTCCCGGAGCTTGTGCCCGTGGTTCCGGCTAAACCATCCTCGGCCTCCCTCGTGGTCTCATGATACAGCAAGCAAGATAGTAACTACAACAAACAACAGGTAAGGATTAAGTTAGCAAAGGCAAGGGTCCAACTGTGCTCAAGTACTTTCCTTTACAAAACCTTTTTAAATTAAGTAATAGTAGCAATGGGTACTCGACACTACACCAAACGCAACAATCATGCTTCCAAACACCACATGGACGATCAAACAACAAGAATTCATGGCAAAGCATACACCGAAACATATCAATTTCTTAACACCTCAAGCTTACCTCACTTACCTGCCCGAGGTCTCGGTAACCTCAGGCTCTCATACCAACAAATGTAACCCCCTCGCCTCGGTCTGGTCGTCTGACCGGTTCGAGTAGGCTACACGGGGAAAACCGATGTGAAACCCGTTAAGGTTCCACCTCGGTTAGAAACCCTAAGAAATTCTTTCAATTATATCTTCTCTAAAGGCACGTTTAAATCCTATATGACCACGACAGCGGAATACGATAGGAGATAAAAGCAACCAAGCCCAAACAACATGTTAAACAACCCATTTTTAAGTTTATAAGCAGGCCGTTTCGAAACACCCAAGAGGTGTATCGAAACGCCTTGACTTGGTCAATGACCCCAAGCCCACACGAGAAGGACGTATCGGAACGGTGGTCAATCGTTTACGAAACACCCCCAACGGTCAACTTCTCGTGGGCAACGACATATTGACCGTTTCGAAACACCTGGATCCGTTTCGAAACCCCAAAATATCGACAATTTCTCAGATTTCCAGTTGTTAATCTGTACCGAAATGGACCCTAGGCGTATCGAAACGCCTGTCCTAAAACAAGAGGCCGTATCGAAACGAGACCAACCATTTCGATACACGAAATGCGAAAAGACAGATTTTTGTTGGTTTAAGATACAAGGCAGCCCCAAAACTCAACTAAAACCACCAAGACTCAACATACAACCAATCTAGATGGAAAGAACCCTAATTGCACTTGCTTAGCACACAACAAACATGTAGAAGCCAAACATTAGATAAATCAATAAACACATCAAGGTTTCATGTAGTACATTCAAGATTCCAAGCCTTAGACAAGCATACGCATAGCATCTCAACCAAACATTCAACAAGGCCTAACATGATTTACAAATCCAAACAAAACATAAACATCATCAACATCTATGAGTCATACAACGCTCATACAAAATACATAGTAGCCCCATTGCTAAACTACTACTTTATTTACTAAGTCATACTTGAGCAACTACAAGCTTGGAATGCCCCTTCACCTTGCTCCTTGCTAACACCATGCTACTGATCTGCATTGTCGAAAATGAGAGCGTAAGCAAGAAGCTTAGTGAGGATGCTCTAAAAACCAAAAACAACGACAATGCAGGGTTCAAGTATTTAATCCTTACACCACACATACAACATGCATAGGAATCAATATAGCAACCTAGCTAGCAAGACAAGAGTGAATAATATGGCATCTTACATCATATTAAGCTCAACAATATAGATCAGTTATCTCAACATCATAATCATAAGAGCAAGTACATTGGCCACTATTAGTTTACTCGGATGAGCGGATTTACTCTCAACAACAACATTACCTCCGTGGGATTACACTCATCACCAGACCTTGCATGGGTGGGATTCCACTCATCACCACATGCCCTACGGATGGGATTCCACTTATCATCACGTATAATATAAATAATTTCTGGTGGAATATTATATCACCGTACTCCTCCTTGATGACTTAACGCCACCAAGGCCATACGCGAATTTGACTCAAATATGTGCACATTTATCCTAATGATCGATCATTTACACCCGATAAGTTAACTAGTGCCAATTACCTTTAAACCACTTTACACATCCATCAATTATAACACATATTCATCATCACACATATCAATGTATACACATACGAAATCAATTCATATCTCACAAGATCAATATAGGCATAGGCATCTAAAGCTCATTAACAAACAAGAAGTTAAACTACCAATTTAACTTCTACCTTGGAATGGCCTACCAAGCTCATTCCAATACCTCCACTACACACACTTGAACCAACTTTAAAACAATTTAAAGTTTTACTCACCACCTTTCCTTAGCAAACCAAGCAAGGGAGTCAAGCCTCTTCAATCCTCGGATTCGATCCCGATCCTTCTCCGATGTTTCCTCTAGCTTCTAACTAATGAAAACACAAATTTTACTCACCAATTCAATGCTAAACTCAGTCACAATTCCAACTCACAAACACAAGCCAAACC
Source organism: Hibiscus tridactylites (assembly GCA_958450335.1). Classification (NCBI taxonomy): domain Eukaryota; kingdom Viridiplantae; phylum Streptophyta; class Magnoliopsida; order Malvales; family Malvaceae; genus Hibiscus; species Hibiscus tridactylites. The sequence continues at coordinate 36,462,634 of OY288288.1, forward strand.
TTCACAATTTCAAACCCAAACTAACCACCAAATTCTCATTTTCGTGCTCCCTAAATACCCATCTGAACACCACAATTTCCAACACCCAAATGACATCTAAAAGCTTCCAAAACACTTCCCTAATAACCCTATACCATCAGCCCTTCAACCCAACACAAAAACACACCAAAAACTTAACTTTTGACACTTTGAAAAATGCCCCAAAGACCCACTTCGGGATTTTTCCCAAATCCTTCCATTTCAAGATATTAGGTGTATTTAGGTGTGGTTAATTCAAAACCCATCTCAACAAATCAAAAACAAATGAAAACCCCATTAAAAATCCAAACTTTTCTTAAACTTGGAAAATGCAAATATTGATAGTTTTGAAATCTAAGACCATGAAAATGATGGGGATAATAAGGAGAACTCAAATATAAAATTACCTTTGAAAATGCTCTTGAATAGATGAAGAAATCAAATGGAATAGTAACTTGGCTTGGGTAGGTTTTGGGTTTTTCCTTTTCACGTTGGAAAGAGATGGAGGAAAAGAATATAGCTTTTCTTTTCTTTTCTTTTCTTTTGGTTCAAAAAGGGTGTCTTCAATATTTCAACTTATTTACGAAAACGCCACTCTTTAATTTTAAATCTCATTTAACTCATAATTCAGGCCTAATTAAATTAAACCAAGGTCAAGTTAAATAAAATTGATTTTGACGACTCGAACCAACACACGCGTCTAACTCCTAGCCCCAAAACACGGGTGTTACCACTCTCTCCTACTTAAGGGATTTCATCCCCTAAATTACCTGACTGAAAGAGAGAATGAAACTGCCTTTCCATATCCTCCTTCCTCTCCCAAGTGGCCTCTTCCACCCCTCGACGTTGCCACCACACTTTTACTAACTCAATCGATCTACCCCGCAACACCTTACTGTCAGAAGCTAAGATATCAACTGGTTCTTCCTCATAAGTCAAATCCGGATTCAATTCAATCTCTTCTACAGGAATAACATGTGATGGATTTGACCTATACTTACGGAGCATCGAAACATGAAACACATCGTGTATCTTCTCTAGCTCGGATGGCAAACGCAACTGGGTCAACCCTCTTCACAATCTCATACGGTCCTATGTACCTTGGACTCAATTTCCCCTTTCGGCCAAATCTCATTACTTTCTTCCACGGAGACACTTTTAAGAACACCTTCTCACCCACTAAGAACTCAACTTCCTTCCTCTTCAAGTCGACATAGGGCTTCTGTCTATCCGAAGCTGCCTTTAAGCGATCGCAAATCAATTTCACCTTATCGGTTGTCCCCTTGAGCAAATCCGGCATAGGTAACAACTTCTGTCCCACTTCGGCCCAACAAACTAGAGTTCTACACTTCCTACCATACAAGGCCTCATACGGAGCCATTTGAATGCTCGACTGAAAACTATTATTGTAAGCAAACTCAACTAGAGGCAAGTGTTTCTCTCATGTACCCTGAAAATCAATGATACAACAACGCAACATATCTTCTAGAATCTGTATAACCCTCTCTGACTGATCATCAGTCTGAGGATGATAAGACGTGCTGAAATTCAAACGGGTACCCAAAGTTGTATGCAGACACTCCCAAAATCGAGCTGTAAACCTTGGATCCCTATCGGACACAATAGACTTCGGCACACCATGTAGTCTAACAATCTCACCAACATACAGATCGGCCAATCTATCTAAGGTATAAGTTGTATTAACTGCCAAGAAACCTGAAATCCATGGTAATATTCTCCCATTTCCACTCCGAAATCCTCAATGGCTGCAACAAACTTGAGGGAACCTGATGTTCCGCCTTCACTCTCTGACACACCATACACTTACTCACGAAGTCGGCTACATCTCTCTTCAAACCAACCCAAAAGTACTCATTCTTCAAAATGCGGCACATCTTCGTACTTCCAGGATGCATAGCAAACGGACTACTGTGCGCTTCAGTCAAGATCGTACGTCTCAAGTCACTGTCTTCTGGCACAACTATCCTATTTCTGAAACATAGGACTCCATCTGTACTGAAACTGTAGTCTGAAGGTCTACCCTCGGCTATGTCTTGCACGTGAGGTGTCAAAGATCTATCTAAGAGCTGCTTCTCCCTAATCAACTGACCTAGAGTAGGTCTAACCTGAAGCTCGGCTACCAAGCCACCATCTCCGGACAAGCTCAATCTAGCAAACATGGCTCTCAAATCTACAGCTACCTTTCTACTCAAAGCATTAGCCACTACATTGGCCTTACCCGGATGGTACTCAATCGTAAGATCATAGTCTTTTAGCAACTCTAACCATCTACGTTGTCTGAGATTCAAATCTCGTTGAGTCATGATGTACTTCAAACTCTTGTGATCCGTGTACACTGTGCATTTCTCACCGTACAAATAATGCTTCCAAATCTTCAGAGCAAACACAACTGCAGCTAACTCTATGTCATGGGTCGGATAGTTTCGTTCGTGAGTCTTCAACTATCTTGAGGCATAAGCCACTACTCTCTTGTCTTGCATGAGAACACAACCTAGTCCTACATAGGAAGCATCACTGTAGACTACATACTCCTTCCCGGACTCTGCCTGGATCAAGATCGGTGCTTGGGTCAAAGCTTCTTTCAACTTCTCAAAGGCTCTCTGTCTTGCATTTGACCACTCAAACTGAACACTCTTCTGAAGCAACTGTGTCAATGGAGCGGCTAACTTAGAGAAACCTTCTACGAATCTTCTATAGTATCCAGCTAAGCCTAGGAAGCTACAAACCTCTGTTATTGACTTCGATTGCTTCCACTCAACAATGGCCTCTATCTTCTTCGGATCAACTCTAATCCCATCGACTGTCACTACATGCCCTAGGAAGACTACCTCTCGGATCCATAATTCACACTTGCTCAACTTCGCATACAGCTGATTATCTAACAAAGTCTTCAAAACTAACCTCAAGTGTCGGTCGTGGTCTTCCTCGGTACGCGAATACACCAAGATGTCATCTATGAAGACAACTACAAACTGGTCTAGGTACTGATGGAAGATCATATTCATCATATCCATGAAAGCACCCGGTGCGTTAGTCAACCCAAAAGGCATGACTAAGAACTCATAGTGACCATATCTAGTCCTAAAGGTCGTCTTCGGTACATCAACCTCTCTTACCTTTAGCTGGTAGTAACCTGATCTCAAGTTAATCTTCAAAAAGACTGATGCCCCTCTCAACTGATCAAACAAATCATCAATTCTCGGCAACGGATACTTATTTTTCACTGTTAACTAATTCAACTGGTTGTAATCTATACACATTCTCATGCTTCCATCTTTCTTCTTCACAAACAAAACTGGAGCACCCCAAGGCGAAGAACTAGGTCGAATGAAGCCTCTATCGGTCAACTCTTGCAACCGAGTCTTCAACTCTTTCAATTCTTTCGGTGCCATACGATACGGAGCAATCGAAACAGAAGCTGAATTTGAATAAGTCTCTATAGTAAACTCTACCACTATATCAGGTGGTAAACCCGACAACTCTTCTGGAAACACATTAGGAAAGTCACACACTATCCGAATGTCTTGGGGTCTAACCTCACTCATGTTTGGATTCATCACATAGGCCAAATATGCTTCCCAACCCATCTCAACTAACCTTTTAGCCTCTAGAACTAAAACTACATTAGATAAGAACTTCACGTTCTCACCCACCACCACTATCTCGTAATCATTTGTGAGTCTCAAGGAAATCCTCTAAGTTTCAAAGTCTATCCTAGCTCTATGCTCAGTTAGCCAGTCCATACCCAGAATCACATCAAAGCCATAAAAGGGTAGCTCTATCATATCCACTAGAAACACATGCCCCTGAACCATCAACATACACCTTCTATACATCTTTCTAACTACTACTGTATCCCCGAAGGAACTAGTAACACTAACTCCTACCTCTAATATTTCACAAGGCAATTTCAACAACTTTGCATGCTCACTCAATATATAAGAATGTGTAGACCCGGAGTCAACCAAAGAAAGCAAACCCAAAGACTATATCGAGAAGTTACACGCGATCACACCTGTGTCATGTTGATCCCCACGTTGAGCGTAAACTCTGGCATGACCTCCGCCCTCTGGCTGGACTGCAACTACATGCGTCAAGTTCCTCTGGCCATCATTTCTCGGCTGGAAGTTACCTCTACCGCGCCCGCGGCCTCTCTGAAAGTCATTGGCTCTAGCAGGAGCCTGAGCTGGTGCCTGTCCCACCTAATGCGGACAGTCACGCCTAATATGATCTCTAGCTCCACAACCCCAACACGAGTGAAAATTTCCCCAACATTCACCAATGTGATTCCTCCTGCAACTAGCACATGTGGGCAACCTCCCACCAGTCCTCTAGCCCTGTTGGCCCCTACCGTCGTTACCTCCACCACGTCTATGGTCATAGTGTTGCCAGTTGTCTCGATGCCTCTTGGCATCACCTCTATCAAAGTCACTAGATCTCTTCCCAGAACTAGAACCACTAGATCGTTTGGTCAAGCCCAAACTGTGCTCCAAGTCCTTGGCCCTAGCGACCAAGACATCAAAATCTGATGCGTACTAACTCAGCCTGACAAATCTGATCTCATAGTCTGTCACAGTCATACTCCCCTAAAGCAAAGCCATAAATTCTCTCTTCTTCTCATCGAGATATCGAGGACCCAGATATTTCTTACGAAAAGCTGACTCGAAGAACTCCCAAGTGATCTCAACCTCTTCCATACCCGTAGTGATGGTGACCCACCAAGTGTAGGCATCACCCTGAAGCAGAGATATAACACACCCTAGCTTGCGTTCCCCGGTACATCCCATTTGTGCCAGAATACGGACGGTCTTCTCTAACCACATCTCTGACCTCTCCGGTGTCGACCCTCTGAACTCTTCACCTCCCAAACTACGGAGTCTCTCCAATGGAAAACCAGTACCCTCTCCCTGGGGTTGTGCCACTGCCTGACCCCCAGCCACTACAGCCTGGAAAGCCCCAGCTATCGCCTGAACTAGAGGTTAAAAATCTATTCCGGCCGGCCCCTGTCCAACTTGAGGTCCAATACCCTCGGCTCCCGCCTCACCTCCCTCTTGATGAGGAGGAGGTGGAGGAGATTGAGGAGCCTGCACCCCATCAATCTGCTCAACTCCCGGAGCTTATGCCTATGGTTCCGGCTGAACCATCCTCGGCCTCCCTCATGGTCTCATGATACAGCTAGCAAGATAGTAACTACAACAAACAACAGGTAAGGATTAAGTTAGCAAAAGCAAGGGTCCAACTGTGCTCAAGTACTTTCCTTTACAAAACCTTTTTAAATTAAGTAATAGTAGCAATGGGTACTCGGCACTACACCAAACGCAACAATCATGCTTCCAAACACCATATGAACGATCAAACAACAAGAATTCATGGCAAAGCATACACCAAAACATATCAATTGCTTAACACCTCAAGCTTACCTCACTTACCTGCCCGAGGTCTCGGTAACCTCAGGCTCTCATACCAACAAATGTAATCCCCCTCGCCTCGGTTTGGTCGACTGACCGATTCGAGTATGCTACATAGAGAAAACCGATGTGAAACCCGTTAAGGTTCAACCTCAGTTAGCAACCCTAAGAATTTCTTTTAATTATATCTTCTCTAAATGCACGTTTAAATCCTATGTGATCACGATAGCGGAATACGACACGAGATAAAAGCAAGCAAGCCCAAACAACATGTTAAACAGCCCATTTTTAAGTTTATAAGCAGGCCGTTTCGAAACACCCAAGAGGTGTATATAAACGCCTTGACTTGGTCAACGACCCCAAGTCCACATGAGAAGGTCGTGTCGGAACGGTTGACCACGGTTCCGAAACACCCCCAACGGTCAACTTCTCGTGGTCAACGACATATTGACCGTTTTGAACCACCTGGATCCGTTTCGAAACCCCAAAATATCGGCAATTTCTTAGATTTCCTGTATCAAATCTATACCGAAATGAACCCCAGGCGTATCGAAACGCCTGGCCTGAAACAAGAGGCCGTATCGAAACGAGACCAACCGTTTCGATACACGGGCTGCGAAAAGATAGATTTTTGCTTGTTTAAGATAGAAGGTAGCCCCAAAACTCAAATAAAACCTCCAAGACTCAACATACAACCAATCTAGATGGAAAGCACCCTAATTGCACATGCTTAGCACACAACAAACATGTAGAAGCCAAACATTAGATAAATCAATAAACACATCAAGGTTTCATGTAGTACATTCAAGATTCCAAGCCTTAGACAAGCATACGCATAGCATCTCAACCAAACATTCAACAAGGCCTAACATGGTTTACAAATCCAAACAAAACATAAACATCATCAACATCTATGAGTCATACAACGCTCATACAAAACACATAGTAGCCCCATTACTAAACTACTACTTTATTTACTAAATCATACTTGAGCAACTACAAGCTTGGAATGCCCCTTCGCCTTGCTCCTTGCTAACACCACGCTACTGATCTGCATTTTCAAAAATGAGAGCGTAAGCTAGAAGCTTAGTGAGGATGCTCTAAAAACCAAAAACAACGACAATCCAGCTTCAAGTATTTAATCCTTACACCACACATACAACATGCATAGGCATCAATATAGCAACCTAGCTAGCAAGACAAGAGTCAATAATATGGCATCTTACATCATATTAAGCTCAACAATATAGATCAATTATCTCAACATCATAATCATAAGAGCAAGTACATTGGCCACTATTAGTTTACTCGGATGTGCGGATTTACTCTCAACAACAACATTACCTCGGTGGGATTACACTCATCACCGGACCTTGCATGGGTGGGATTCCACTCATCACCACATGCCCTACGGATGGGATTCCACTCATCATCACATATAATATAAATAATTTCCGGTGGAATATTACATCACCGTACTCCTCCTTGATGACTTAACGCCACCAAGGCCACGCGCCAATTTGACTCAAACGTGTGCACACTAATCCTAATGATCGATCATTTACACCTGATAAGTTAACTAGTGTCAATTACCTTTAAACCACTTCACACATCCATCAATTATAACACATATTCATCATCACACATATCAATGTATACATATACGAAATCAATTCATATCTCACAAGATCAATATAGGCATAGGCATCTAAATCTCATTAACAAATAAGAAGTTAAACTACCAATTTAACTTCTACCTTGGAATGGCCTACCAAGCTCATTCCAATACATCCACTACACACACTTGAACCAACTTTAAAACAATTTAAAGTTTTACTCACCACCCTTCCTTAGCAAACCAAGCAAGCGAGTCAAGCCTCTTCAATCCCCGGATTCGATCCCGATCCTTCTCCGATGTTTCCTCTAGCTTCTAACCAATCAAAACACAAATATTACTCACCAATTCAATGCTAAACATAGTCACAATTCCAACTCACAAACACAAGTCAAACCTTCACAATTTCAAACCCAAACTAACCACCAAATTCTCATTTTCGTGCTCCCCAAATACCCAGCTGAAAACCACAATTTCCAACACCTAAATGACATCTAAAAGCTTCCAAAACACTTCCCTAATAACTCTATACCATCAGCCCTTCAACCCAACACAAAAATACACCAAAAACTCAACTTTTGACACTTTGAAAAATGCCCCAAAGACCCACTTCGGGATTTTCCCCAAATCCTTCCATTTCAAGATATTAGGTGTATTTAGGTGTGGTTAATTCAAAACCCATCTCAACAAATCAAAAACAAATGAAAAACCCATTAGAAATCCAAACTTTCCATAAAATTGAAAAATGCAAATATTGATAGTTTTGAAATCAAAGACCATGAAAATGATGGGGATGATGAGGAGAACTCAAATATGAAATTACCTTCGAAAATGATCTTGAATAGATGAAGAAATCAAATGGAATAGTAACTTGACTTGGGAGGGTTTTGGGTTTCTCCTTTTCACGTTGGAAAGAGATGGGGGGGAGAAGATAGCTTTTCTTTTCTTTTCTTTTTTGGTTCAAAAGGGTGTCTTCAATGTTTCAACTTATTTACAAAAACGCCAGTCTTTAATTTTAAATCTCATTTAACTCATAATTAAAGCCTAATTAAATTAAACCAAGGCCAAGTTAAATAAAATCGATTTTGACGACTCGAACTAACACACGCGTCTAACTCCTAGCCCCAAAACACGGTTGCTACATTTTCAGCATGATTTTATTGCAAAACTTAATTTCTATACTTTTTAATTAGTTAAAAGTCTAATGGGTCCATTGTTAGGCCCATTTAGACTTGCTCGTCTGACACCTCTTGAAAAAGGACAACATAACAATGTTTAATCAAATTTTAAGAGTTCATATCATTGATTACGAGCTTTTCTACACGAGTATATTGAAAAAAACTCAATTTCTATACTTTTTACTTAATTAAAAGTCCAACGGGTCCATTGTTAGGCCCATTTAGACCCGCTCTTCTGAAATCTCTACAGAAAAGGACAACATAACAACGTTTAATCAAATTTTAGAAGTTCATATCATTGGTTACGAGCTTTTCAACACGATTATAGTGCAAAAAACTCAATTTTTGTTTTTTCTACTCAGTTAAAAGTCTAACGGCTCTATTATATGCGCCATTTAGACCCGCTCGCCCGAAGCCTCTACAAAAGGACCGCAAAACAAGTTTTAATAAAATTTTAGAAGTGCATATCATTGATTATGAGCTTTTCAACACGATTATATTGCAAAAACTCAATTTATGTACTTTTTATTAAGTTAAAAGTCCAACTGGTCCATTTTACAGCCCATTTAGACCCGCACGTTTGAAACGCCTACAAAAAGAACCGCAAAACAAGTTTTAATCAAATTTTAGCTGTTCATATCATTGATTACGAGCTTTTCACCATGATTATCGTGCAAAACTTAATTTCTGTAATTTTTACTCAGTTAAAAGTCCAACAACTCCATTTTACGGCCCATTTAGACCTGCTTGCCCGAATCCTCTACAAAAAGAACCGCAAAACAAGTTTTAATCAAATTTTAGAAGTTCATATCATTGATTACGAGCTTTTCACCTTGATTATATTGCAAAACTTAATTTCTGTAATTTTTACTCTATTGAAAGTCCAACGACTCCATTTTACGGCTCATTTAGACCTGCTCGCCCGAATCCTTTACAAAAAGGACCACAAAACAAGTTTTAATAAAATGTTAGGAGTTCCTATCATTGATTACGAGGTTTTCAAAATGATTATATTGAAAAAAAACTAAACTTCTACACTTTTTACTCAGTTAAAAGTCAAATAGGTCTATTTTACGACACATTTAGACTCGCACATCCGAAACCTCTACAAGAGTACCACAAAACAAGTTTTAATCAAATTTTAGGAGTGCATATAATTTATTGCGAGCTTTTCAACATGATTTTATTGCAAAAACTTAATTTCTATACTTTTTAATTAGTTAAAAGTCCAATGGGTCCATTGTCAGGCCCATTTTAGGAGTTGATATCATTGATTATGAGCTTTACAACACGAGTATATTGAAAAAAAACTCAATTTTTATACTTTTTACTTAGTAAAAAATCCAACGGGTCCATTATTAGGCTCATTTAGACTCAGTCGTCTGAAATCTCTACAAAAAGGACAACATAACAACGTTTAATAAAATTTTAGGAGTTGATATCATTGGTTAGGAGCTTTTCAACACGATTATATTGCAAAAACTAAATTTCTGTACTTTCTACCTAGTTAAAATTCCAACGGCTCTATTATATGCGCCATTTAGACCCGCTCGCCTGAAGTCTCTATAAAAAGGACCGTAAAACAAGTTTTAATCAAATTTTAGAAGTGCATATCGTTGATTATGAGCTTTTCAACATGATTATATTGCAAAAACTCAATTTTTGTACTTTTTACTGAGTTAAAAGTCCAACGGGTCCATTTTACAGCCCATTTAGACCCACTAGATCGAAACCTCTACAAAAGGACCGCAAAACAAGTTTTAATCAAAACTTAAGAGTCCATATCCTTGATTACGAGCTTTTCAACACGATTGTATTTCAAAAACTCAATTTCTGTACTTTTTACTGAGTTAAATGTCCAACGGGTCTATTTAATGCCTTAGTTAGACATGCTCGCCTAAAATCTCTACAAAAAGGATCGCAAAACATGTTTTAATCAAAATTTAGGCGTTCATATCATTGATTACGAGCTTTTCAACACGATTATTTTGCAAAAAGTCAATTTCCGTACTTTTTACTTAGTTTAAAGTCCAACGGGTCTATTTTACGACCCATTTATACTTGCACATCCGAAATCTCTACAAAAGCAACGCAAAACAAGTTTTAATCAAATGTTAGGAGTTCATATCATTGATTACGAGCTTTTCAACACGATTATATTGCAAAAACTTCAATTATGTACTTTTTACTCAGTTAAAAGTCCAACGTCTGCATTTTACGCCCTATCTAGACCCGCTCGCCCGAACCCTCTACAAAAAGGACCGCAAAACAAGTTTTAATCAAATTTTAGGAGTTCACATCATTGATTACGAGGTTTTCAACACGATTATATTGAAAAAAACTAAAATTCTACACTTATTACTCAGTTAAAAGTCCAATTGGTCTATTTTACGACCCATTTAGGCCCGTACGTCTAAAACCTCTACAAAAGGACCGCAAAACAAATTTTAATCAAAATTTAGGAGTTCATATCATTTATTGCGAGCTTTTCAACATGATTTTATTGCAACAGCTTAATTTCTGTACCTTTTAATTAGTTTAAAGTCCAATTGGTCCATTGTTAGGCCCATTTAGACCCGCTCATCTAAAACCTCTACAAAAAGGACAACATAACAATATTTAACAAAAATTTAGGAGTTCATGTCATTGATTACGAGCTTTTCAACACGAGTACATTGAAAAAACTCAATTTCTATACTTCTTACTTAGTTAAAAGACTAACGGGTCCATTGTTAGGCCCATTTAGACCCGCTCGTCTGAAATCTCTACAAAAAGGACAGCATAACAACGTTTAATCAAATTTTAGGAGTTAATATCATTGGTTACGAGCTTTTCAACATGATTATATTGCAAAAACTTAATTTATGTATTTTTTACTCAGTTAAAAGTCCAACGGGTCCATTGTTCGACCCATTTAGAGTTGCTCTCCCGAATCCGGTACAAAAAGGACCACAAAACAAGTTTTAATCAAATTTTTGGAGTTAACATCATTGATTACGAGTTTTTCAACACGATTATATTGCAAAAATGATATTTCTACCATGCAAAAGGACCGCAAAATAAGTTCTAATCAAAATTTAGGAGTTCATATAATTGATTACGAGCTTTTCAACACGATTATATTGCACAAACTCAATTTCTGTACTTTTTACTCTGTTAAAAGTCCAAATGATCTATTTTACGCCCCATTTAGACCCGCTCACCCGAAACCTATACAAAAAGGACCACAAAACAAGTTTTAATAAAATTTTAGGAGTGCATGTCATTGATTATGAGCTTTTTTACACGATTATATTGCAAAAACTCAATTTTTGTACATATTACTCTGTGAAAAGTCCAAACGGGTCCATTTTACGGTCTATTTAGACCCGTTCGTCCGAAACCTCTACAAAAATTATCGCAAAATAAGTTTTAATCAAATTTTAAGAGAGCATATCATTAATTATGAGCTTTTAAACAAGATTATATTGCAAAAGCTCAATTTATGTACTTTTTACACAGTTAAAAGTCAAACAGGTCCATTTTACACCCCATTTTTACTCGTTCGCCCGAATCCACTTCAAAAAGTACCGCAAAATAAATTTTAATCAAAATTTTAGAGTTCATATCATTTATTAAAAGTTTTTCAACACGATTATATTGCGAAAACTAAATTTCTACCCTTTTTACTCACTTAAAAGTCCAATGGGTCCATTTTACGACCCATTTAGACCTGCACATCTGAAACCTCTACCAAAAGAACCGCAAAACAAGTTTTAATCAAATTTTAGGAGTTCATATCATTGATTACAAGCTTTTCAACACGATTATATTGCAAAAACTTAATTTCTGTACTTTTTACTCAGTTAAAAGTCTAACGACTCCATTTTACTCCCCATTTTGACCCACTCGCTCGAATCCTCTACAAAAAGGATAGCAAAACAAATTTTAAATCAAATTTTAGGATTTCATATCACTTACTACGAGTTTTTCAACACGATTATATTGCAAAAACTAAATTTCTACCTTTTTACTCACTTAAAAGTCCAACGGGTCCATTTTACGGCCCATTTAGACCCACACATCCGTAACCTCTACAAAAAAGACCGCAAAACAAGTTTTAATCAAATTTTAGGAGTTCATATCATTGATTACGAGCATTTCAACACGATTAAATTGCAAAAACTCAATTTTTGTACATTTTACTCAGTTAAAAGTCTAACGGGTCAATTTTACGCCCCATTTACACCCTCTCGCCCGAAACTCTATAAAAATGATCGTAAAACAAGTTTTAATCAAATCTTAGGCGTTCATATCATTGAATATGAGCTTTTCAACATGATTATGTTGAAAAAACTGAATTTCCGTACTATTTACTGAGTTTAAAGTCCAACGGGTCCATTTTACAGCCTATTTAGACCTGCACGTTCGAAACGTCTACAAAAGGAACCGCAAAACAAGTTTTAATTAAATTTTAGGACTTCATATCATTGATTACGAGCTTTTCACCATGCTTATATTTCAAACTTAATTTTGTACTATTTACTCAGTTAAAACTCCAACGGCTCCATTTTACGCCCCATTTATAGCCGAACGCCCCCGAATCCTCTATAAAATGGACTGCAAAATAAGTTTTAATTAAATGTTATGAGTTCATATCATTGATTACGAGCTTTTCACCACGATTATATTGCAAAAATTAAATTTCTACACTTTTTACTTAGTTAAAAGTCCAATGAGTCTATTTTACGACCAATTTAGACCTGCACGTCTGAAACCTCTACAAAAGGACCGCAAAATAGGTTTTAATCAAATTTTAGGAGTTCATATCATTTATTACGAGCTTTTCAACACGATTATATTGCAAAAAATTAATTTCTATACTTTTTACTTAGTTAAAAGTCCAACGGGTCCATTGTTAGGCCCATTTAGACCCGCTCGTCTGAAACCCTTACAAAAGGACATCATAACAACGTTTAATCAAATTTTAGGAGTTCATAACTTTGATTACGAGCTTTTCAACACGATTTTATTGCAAAAACTCAATTTCTATACTTTTTACTTTGTTGAAAGTCCAACGGCTTTATTATACGCCCTATTTAGACTAGCTCGCCCGAAACATTGCAAAACTAATTTTCTACACTTTTTACTCAGTTAAAGTCTAACGGCTCCATTTTACGGCCCATTTAAACCCGCTCGCCCGAATCCTCTACAAAAAGAACCGCAAAACAAATTTTAATCAAATTTTAGGATTTCATGTCATTGATTACGAGCTTTTCAACACGATTATATTGCAAAAACTAAATTTCTAAACATTTTACTTAGTTAAAAGTCCAACGGGTCTATTGTTAGGCTCATTTAGACTCGCTCGTCTGAAACCCTTACAAAAAGGTCAGCATAACAACGTTTAATCAAATTTTAGGAGTGCATATAATAGATTATGAGCTTTTAAACACGATTATATTGCAAAATCTCAATTTCTGCACTTTTTACTCAGTTAAAAGTCAAACGGGTCCATTTTACGCCCCATTTAGACCTGCTCGCCCGAAATCTCTACGAAAAGGACCTTAAAACAAGTTTTAATCAAATTTTAGGATTCATATCATTGATTGCGAGCTTTTCAACGCGATTATATTGCAAAAACTAAATTTCTACACTTTTTATGCAGTTAAAAGTCCAACGGGTCTATTTTACGGCCCATTTAGACCCGCACGTCCGAAACCTCTACCAAAAGGACCGCAAAAAAATGTTAATCAAATTTTTGGAGTTCATATCATTGATTACAAGCTTTTCAACACGATTACATTATAAAAACGTAATTTCTGTACTTTTTACTCAGTTAAAAGTCGAACGATTCCATTTTACGCCCCATTTTGACCCGCTCGCCTGAATCCTCTTCAAAAAGGACCGCAAAACAAATTTTAATCAAATTTTAGGAGTTCATATCATTTATTACGAGTTTTTCAAAACGACTATATAGCAAAAACTAAATTTCTGCCATTTTTACTCACTTAAAAGTCCAACGGGTCCATTTTACGGCCCATTTAGACCCGCACGTCTGAATCCTCTACCACAAGGACCGCAAAACATGTTTTAATTAAATTTTAGAAGTTCATATCATTGGTTACGAGCTTTTCACCATGATTATATTGCAAAACTTAATTTATGTACTTTTTACTAAGTTAAAAATCCAACGGCTCCATTTTACACTCCATTTAGAGCCGCTCGCTCGTATCTTCTACATAAAGGACCGCAAAACAAGTTGTAATTAAAGGTTAGGAGTTCATATCATTGATTACGAGCGTTTTACCACGATTATACTACAAAAACTAAATTTCTACACTTTTACTTAGTTAAAAGTCCAATGAGTCTATTTTACGGCCCATTTAGACCCACACGCCCGAAACCTCTACAAAAGGACCGCAAAACAAGTTTTAATCAAATTTCAGGAGTTCATATCATTTATTACGAGCTTTTCAACACGATTCTATTGCAAAAACTTAATTTCTATAGTTTTTACTTAGTTAAAAGTTCAACGGGTCTATTGTTAGGCCCGTTTAGACCCACTCGTCTGAAACCCTTACAAAAAGAACATCATAACAACGTTTAATCAAATTTTAGGAGTTCATAGCATTGATTACGAGCATTTTAACACATTATTGCAAAAACTCAATTTATGTACTATTTACTCAGTCGAAAGTCCAACGGCTCTACTATACGCTCTATTTAGACCCGCTCGCCTGAAACCTCTACAAAAAGAACCGCAAAACAAGCTTTAATCAAATTTTAGGAGTTCATGTAATTGATTACAAGCTTTTCAACACGATTATATTGCAAAACTAAATTTCTACACTTTTTACTCAGTTAAAGTCCAACGACTCCATTTTACGGCCCATTTAGACCCGCTCGCCCGAATCTTCTAACAAAAGGACCGCAAAAACTAAATTTCTACACTTTTTACTCATTTAAAATCCAACGGGTCCATTTTAGGGCCCATTCAGACCCGCTCGTCTGAAACCCTTACAAAAAGGTCAGCATAACAACGTTTAATCAAATTTTAGGAGTGCATATAATTGATTATGAGCTTTTGAACACGATTATATTGCAAAATCTCAATTTCTATACTTTTTACTCAGTTAAAATTCAAACAGGTTCATTTTACGCACCATTTAGACCCGCTCGCCCGAAATCTCTACAAAAAGGACCTTAAAACAAGTTTTAATCAAATTTTTAGAGTCATATCATTGATTACGAGCTTTTCAACACGATTATATTACAAAAACTAAATTTCTACGCATTTTACTTAGTTAAAAGTCTAAGGGATCGGTATGGCTCTCGAAATTCTCTCAACTTTCTCGGGTCTTTCAAGCGTTTGGCTTTTCCCTTTTTTTTCATTTCCTCCACTTTTTTACCCTCTCTGCACCGGCCTTTACCCTCTCTACCTTGGTTTTGGCCTTTTCCCTTCCCCTCTCCCCCACTTTTCACACAGTTACCACCATGTCGATCGTCTCTTTTCCAGCCGGCGCATATTACATCTACGAGATTCGTGTTCTTCATGGAAAAAGGAAATCCAGAGCCAAACTCGACCATTCTTGTTTTTTAACATGATTTTTTCTATTTCGTTTCACTTGTTTAATGTTTTGTCTTTGTTTTTTTCTTTAATATCATCTATGTTTCTCTTATCTTTCGGTATTTGTTGTTTCTTGTGAGGGAAAATCCCGCTCCTCAAGGAATCCTCCATTATCGCCTCGGATCTCCATTCACCCTTTCGGAATCGGGACGGTCTCGCTCCAAACGGCTCAGTTCTAATATGAATTTCATTATGCCAGTTTGTTTAAGTTTTTTACTTTTTTGGCTTATTTGTTTTCGTTTTTTATTTTTCCAATCTAACTATGGTCTGGGTTTTTTCTTACGTTTCTCCTTTTCCTTGGTCATGAGGTTTCCATTTGTCGATTCAGATCTGGGCTTCTCTTTCTGATCTCTGTCGTCGACCTCCGTTGCGAGAGTCTCTGCAATCGTTCAAACTTTACCTCTATCGACTCGAAATTGAAAACTCATCACTGCAAAACCTAATCCCTATGTCTCCCCCTCTTGACGGTTTTCTACGATTATTCTCTTAAGGATTTGGTTTTATTTCCTTCTTGTTTTGTTTATTAACCCCCTACATATGTTCTTATTTCATATTGACTCAAGGGCGATTTTCTCTCACTGTTACGAGCAACTAAAGGGCCCTGTCCTCTCTTCATCATCAAATCGACAGATTTGGTCTCCAAGCTTTTCCGGTAATCACTTCTCCCTACATCTCCTTTATTTTCGACATGATTTTGTAGTATTTTTAGACTCAAAGTCTAATCGTTTGGATTGGAACAATATCTATTGCCTGATCTTTCTTCACGTATGTTTCATTCCCTCTTATGGTTTGTATATATCTTTGAATTTGCCTACTGCTCTTACCTCCTATGCTAATTTTTTTGAGTTTTGCTCATTGATCCCTATACGGGAATTACTCATCGACCCACTTTGTGGGAACAACTAACGATTTTTATGGACACTCCTCTTTTTACTGGTTATATGATCTCACAAGCTTTATTGGACTCTATCTATTAATGGCTATGTTAATTGTTTATAGGATCCCGACTTATGTACATTACGAGTTTGTGGACCTTTCCAATTTCTATGATGCTTATGTTCATGCTCGCCTATGGTCATTACGATTTATCCTTTTATGTTTAATATCATTTAACCATATACATGTTTTCTTTCATCCTACTTGTTTAGGTTTATTGCTTAATGTCTTTAATCTCTCACCTTTTAATTCCAATTTTTGGTTTCGGATACTATTACATCCTTTTCCATGCTTAAGTTATCACTTATGGTTTCTTTGCTTTATTTTTTCCTTTTTTTGCTTCAATTTTTATTCTTTCCTCTGCCTAGATATTGGTTTTGTTATTTCATCACCCCTTATGGATATGAATTGCTTGTATGTATGCCTAATGGTACCTTGCTATTTTCCACCTCCCTATACAGGAAATTCCACATCACATACTGCTCACTATCGATCCCTTCACGGGAAATTCTTTACGACCCATAATGTGGGACTTTTCAACTTTGTTAACTATTATGCTGCTCTTTTTATGAGTCTATTGCCAAATCACAACTACTCTCATTGTATTTTGATTCTAACAGATCTCTGGTTCCTTCTCTATGACTCCCATTTCTACTTCTACTGCCAAACCAATGTAAGATACATCTACCTACTGCTCTATTCAATTACATCATCTCATCTATATAATTATACTCATATTAATCCCATTTACCCATCTTGTTAATATGCTTCCGTTCTTTGAAAATTAATCATATATGTATTACACTTTTAATTCATCATATCTGTTGACAATTAAAGTGATAACTGAACATGTATGTTTTTGTCCATGGTCTGCCTTCTGAGTACCACTTTAGTTGTTTTGCATTGGCTCTCTGCTATTTCCCCCTTGATATTAATAGTCTTTGCAGTTGGCGCCTTGTCTCGATATCTAGTGTGATTATGTACTGTTTATCAAGGACAAACCTATCTTTTCCTTTTGTGATTCCTTTGCATATCTGTTTTAGCCTCTACTTTGCGCCTTCCACAAACAGCAAATTAGTTTTATGAGGCCTAACTTACTATTTTCAAGCACCTCCCAGCTCGAACGATACAATTATTGCTTATTCCCCTTTTCTTTATTTCTATTGCACCTTAATATTATATAGGTTTCCTGATTTTCTCTCTTTTTTCAGCTCCCTCCATACAGTTTATTGCATACCTTTCATTCTTGTTTATATATTTTATAACACTTTCTGTTTTATTTTACATTGTCATATCTGTTTCTCACCTTTTGGTTTTCTTGTTGTCGTGCATGTCACATTCTCTTGCGAGGCCCATGCTTCTTCAAGCTGTTCGCCCAGCTGGGATTACCACACCTCTCTCCCATCCCCTTTTTCTCTCTATTATTATGTCTTTTTAATTTATGCTTTACGAGTCTGTAATTATATTTTATCCCCTTCTTTTTTGCTCCTTTGGTCTGTATAAGTTTCTTTTCCCCCCTTCTTTCCACCCCTTGGTTTGTAATTTCCTTTATTTTTTTGCCTCTTTATCCTTATTTTTTTATATGCATCTGTTTCTTGCTTGTTATTTACTCTCTTTCTTTTGGTTTACGTTATCACGCCTTTCCATGTTCTATGATTTTGCCTCCTTATTGACTGACAATTCTTATTCATTTAACTATATTTCCAATGCTTGTTTATATCTGTGTCTTTATCTACCCATGTATACTCTTGTTTTACATTTCTTGCCTTTAGTGATGGTTATTTGTTATATCTATTTTACCCATCCCATGTGGTATCATTTTTGTTTTCTTTTTAGTTGTTTCAATATAACTTTTTTCCTCATCCAAAAACCCCGACTATAAGTTTATTTCAATACTCTTGTTCTTGCTCTCTCTAGTTTTTATTTTCTCTCTTTGTTGTTTTTGGTCACCCACTACACCTCTTTCGCTGAAACTCAAACCCTTTCTAGGGGAATTATCACGATCACCGTTTAGGTGAATACGCTTTATTACACACAATTCTCAAATAAGGATTTCTCTTCACCTAACATTCCCATCCCCTCTACATTTCTTGCTCATTACTCAATCAACATACGACTTATTTTTTCTATTTCTACTCGATTATGATGACTTATTTCATACGACAAATACTCATCATATCATATTACCTGGAATTCTTATACACTAGTTGATATAACTAGGTGGCACATGTGTCTCCTTTTATAAGGCATTAATCCCTTTCCATTTTCATTAATTCCAATCAGGCAATTTTAAGTTTTAAACACCTTCATTTTCAATTTCTTTCCTTAAAGTCAAGGCCTTTGACTTTTACCATCAAAATAACTAATATTTCTCGACTATTCCCATCATAAATGTCCTTCCTTTTTTACTATTACTTTTCCTTGTTCTTAATTATTACTATATTTATCTCACTGGCCCTTCCTTATTTTACTCTCTTTTTACTTTCTATAATCAAACATTCCATTTGGATCCTAAGTATCACTCGATATCTCCTTTCCTTTTTAAGGGTTTTGACTTTAATTACTGATCAATTTAGACAAATTCATTCCTTTAAATCAATTATTGATTCCCTCCTTTATTTACTATCTTTTCTTGCCTTATACTTCTACAACTCTCTTTTATATATTGCCCAGAACGTTAACATTCTCTACTACCTCTTTGGCTATCCTATTATTTCATCTTCTTACTTTGAACTCTTTGCTTTCACTCACCCCTTTCTTGCAATGGCATCATCTTCCTTCCCCCACCTTAACCATCTTGACCTTTCAAATGAAGAGGCTGACGCCATCTATACTCCTGATTTCGGATGGGACCTTGAGGAAGAGGATCCTAAAACTATTTTAATTGGGCGATTTATATCCTCCACACCAATCGATGATTGGGCGGTTCTTACTGCCTATGAAGGCATATGGCGGAACAACAATCTAGTGTCAATTTCCATCATCAAAGAATTCTATTTTCGCATCAAGTTTGCTACTGTATCTGACTGGAAAGATGTCTTTGAACGTAGCCCTTGGCTTTATAAAGATGAATGGCTTGCACTTGCTGAATACGACCCTGTCAAGAGCATAGATGAATATTCATTTTCTTTGATGCGGATATGGTTCCGTATACTTGCTATCCCTGCTCCTTTTGTGGAAAACATAGACCATGCTCATATGGTTGGACAGTCTCTTGGAGCAATAGTAGGGACTGTACTACGAACAGACACTCGTAAGAGAGAAGGTAATATGACTGAGTTCCTCAGAGTTGAAATTTTTTTGGATACCACTCGACCCGTTCGACGTTTCCTACTCATAGGAAAGGGTGACAACCAAAGATCTTGTTGCTTGCAATACGAACGACTGCCACTTCTATGTCACGGTTGTGGTTTTATCAGCCACATCTTTGATAATTGTCCTAACAAATCTTCTTATGACTCGAACAAATTGCAATACGGGGATTGGCTTTTATATCTCCCACCACGTCGTCGTGATCAAGGCCCGAGAGGTAGAATTCGAATTGTGGGGCAAGAACCTACTGTCAAGAACCAACCATCTATGGGTATGCTTTATACTCCCTATAATTTACGCTTCTCATTTAGTTTTCTATTTTACACCCTTTCAACTCTAAACTTATCTTTCAATCTTGTCTATTTTTAGATCCAAATACGAAAGGGAAATCTGTTGCTACACCGAGTGATACGGGTCTTCCTTTTATCTTTTCTCAACATCTTAAGTTTCTTAATCGATTTCCGTTTCTACGACTTACATTAGTTTTCTCTGAATTCATAGGCAATCTAAATGAAGGGGAAGCTACCTCTTTTCCGGAACATCCTATCGAGGATAACCTACAAACGGATGCAACTATGGAAGATGAATCACATTTACCACCTTCGTCCAAGGAGACCGATAA
Source organism: Hibiscus tridactylites (assembly GCA_958450335.1). Classification (NCBI taxonomy): domain Eukaryota; kingdom Viridiplantae; phylum Streptophyta; class Magnoliopsida; order Malvales; family Malvaceae; genus Hibiscus; species Hibiscus tridactylites. The sequence continues at coordinate 36,483,353 of OY288288.1, forward strand.
CCATGCTCCTAAGCCGAAGGATCCATCTCCTCGTTCAAATCCTCGAGTCACTCTTCCCCCTAGAGCTCTAAAACCTCAGCCTCCGAACACAATTTTCCCCATTTCGGAGGAATTAGTTGAAGGTGATCTGGATGTTCAGGAAAATAGTGTCCTGAGCCCTACTGGCCAACAGATACTGGATTTGGACGCCCAACTTTGTAAGCCTTTCCTTAAAATGAATATTCTGATTATCAATGATTTTGAACACTGATTGCTTAAATACCATCCGAATGATGCATCTATTACACTTGGCCCTGTGGTCCCTACCCCTGCTAATCGAGGTACAAAAATGAGATCTCCTATCCAAGTGGTCCTTCAAACCAAGAAAGTTAAGCCCTCCTCTTCCTCCACTCCGAAAGATAAAGCTCGGATGAGTATCTCTAAAAACTCTCCGGCGGCAGTTGATGCTCAACCCCGCTGAGGGAAATGATCATATTATGCTAGAACTGCCAGGGTCTCGGGAAGGTCCAAGCAGTTCAACATCTCAAGCAGTATATCCAACGTACTTCACCAGACATTTTATTTTTATGCGAGACTAAATTTAATAAAGGGGCTTGTTCTCGCTTATGTGCTTCTTTAGGTATGGTTGAAGTTTTATCTTTAAACACTAGTAATGTTTGCTCTGGTTTGGCTTTATTTGCTTCTAATAATATTAATATTTATGTGGTTTCGTACTCAGATCGTTTTATACATACAATTATCCAACTTGAATCCTACACGATGTTTTTCAGTGGTATGCATGGCTTTTCCGAAACTAGCCAGAAATTTAGAACTTGGGATCTAATTGACTCCTTAAATGACAATAGTGGCCTTCCATGGCTTATAGGTGGTGATTTAAATGGAATCCTATCGAATAATGAGAAGCAAGGAGGCTGTCGTCGTGCTCGATCTCAAATCAATAACTTTCAAAATTGTCTATCGCGCAATAATCTTTTCGATTGCAAACCTTCCTCTGGATGGTTTACTTGGACAAAAACTAGGCCTAACACCCCAACTATCCTTGAACGATAAGATCGCTTTGTTGATAATTCGGCCTGGAAAGCCTCTAACCCGTCCTACCGTATTACTTCTGACTACGATGCTAAATCGGACCATTGCTTCCTTCTCTTGGATACTAACCCCCCCTTTGCACAATGCTTCTAGACCTACAACACCTAAATTTCGTTTTTAAAACTGTTGGGCAACCAATGACGAAGGTAACTCTTTGATTAAACGAACCTGGGTTACTACTCAGGGTCATACTCTTGATAAAATTCGCGTTATTGGTTCCTGCCTAGGGGACTGGTAATCACAACAATGTTATAATACTACTGGGCGTATTCATCTTCTCACCAAGAAAATTAACAAGTTTCTTAAGAGCCCCCTTACGCCTTCCACTGAGGAAGCTTACCTTACGACAAGATCTAAACTCAATAAATTGCTCGATGAACAAGAAACCTACTGGGCACAAAGATCTCGTAACAAATGGCTTGCTCAAAGGGACAAGAATACTCATTTCTTTCATGCCCGTGCTAATAACAGACAGGAAAAGAACACTATAAATGGCTTATATGACACCAACAATAACTGGTGTGTTACTGAAAATGAACTTCTGTCTATCACATCATCCTATTTTCTGACCTTATTCACTTCCTCGAATCCTCAACATTCAGATCAGATTCTCTCTAAAATAACTGCCTCTGTTACACCAGCTATGAATGAGTCTCTCACTAAGGCTTTCACTGCTGATGAAATTCTTTTTGCTTTTCGCAATATTGATCCTAGGAAGGCCCCTTGAATTGATGGCCTCCCAAGTGGGTTGTTTAGACAACACTAGGACACGGTAGGTGCAGATGTTACCCAACTTTTTTTAAACCTCCTCAACGGATCGACCAATATGGCATCGGTTAATCAGACCATTTTGGTGCTTATTCCAAAAATTAAGGATCCAACTACCATTCGGCATCTCCGACCTATTAGTCTTTGTACGGTAATTTACAAAATTGTGGCTAAGGTCCTGGTTAACAGAATGAAACACACGATACCGTTTTTGTATTAGTAACAACCATGCTGCCTTCGTTCAAGGGCGCAATATCACTGATAACATCCTTATTGCTCATGAAATCATACACTCTATTAATACCGGCCAAACTAAATCCTCTCATTGTGCGGCTCTCAAGTTGGACATGGAAAAGGCTTTCGATATAGTGGAATGGTCTTTTCTTGAGAATGTTATGAACCGTATGGGCTTTGCGCCCTCTTGGGTCTCCCTCATTATGATATGTATCTCTTCGGTATCCTTCACTGTTAAGGTCAATAATTCATTTTCTCCTTTCTTTAAACCCCAACGTGGTCTCCGACAAGGCGATCCCCTGTCACCTTTTCTTTTCCTCTTCTGTACTCAAGGTCTCTCTGTGTACCTCTCTAAGACTCAACAACAAAATTCGATTCCTGGCCTTGGAGCTAGTAGATTAGGGCCTAATGTTAATCATCTCCTCTTTACATATGATTGTATGGTCTTTATTAACAATAAACCGGAAGAAGCAGAACATCTTAAAATAGTTCTACACACCAATGCTTCCGCCTCTGGGCAAGCAGTAAACTTTGAAAAATTGATAATTTTCTACAATCCACGTACCCCACTCGATTCGAGAAACAATCAATAATTCCTTGCAGGTACGCGAGGTCAATAACCCAGGGGTCTACTTGGGTATCCCATTTCTCATTGGTAAGAATAAAATAGAAGCTCTTGGCTTCATTCGCGATAAAGTTCATGACCGATTATCCAATTGGGATAAACAACTCCTGTCTTTTAGTGGCGGAGAAATTTTTATCAAAGCTGTTATGTAGTCCTTGCCCTAGTATGTCATGTCATGTTATCTGCTTCCTCAAAACATAATCGATGATATGGCTTCCTCTATTCGTCGTTACTAGTGGTCTGGTAAAAACTACAAGAAAGGTTGGCACATGCTCCCTCGGGAACATGTTTGTTTACCTAAATCTGTGGGAGGTATGGGTTTCCGGGACTTATATAATTTTAATATTGCGCTTCTTGGAAAGCAACTCTGGCGGCTTATTTGCGAACCGGAGTCTCTGTTGGGTCAAACTTACAAAGCAAAATATTTTCTATCTAGCAGCATCCTTGATGCTACTCAACCACATCGTGGATCGTTTGTCTTGCAAGGGCTTTACAATGCTATGCAACATCTCTTTGGCGACTTCCTCTATCGCCTTGAGATTAATAGTGGTATTCATATCCATAAGGATAATTGGGGAGGCTCTTCTCCTGTACATCTCTATGAGGAATACGAGATCTCCGACGAAGTTTATGTTCGCTGTCGTGATTTTATGATACGGAACCAAGCAGCTTGGTATCCTATCAAGGTTTGCAACTATTTCACTTCGAAAGATGCTAATGCTATTTTGAATATTCCTATCATTAATGTTAATCGTGACTCCATCCTTTGGAACCCTAATGATTCTGGTATTTACTCGGTCCTATCTGGTTACCAATTTCTTCAACGGCCACCGAAACCCCGAAATCGACCTGCTCGGATTTGGAAAGTTCTAGATAAATTAAAGGCTCTCTCTAAGGTTAAAACCTTTGGTTGGCACATGGGCTCCGAGGCTCTACCTGTTAGATCCTGTTTGCAAGCTTTTGCGCCAAACTCTGGTTTGTGCCCCATTTTTCGATCAAGCTCGGAATCTATCCTTCATACTCTTCGCGACTGTCCTGGTGCCTCGGAGGCACTCCGTTTAGTGGGTACTCCAAGTCATTTAATTAATAGTGCGGCCCCTACTAGTCTCGAATGGCTAAAGAAGGGTGCTCACCAATTATCTTCTGATCTCTTTGGGCTTTTTCTTACCACTCTATGGAATCTTTCGAACCGGCGCAATGACTGGGTCCATAATCACCATCTGCAACCCCTAGCTAATCGTCATCAACTTCCTAAGTCTACATCGTGATTACTCCAATGCTATCTCTTCTTCCCCTTCGCCACCAGGTTATCCACCACTCTCTCCTCCTCGCTGGAGGCATCCCCCTCCTGGGTACATTGGGCAGTTGTCCGGATGCTGTTACTTCTGAAGGTGTGGGTCTTCTTGCTGGCATCACTTTTGCTCAGTCTCAGGGATGGAGCAGCTTGTTCTTTGAGATAGACTGTGCTTCCCTTGCGAACAGGCTTAACCATACGGGGCCTGACCTCTCCACCTTGGGTCCGACGCATGTACAAGCATAGGATGCGCTTTCTTCTTTTTCTTTTGCACATGTTCTTTATGTAAGCCGCGAGGCTAATTTAGTTGCTCATTCTCTGGCTACCCACGTACTTAGAACCATGACTTCTATGTCTTTTGGTTCCACTTATCCGGATTGTATCCGCAAATTTGAACTTGGCGAGATTTCTCCTCGATCTATATAAATAAAATATTGGGTAATCTTTTCCTCTTTTTAGGGATCTCCAAGACCTGTGCTTGGGGATGTTAGTAGGGGTTTTTAATGAGGCCCACTTTCTTTAAAAAAAGTCCAACGGTTCTATTGTTCGGCCCATTTAGACCCGCTCGTCCAAAACCTCTGCAAAAAGAACTGCAAAACAAGTTTTAATCAAATATTAGAAGTTCATATAATTGATTATGAGCTTTTCAACATGTTTATATTGCAAAAACTCAATTTCTGTACTTTTTACTCAGTTAAAAGTCTAACGGGCCCATTGTTCGGCCCATTTAGACCCACTCGTCCGAAACATCTGCAAAAATGACCGCAAAACAAGTTTTAATGAAATTTTAGGAGTTCATATCATTGATTACAAGCTTTTCAACACGATTATATTGCAAAATCACAATTTCTGTACTTTTTACTCAATTAAAAGTCCAACGGGCCCATAGTTTAGCACATTTAGACCCGCTCGCCTGAAACCTCTAAGAAAAGAACCGCAAAACAAGTTTTAATCAAATTTTAGGAGTTCATATCATTGATTACGAGCTTTTCAACATAATTATTTTGCAAAAACTCAATTTCTGTACTTTTTACTCAATTAAAAGTCCAACAAGTCCATTGTTCAGCCAATTTAGACCCGCTCGTCCGAAACCTCTAAAAAAGAATCGCAAAACAAGTTTTAATCAAATTTTAGGAGTTCATATCATTGTTACGAGCTTCTCAACATAATTATTTTGAAAAACTCAATTTCTGTACTTTTTACTAAGTTAAAAGTCCAATATGTCCATTTTACGATACATTTTAAACCTTCTCGTCCAAAACCTCAACAAAACGACCACAAAAAAGTTTTAGTCAAGACTTAGGAGTTCATATCATTGATTACGAGCTTTTGAACACGATAATATTGCAAAACTCTATTTTTGTACTTTTTACTCAATTAAAAGTCCAACGAGTCCATTGTTCAGCCCATTTAGACCCGCTTTTCCGAAACCTCTACAAAAGAACCGCAAAACAAGTTTTAATCAAATTTTAGGAGTTCATATCATTGATTACGAGCTTTTCAACATGATTATATTGAAACTTAATTTATGTACTTTTTACTCAGTTAAAAGTCAAACAGATCCATTTTACGGCCCATTAAGACCTGCAATTCTTAAACCTCTACAAAAAGTACCGTAAAACAAGTTTTAATCAAATTTTAGGTGTTCATATCATTGATTACGAGCTTTTCAACACGATTATATTGCAAAAACTCAATTTCTGTACTTTTTACTCAGTTGAAAGTCCAACGGGTCTATTGAAAAGCCCATTTAGATCTGCTCATCTGAAACCTCTACAAAAAGAACAATAAAAGAAGTTTTAATCAAATTTTAGGAGTTCATATCATTGATTACGAGCTTTTCAACACGATTATATTGCAAAAACTCAATTTATGTACATTTTACTCAGTTAAAAGTCCAACGGGTCCATTGTTCGGCCCATTCAGACCTGCTCATCCGAAACCTCTTCAAAAAGAACCGCAAAAGAAGTTTTAATCAAATTTTAGGAGTTCATGTCATTGATTAAGAGCTTTTAACCACAATTATATTGCACAAACTCAATTTCTGGACTTTTTACTCAGTTAAAAGTCCAACGGGTCCATTGTTCGGCCCATTTAGACCCGCTCGTCCAAAACCTCTACAAAATTAATCGCAAAATAAGTTTTCATGGAATTTTAGGAGTTCATATCATTGATTACGAGCTTTTCAACATGATTATATTGCAAAAACTCAATTTATGTACCTTTTACTCAGTTAAAAGTCCATCGGGTTCATTGAAAGGCCCATTTAGACCCACTCGTCCGAAACCTCTACAAAAAGATCCGCAAAACAAGTTTTAATCAAATTATAGGAGTTCATATCATTGATTACGAGCTTTTCAACAGGATTATATTGCACAAACTCAATTTCTGTACTTTTTACTCAGTTAAAAGTCCAACGGGTCCATTGTTCGGCTAATTTAGACCCGCTCGTCCGAAACCTCTGCAAAAAGGACCGTGAAACAGGTTTTAATCAAAATTTAGGAGTTCATATAATTGATTGCAAGCTTTTATACACGATTATTTTGTAAAAAAAACTCAATTTCTATAATTTTTACTCATTTAATTTCTGACGAGTCCATTGTTCGGCCCATTTAGACTCGTTCGTCCGAAACCTCTACAAAAAGGACGTCAAAACAAGTCTCAATCAATTTTTAGTAGTTCATATCATTTATTATGAGCTTTTCAACAAGATTATATTGCACAAACTCAATTTCTATATTTTTTACTCAGTTAAAAGTCCAACGGTCCATTGTTCAGCCCATTTAGACTCGCTCGTCCGAAACCTCTACAAAAAGAACCGCAAAACAAGTTTTAATAATATTTTAGGAGTTCATATATTTGATTACAAGCTTTTCAACACGATTATATTGCAAAAACTTAATTTCTGTATTTTTCACTTAGTTAAAAGTCCAACGAGTCAATTGTTTGGCCCATTTAGACCCGGTCGTCTGAAACCTCTAAAAAAAGAACCGCCAAACAAGTTTTAATCATATTTTAGGAGTCCATATCATTGATTACAAGCTTTTCAACACGATTGTATTGCACAAACTCAATTTTTGTACTTTTTACTTAGTTACAAGTCCAACGGTTCCATTGTTCAGCCCATTTAGACCCGCTCGTCCGAAACCTCTACAAAAGAACCACAAAACATGTTTTAATCAAATTTTAGGAGTTCTTATCATTGATTACAAATTTGCAACATGATTATATTGCAAAAACACATTTCTGTACTTTTTACTCAGTTAAAAGGGCAACGAGTCTATTTTTAGGCCTTTTTAGACCCACTCGTCCGAAACCTCTACAAAAGGACCGCAAAATAAGTTTTAATCAAATTTTAGGAGTTCATATCATTGATTACGAGCTTTTTAACACGATTATATTGCAAAAACTCAATTTATGTACTTTTTACTCAATTTAAAGTCCAACGGGTCCATTGTTCGACCCATTAAGACCCACTCGTCCGAAGCCTCCACAAAAGGACCGCAAAACAAGTTTTAATTAAATTTTAGGAGTTCATATCATTTATTACGAGTTTTCAACACGATTATATTGCAAAAACTCAATGTCTGTACTTTTTACTCAATTAAAAGTTAAACGGGTCCATTGTTCAGCCCATTTAGACCCGCTTGTCCGAAACCTCTACAAAAAAACCGCAAAACAAGTTTTAATCAAAATTTAGGAGTTCATATCATTGATTACAAGCTTTTCAACACGATTATATTGCACAAACTCATTTTTTTTTACTTTTTACTCAGTTAAAAGTCCAATAGGTCCATTGTTCAGCCTATTTAGACCTGATCGTCCGAAACCTTAACAAAAAGAACCGCAAAACAAATTTTAATCAAATTTTAGGAGCTCATATCTTTGATTACGAGATTTTCAACACGATTATACTGCAAAAACTCAATTACTGTACTTTTTACTTAGTTAAAAATCCAACGGGTCCATTTCGCGCGCCATTTAGACCCGATCGCCCGAAACCTCTACAAGAAGGACATCAAAATAAGTTTTAATCAAATTTTAGGAGTTCATACCATTGATTACGAGCTTTTCAACAAGATTATATTGCAAAAACTCAATTCCTGTACTTTTTACTCAGTTAAAAGTCCAACGGGTCTATTGTTCGGCTTATTTGGACCCGCTCGTCCGAATCCTCTACAAAAAGAACTGCAAAACAAGTTTTAGTCAAATTCTAGGAGTTAATATCATTGATTACGGGCTTTTCAAAATGATTTTATTGCAAAAACTCAATTTCTGTACTTTGTTCTCGGTTAAAATTCCAACGGGTCCATTGTTCATCCCATTTAGACCCACTCGTCCGAAACCTCTACAAAAAGCAACGCAAAACATCTTTTAATCAAATTTTAGGAGTTCATATATTTGATTACGAGCTTTTCAATATGATTATATTGCAAAAACTCAATTTCTTTACTTTTTACTCTATTAAAAGTCCAACGGATCCATTGTTCAGCCCATTTAGACCCGCTCGTCCAAAACCTCTGCAAAAAGAACCGCAAAATAAGTTTTAATCAAATTTTAGGGGTTCATATAATTGATTAAGAGCTTTTCAACACGATTATATTGTAAAAACTCAATTTATGTACTTTTTACTCAATTAAAAGTTAAACGGGTCCACTGTTCAGCCCATTTAGACCCGCTCATCCGAAACCTCTACAAAAAGAACCGCAAAATAAGTTTTAATCAAATTTTAGGAGTTCATATCATTGATTACGAGCTTTTCAACACGATTATATTGCACAAACTCAATTTCTGTACTTTTTACTCAGTTAAAAGTCCAACAGGTCCATTGTTCAGCCTATTTAGACTCGCTCGTCCGAAACCTCTACAAAACGATCCGCAAAACAAGTTTTAATCAAATTTTAGGAGTTCATATCTTTGATTACGTGCTTTTCAACACGACTAAATCGAAAAAACTCAATTTATGTACTTTTTACTATGTTAAAAATCCAACGGGTCCATTTTACGCCCCATTTAGACCCGCTCGCCCGAAACCTCTACAAGAAGGACCTCAAAATAAGTTTTAATCAAATCTTAGGAGTTCATATCATTGATTACGAGCTTTTTAACAAGATTATATTGCAAAAACTCATATTCTGTACTTTTTACTCAATTAAAAGTCCAGCGGGTCCATTGTTCGGCCCATTTAGACCCGCTTGTCCGAAACCTCTACAAAAAGGACCGCAAAAAATATTTTAATCAAACTTTAGGAGTTTATATCGTTGATTGCGAGATTTTCAACCAATTATATTGAACAAACTCAATTTATGTACTTTTTACTCAGTTAAAAGTCCAACGAGTCCATTGTTCGGAACATTTAGACCTGCTCGTTCGAAACCTCTACAAAAAAGAAACGCAAAACAAGTTAGTCTAATTTTAGGAGTTCATATCATTGATTACGAGCTTTTCAACACGAATATATTGCACAAAATCAATTTCTGTACTTTTTACTCAGTTAAAAGTCAACGGGTCTATTGTTCGGCTCATTTGGACCCGTTCGTCCGAAACCTCTACAATAAGAACCGCAAAACAAGTTTTAATCAAATTTTAGGAGTTAATATCATTGATTACGAGCTTTTCAACATGATTTTATTGCAAAAACTGAATTTCTCTTCTTTGTTCACAATTTAAAGTCCAACGGGTCCATTGTTCGTCCCATTTAGACCCACTCGTCCGAAACCTCTACAAAAAGTAACGCAAAACATCTTTTAATTAAATTTTAGGAGTTCATATCATTTATTACGAGCTTTTCAACACGATTATATTGCCAAAAGTCGATTTCTTTACTTTTTACTCAATTAAAAGTCTAACGGGTCCATTGTTCAGCCCATTTAGACCCGCTCGTCTGAAACCTCTACAAAAAGTTCCGCAAAAATAAGTTTTAATCAAATTTTAGGAGTTCATATCATTGATTACGAGCTTTTCAACACGATTATATTGCAAAAACTCAATTTATGTACTTTTTACTCAGTTAAAAGTCCAACAGGTCCATTTTACGGCCCATTTAGACCCCGCACGTCCTAAACCTCTACAAAAAGTACCGCAAAACAAGCTTTAATCAAATTTTAGGAGTTCATATCATTGATTACTATCTTTTCAACACAATTATATTGCAAAAACTCAATTTATGTACTTTTTACTAAGTTAAAAGTCCAACATGTCCATTTTACGGCCCATTTAAACCTTTTCGTTTGAAACTTCTACAAAATGACCATAAAACAAGTTTTAATCAAGACTTAGGAGTTCATATCATTGATTACGAGCTTTTGAACACCATTATATTGCAAAAACTCTATTTCTGTACCTTTTACTCAGTCAAAAGTTTAAAGGTTCATTGTACGGCCCATTTAGACCAGCTCGTCCGAAACCTCTACAAAAAGGACCGCAAAACAACTTTTAATCAAATTTTAGGAGTTCATATAATTGATTGCGAGCTTTTCTACTTGATTATTTAGTAAAAAAACAAATTTCTATAATTTTTACTCATTCAATTTCTGACGAGTCCATTGTTCGGCCCATTTAGACTCGCTCGTCCGAAACCTCTACAAAAAGTACGCCAAAACAAGTTTCAATCAATTTTTAGGAGTTCATATCATTGATTATGAGTTTTTCAACACGATTATATTACACAAACTCAATTTCTGTACTTTTTACTCAGTTAAAAGTCTAACGGGTCCATTGTTCAGCCCATTTAGACCCGTTCGTCCGAAACCTCTACAAAAAGAACCACAAAATAAGTTTTAATCATAATTTAGGAGTTCATATCTTTGATTACGAGCTTTTTAACACGATTATATTGCACAAACTCAATTTCTATACTTTTTACTCAGTTAAAAGTCGAACGGGTCCATTGTTCAGCCCATTTAGACCCGCTCATCCGAAACCTCTACAAAAAGAACGGCAAAACAAGTTTTAATCATACTTTAGCAGTTCATATCTTTGATTACGAGCTTTTCAACACGATTATATTGCAAAAACACAATTTCTATTCTTTTTACTCAGTTAAAAATCAAACAGGACCATTTTACGCCCCATTTAGACTGCTCGCCCGAAACCTCTACAAAAAGAACCGCAAAATAAGTTTTAATCAAATTTTAGGAGTTCATATCATTGATTACGAGCTTTTCAACAAGATTATATTGCAAAAACACAATTTCTGTACTTTTTACTCGGTTACAAATCAAACGAATCCATTTTACGCCCCATTTAGACCCGCTCATCCGAAACCTCTACAAAAGGACCGCAAAATATGATTTAATCAAATTTTAGGAGTTCATATCGTTGATTGCGAGCTTTTCAACCGATTATATTGAAAAAACTCAATTTCTGTACTTTTTACTCAATTAAAAGTCCAACGGGTCCATTGTTCGGCCCATTTAGACTCGCTCGTTCGAAACCTCTACAAAAAGAAACGCAAAATAAGTTGGTCAAATTTTAGGAGTACATATAATTGATTACGAGCTTTAGAGCACGAATATATTGCACAAACTCAGTTTCTGTACTTTTTACTCAGTTAAAAGTCCAACGGGTCTATTGTTCGGCCCAGTTGTACCCGCTCGTCTGAAACTTTTACAAAAAGAACCGCAAAACAAGTTTTAATCAAACTTTAGGAGTTAATATCATTGATTACGAGCTTTTCAACTTGGTTTTTTTGCAAAAACTTAATTTCTGCACTTTTTTCTCATTTAAAAGTCCAACGAGTCCATTGTTCGTCCCATTTAGACCCACTCGTCCGAAACCTCTACACAAAGGAAAGCAAAACAATTTTTAGTCAAATTTTAGGAGTTCATATCATTGATTACGAGCTTTTCAACACGATTATATTGCAAAAACTCGATTTCTTTACTTTTTACTCAATTAAAAGTCCAACGGATCCATTGTTCAGCCCATTTAGACCTGCTTGTTCGAAACCTCTACAAATAGAATCGCAAAACAAGTTTTAATCACATATTAGGAGTTCATATCATTGATTGCGAGCTTTTTAACATGATTATATTGCAAAAACTCAATTTTTGTACTTTTTACTCAGTTAAAAGTCCAACAGGTGTAACGGGTGATGAAAATTCTCTCAACTTTTTTCTCTCTTTTCTCTTTCTTCTATCTTCTCACCTCCTCCCTCCCTCCCCACCACCACCCTTTTTACCACCGGTTATCGCCACCTCCGACACCACCATCGCCGCCTCCTCCTCCTCCTTGGTGATTCCATAGCACTCTGACGGCGGTTGCAACCCCTTGTTCCTATTATATCTCTTGGTAGATTACTCTGTTGGCCTGGTTTTGGCCTTCCATTCAGCAACCGCCATGGTTGTCATTGGCCTCTCACCCTCCGGCGGGGGTTCATCGTCCAACTAATGAGTATACGTGCTCAACAGGCCTCCTACTGCCACCAATGTGTCTTCTTCTTCACCCATATCGGGATCTATTGGTAAGTTTAGTTATTTTCAAATTATCCATAAATTTTATTCTATCTTTTCATCACTCAGTGAAGTTTTACTCAATACCCCACAGTGACGTTTGGCCTAAGGCCCGCCACTCATTGGTACGTATTTCCAACATTTGTTGACTCAATACCCTATAATTTTCCGACCCCTTTTACACGAGTGTGCGGTTATTCATGGCTTTTTCAGCCTTGTATTTGTTATTTTATGAATGTGATTCCATGGAATTGTAGCCACCAGGCCTCTCACCGATGGAAAGGCCTCACTTTGTCAACCAGGAAATTGGTCCATTGCCAAGAGATTGGACCACGTTTCTGCTACAGGAAAGTTGTGTCATACGTTGCATGGATGGCATGGGAGGTACGTGCATTGCCATGCATTGCACCCTCAGGCTCATGCAACGCAACAAACGTTTCTGTTATGTATCATTAAGGGCAAATTGCCATTTTTGCTGTGGGATATTGTGCAGCCACTGCTACTGCCAAGCATTTGCGATATGGCAAAGCGTTCAGCATAGTGCTGCAACACTGTTTGGTTGGCGATGCTACAGGTTGCAACCAACGTTCCCTGAGGCCTGTGGACTACTGCAGTCTCCAAACCCGTTTTAGCGGGATTATGCAGCTCCTAAAATCGAGTTTCAATTCCATAACACAACATGCCTCTTTCCCTCTTTTAAGGGATTTAATTTTTCTGATTATATCCTCTTCCCTTCTTTATCTTTTTAAATTTAAATTTTTGTTTTTAAAATTTAAATTTACCCATATCTTTAATGATAATCCCACCCACCATAAAATACTCGAATCTGTAATTAATACTAAACCTAAGCAGACTCGAGTCTGCTTTATTATTCTAAGCAACTTCAAGCGCCATCCTTCACATTGCTCTAGTCATCTCTCTTGTTTCTTGTCCGTGTACCTCTCTATAATGGCATCTACTAATTCATTCCTCTCCCATTTCGACAACCCACAATTCACAGCTGAAGAACAGAGTGTGGTATTTGCCCCTAAAGCGAGTAAGTCCCTCCCTTTTGATGACTTTAAGCCCTCTTTATTAGGGAAACTCTTTAGCACTTTTACTTTTGATGATGCATCTCTTATTCATGTATTCACGAAGGTTTGGAGAAACAAAGTTTCCTCCCTCACTGCCCTTGGCTCCGGCTATTACCTCTTCAAGTTCGACATTGTGTCACGAATGAAGGAGGTCCTCAAGCGCGGTCCTTGGACCTTCAAAAGAGACTAGCTCACCCTAGTTCTGATCCAACCCCAGCTAACCATTGATGAATATCAATTCATCCATATTTGTATTTGGGTGAGGATCCATCGTGTGCCCCTTGCGTTAACGACCGGAGACACCGTCGCTAACGCAGCTGGGTGTTCCTTAGGCAGTGGCCTAGGTGCTGTGATAGGTACTAACTCACGCAAAGTTGAGGAAGGAAACATGGTGAAATTTCTACGTGTTTGCGTCCTGGTGGATTTCTCACAGCCCCTGCGATGAGGCGTTGCTTATGGTGAGGTATGATCTAAACCAAAGATGCTGCCTGTGCAATATGAGAAATTTCCCACCTTTTGCAAAGGATGTGGAATCCTATGTCATCTCCGAGCCACCTGTGCTGAGTTCAAAGATGCTCCATCGACATCTTTACAATATGGTGATTGGTTACGTGCCCTGCAACCGAAAACTAACACCAAGCTGAAGCTTAAGGGAAGGGTTCGTTATTTCGAACCCGGATCCACTTCTAAAGCATCAGATGCTACTATGGGTAACACTACTACTCTCTGTTACCTCTTTGCGCTTTTATTTGTTATTTTTTCTTTTCTATTTCATATAACTATTACGTGGTTTATTTCATATTTTTCTCTTGGTTACGAATCGCTGCCATACCACTGTTTCTACCTTTATACTGCTCCCTTTATAGATGTTGACGCAAGGGCTGAGGACACCAAACAGGCAGCAAAGGCAGTGAACCTTGCCGATGCAGGTTCTACTACTACTGCGCCAACAGCAGATATAGCGGTGAACCTGGAAGGTGCTGCCCAGGCCCGCTTTGATGCAGCAGTGGCGATTGAAAGCGAGCAGGCTCCAACTGCGGAAGCTGCCGTAGATGCAACACTCTCTGCTGAAGTAGAGGATGTGAATAAAGATGATGCTGGCTCTGAACAACCTCAGAAGCCTCTTGATATTGCCCCTTTGGACATGATTTTAGATGATGAAGAATCTGTTATCAACGACTCCAATGGGGTCGATGATACGGATGGGGAAATTGCTGATTCCACCACACCGTCGGACAAACGGTTCGTGCTCATTGATGATGAGGAGTTACCGCAATCCGTTTTAGAGGCCCTTGCTGCGGCTGGAGGGAGTAAAGATGCAGCAGGGTCCATGAATCCTAATTTTGAGGCCTGTCTAGCAACAACGAAGAATGTGTCGTAAGGGCATGCTGGTCCGCGCAGGGCTAAACGCAGCCCGCCTATCATCACATGTGGGATTGCGAAGCGCCTCCGTACTTCCCCTTCGAATTTGGAAAAGGCAACAACAATATACTCCTCTTATGTTCGAGAAAGGCACCAAGACTCTGAAAGCTGGGATGAGTAACAAAAACTCTTCGGCGGCGGTTGAACATCAACCCCACCGAGAAAAATGAGGATTATGTGTTGGAACTTTCGTGGCCTTGGTATGCCGTCGGCAGTTCAAGCTTTGCTTTTCTCTGTTAGTAGATTAAATTCGGATGTTTTATTTCTTTCTAAAACTCGTTTGGATCGTGTTAGGTTTGATCATTTGAAACTTCTTTTAAATATGCATGGATGTATTGCTATTGATAGCAGCCACGGTTGCTCTAGCTTAGCTATCTTATGGATTAATAATTCAGATATCAGTTTTCTCTCGTATTCTTCGTGCTTCATTGATGTTATTTTACGCCAAAACAATGTTTGTTTTTGGTTCACTGGTATCTACGGTTATGCGAAAACTAGTCAAAAGTAAAAAACCTGGGATATCATTGATTCTTTACGACATGCGTCCCCACTTCCATGGTTAATAGGTGGTGGCCTTAACGAAATTTTAAACGATAACGAAAAATAGGGTGGGTGTAGACATCAACAGACTCAAATCTCAAATTTTAGAGATTGCTTGTCGCGTAATGACCTATTTGACTGCAAGCCTTCGTCTGGCTGGTTTACTTGGTCCCGGACAGGACCAAACGTTTCCCATGTATGTGAGTGATTGGACCGTTTTGTTGCTTGCTCACAATGGCTACGAGAACATTTCAATTATTCCCACACCCACTCTTTTTCACCTGACTTGGACCACAACATTATCATTATGGATACCTCACCTAACGGTCGTTCGACGACCCAACAACGTAACGAGCAAGATCACTTCCGCTTTGAAAACCTGTTGGGCCTCCGATGCTTCAAGTATTTCTACTTGCTAGCAAGCGTGGGCGTCCACCTCCGGATCCCTCATGGACAAATTGCACATGGTAGGGACTTGCCTTCGTGAATGGAAAGACTCTCGATGACGCCATTCAACTGCACGAATAGCAGATTTGCAACGGAAAATTAATTTCTACCTTCGCCGTCGACGTTTGTCGGACACCACGCTTACATCTTTACAAAATGCTAAAGCTAAACTCAAACGTCTTCTGGATGCACGAGAGGCCTACTAGGCACAACGATCACGGATTACATGGCTATCCGAGGGCGATAAGAACACGACTTATTTCAATTCACGGGCTTCCCATCGTCAGAAAAAAACCACTATTAAAGGCCTCTGGTAACGACCCTCCTGTTGGAGATGGAGAGGTTATACCTCCTGCCGGCAACCCTGCTGCCGCTGCCGAACGACGGTCCTGTCGTGACTATATGTTGAATGACCATGTAGAACTGGAAACCACGCTGCCGGATATAGATGTTGACAACTTCGAGTTGAAACCTGTTATGTTTAGCATGATCAACAATGCCGGTCAATTCAGTGGTGCTGCTACCAAGGATGCTAGGGAGTATCTAAAAACGTTCCAAGAAATCTGTGGTTCATTTAGACTACCAGGAGTTAATCTGGAGATACTGAGGCTTCGGTTATTTCCCCATTCATTGAGGGACAGCGCAAAGACTTGGTGGAATAAACTTACGCCGGGTTCAATTAGAACTTGGGCAGATTTGTCTTGTGAATTTTTATCTCGTTCTAATCCTTCGCATTTATCTGAGCGATTACGTAATGAAATTGCTACTTTTCAACAGGAAGATGACGAGCCGATGCACGAGGCCTGGGACAGATTTACCACTCTTCTACGGAACTGCCCAATGCATGGATTCCCCGTCTGGAACCAGGTAACTAAGTTTTATAATGCTGCCAACTTACAAACTCGTATTCGAATTGATTCAGCAGCAAACGGATTACTATTGGACAAAGACCCAGACGAGGCAATGCAAGTATTGAAAAATCTGGCTAAGAATGAGGAGCAGTTTCCGACAGCAAGAAGAGAGGGTAAACGAGTCCTAGCTGTCAAGGATTATGAGGCCGACAACACGATGAAATCACAGGTGGCATACCTTACTAAGGCAATGAAAAAGCTCTTGAATGATGACGCACAACATGGATTCGCTGTCGAAGAGGTATGTGAAATTTGTGAGAGAAATCATAGTTCGGATGAGTGTCCTATACAGTTAGAAGATGGAAAGTATGTTGGAAACTATAAGCAGAATTACAACTCCAACAACTATAATCCCAGCTGGAGAAAGGATCCCATGTTTTCTTGGAGTAATCCTAATAATGCCCTGAATCCTCAAGCACACAATAATCAGAATCAGGGAGGACCCAGATTGCTGACTCGACAGCAACTGCAGCCGTAGCAGCAGCAGCAACAGCCATCAGCTGCCACAAATAGTATACTGGAACAAACTCTGGCTGTGTTTATGTCTTAGACATGAACTTATATTGAGAACATGAATCAGTTTGTCAAGAAGACGGGGACATTCATGGATAAAACAGAGATGCGGATGACAAATCATGAAACTACTATGAAATCTTTGGAGACACAAATGGGTCAGGTTTCCCAGCATATCAATCCAAGGCAGACTGGAGGATTTCCTAGCAATACTGAAAATGCTAGGCAGCCCACACATGAGCAGTGTAAAGCCATTACTACTAGGAGTGGGAAGAAATTACCAGGGCCAGAGAAGGAAGCTAAAACAGTGGAAAAACCAGCCTTGGACAGTCCTGCCGAGGAAGCTGCCTCGACAGGTAACAAACAGCCTACTGCCGATGAACCTGTCACGACAACAGAAGCGACAGAGGAGAAAAATGATGAACCCAAACCTCCTCAGATTCGTATGCAGTGGGAAGGACGTATTGCTGATTATCGTCCCCCACCTCCTTTTCCTCAACGGTTACAGCAATTGAAGTAAGAATCACAGCTTAAAAAGATTTATGATATTTTTAAGCAGGTTCATATTAATATCCCGCTGTTAGACGCCGTTAGGGAGATGCCCGGTTACGCCAAATTTCTCAAAGATGCCATGTCGAAGAAATCTAAACTTGGGGAATTTGAAACGGTAAAGATAACAGAAGGATACATGAGTATTCTTCATAAGCAGCCACCCCAGAAAAAGAAGGATCCGTGGAGCTTCATCATACCTTGTGTAATCGGAGATAAATGTGTGGGTAAGGCACTTTGTGATCTTGGTGGATGAAGGGATAGTCCTTGGCCATAAGATTAGCTGCCGTGGCATAGAAGTCGACAGAGCCAAGATAGAAGTGATCGAAAAGCTGCCGCCGCCTACCACAGTCAAGGGTATTAGAAGTTTCTTGGGACATGCTGGTTTTTATCGAAGATTTATTACGAATTTTTCAGAAATCACCAAGCCCCTATGCCATCTTCTGGAGCAGAACCGACCGTTTGACTTTAATGATGAATGTACTGAAGCATTCAAGGTTCTGAAGTAAAAACTAGTAACAACCCCAATAGTACAACCACCAGACTGGACACAGCCATTTGAGATCATGTGTGATGCTAGTGACTATGCTGTCGGGGCATCACTTGGGCAGCGGAGAGAAATTATTTCATGTCATATACTCTGCCAGCAAGACACTGAACGACGCCCAAGTAAACTACACCACCACAGAAAAGGAGTTATTAGCTGTGGTATTCTCCATTGACAAGTTTCGTTCTTACATACTTGGAACGAAGGTCATAGTGCACACAGACCATTCTGCCTTGAAGTATCTGTTTGCGAAAAAAGATGCTAAGCCTCGATTGATACGGTGGATCCTGCTATTGCAAGAATTCGACCTTGAAATCAAGGACAAAAAGGGGACAGAAAATCAAGTGGCAGATCACTTGTCGAGGTTGGAGAAGGGACAGAGTCTACCAACTGACGAGACAAACATACTGGAGACCTTCCCAGATGAGCTGCTCTTTGCTGCCGCAGTCACTACCGCGACAGCCATGGCGGCAGGTAAGTCTTCGGAACTCCCCTGGTATGCTGATTTCGTTAATTACTTAGTTAGCGGAATAATTCCTTTTGACCTTAATTATCAAGCCAGGAAGAGGTTCCAAAATGATGTTAAGCATTATTATTAGGACGAACCTTTTCTTTTCAAAATATATGCAGATCAGGTTATAAGGAGATGTGTACCACAAGAAGAACAAGAGGACATACTTCATCACTGCCATGCTTCACAGTATGGAGGTCACTTAGGAGACAACAAAACTGCTGCCAAGGTGCTGCTGTCAGGGTTTACTGGCCGTCATTGTATAAAGATGCACAAATATTTTACAAGAGTTGTGACAAGTGCCAACAGACAGGAAACATCTCAAGGAGACACGAGATGCCGCTGCAGAATATTCTTGAAGCCGAGATCTTCGACGTTTGGGGGATCGATTTTTTGGGACCTTTTCCATCTTCATGTGGGAATCTATACATCCTCCTGGCAGTATATTATGTCTCTAAGTGGGTTGAAGCCATCGCAACTAAAAAGAATGATGCCAAGACAGTCCAAAGGTTTTTACACAAAAATATCTTTTCTAGGTTTGGCACCCCTAAGGCGATTATCCGTGATGAAGGGAGACATTTCGACAATAGTTTTATTGCTGCTGCCTTGAAGAAATATGGTGTCAAGCATCGGATCGCAACAGCATATCACCCGCAGACTAATGGAAAAGCTGAAATATCCAACAAGGAAGTTAAGAACATTCTTGAGAAGATGGTTAAGCCAACTAGGAAAGATTGGTCTTTACTCCTTAATGATGCATTATGGGCCTATAGGACAGCTTTTAAAACTCCATTGGGAATGTCTCCATACCGATTGATTTACGGGAAAACATGTCATCTACCTGTCGAGATAGAGCACAGAGCATACTAGGCAATCAAGAAAGTGAATATGGATTTGGACAAGACAGGGCAGAAAAGGCTATTGGATCTGAACGAAATTGAAGAAATCCGAACAATGGCCTATGACAATGCAAGAATCTACAAGGATAAAACCAAGAAGTTGCTGCCACGACAGTTCTGCCCAGGGCAGCTTGTATTGCTATTCAATTCTAGACTGAAACTCTTCCCAGGGAAGCTAAAATCTAGATGGCCTGGCCCGTTCCAAGTCGTACAGGTTTTTCCCATGGTGTCGTCACAATCCGATCATTAAAAGACGGGCACCAATTCAAAGTCAACGGACAGCGCTTGAAGCATTATCAGGGGACTGAAGCCCCAGGAATGCAGGAAGTGGTTACTTTAGGAGATGCCCCACCTGGCATCCCTAATTTAACCTAAATTTTAGTTTTATTTTTAGTCTTATTATTACATATTATTTATTAGGAAATAAGATTTATTTGAATAATGTTTTTATTTTTTTAGGAAATAAAGGAGTCAAGAAGAACAGAAGAAGTGAACTCAGCCCACCATCTATCCACCAGCCCAACAAAGCCTAAATTTTGGAGCCTGTCGATCCAGCTGCCGCGGCAGACGCGGAGAATACATGCTGTCAACACGCTAACGCATAACAGCTGGTCCCGTTATTCGCGCCTGCCGTTACAGCTTCAATGGGCAGCAAATCCTTCCCTATATAACCCCGTTTCATTTTTCATTTTCACCCACTTCTGCTTTTCTTTCTTGCTCTCTCTTCAGAGTTTTACTTGCTTTCATTTTTATTTCCACAACCCTTGCAAAAATGTCTTCTAGGAAAACTCGTAGGAATGCTGCTTCCAGTTCCACACCGACAACAACCACCCCACACTCCTTTGCGATCAGAGATATGTGGGAAGAGAGAGGCTTTATTTACACATCGAAGGAGGAAAATCTGGGCCTAAAGTCGTTCATAGCCTGGAAGGTTCGAGCTCTATAGTGGCAAACTTTTGCTGAGCAGCCTGAAGAAATGAACGTCACATTGGTGTGAGAATTTTATGCTGCCATTAGCAGCAGGACGGCGACAGCGGTGATTGTTCGAGGGAAAGAAGTGTCGTTCGAAGCTGAGTACATTAACACATTGTACGGATTCTACGTCGGCATCAACGACGACGCTCACCAACAGTTCCTCAACACATTAGACCCTGCTGCCTATGACGCTGTCATGGCAGAGCTGACAGATGAGGGGACTCAATGGAACACCAGCCGAAAGAACCCACAGACAGTAAAGAGGACACAATTGCTGCCGGAGGCGAAATTATGGAATGCGTTTATCAAAAACCGTATCATGTCGTCTTCCCATAATACCACGGTCGACCAGCCAAGGTTAGCATTAATTCACTCCATTTTACATGAAAGGCCCATTAATGTGGGCAGCTATATTCGTGAGAGCATCTTGGAGTGCGCACACAGACCGATGGGTCCCCTTTACCTCCTGTACCTCATCACCTCACTCTGTCGTGGCCATGGCGTACCAGAAGTGGTCACTGATCTGCGCGTCCAAGGGAAAGGTTGGACTGAAAAGAACATCCTCAGCCTTATGGAGCTGACTGCTGCCACTCCTCTGTCGTCATTCAACCTAACTGCCACAACAACAGACACGACAGAGTAGCCAGAAACTAAACCAGCTGCCGCAGCAGCCTTCCCGACAGACTCCTCCTCCCAGATCTTAGCTGCCATTCAGAAGATGGAGGAACAACAGCTTGGGCTGATGACCTTCATCAGGGATTTTACTGCCTCTACGGTAAACTTTATCCATAATTCTTTAAATTTCCCTGATGCTGTCTTCCCCACATTTCCTGCACATTATTTTACTGTCGCTACACATGCCCACACTCCCACACCTGCTGCCACACCACGGACACCCTCTGCTGCCTCAACGCCATCACCTGCCCCGACAGCCGCCGGCAGCACCCGTGCTGAGCCATCTGCCTGTGGCACGAAACGTAGAATGGCATCGGAGGAGCTTGATGCCTTTATTGCCGGATTCTCATCCTCCTCCTTTTGGGCAGCCAGTGACAGTGAACCCTCTATTAAGAGGAATCTTTCAAAGGAGTTCTCACCGGTGAAGAGGCAGAAGCGAATGGCAGACAAAAATAACATGCCAAGAGCCAGCAGCAGCAGCAGCGGCGAGAGCAGCAACAGCAGCTCTGAAGTCCAGGTGGTGGAGCAACCCCCTCATATCTCCCCAACCAGGATCCAGCCACCACGGGAGGCAAAGGCAAAGAACACATCTGCCTCCTCCGTTCCCCAGCCAGCTCCGAAATCTCGAGCCTGCCGCCAGATCAGACTCAGCAGCAGCAGCGAAGATAGCGATTTAAAATTTAAGTTCTTAACTTCTTTTTGTTGCTTGCTTATATATTTTGTGATGTACTACTTTATCTTTGTTTTTATTTGTCATTTGCATTGAGGGCAATGCAACCCTCGAGTTTGGGGGTGGCAACCCTCCATTAATGGAGTCCATCTTAGTTTTTTAAAATTTGTGTCTTTTAATCTGTTAAGTTCTCTTAAAAAAATATTGAAAATTTTTGCTTAAGTCTGTGAATTGAACTTACCTGCCGTGACAGATCTGTCGTGGCAGTGCCTTTAGGATAGTTTTTAGGAGAAGTTTAGAGCCTTTCTATAGTTCTGAAAACTTAAACACTACTTGTGACTGTTATACTACTTAGAACTCTTCTAGTTAACTAGAATAGGAAGCTTAGCACTTGAATAGCCCCTAGAGGTGCCTAACACTGGCTCTAGGAAAGAAGTTTAGCAAAAGAGACTCAACAGCCCTAGAGGTGCCCGAAAATGGCTCTAGGAAGTTAGCTAGAGATGCCTAAAACTGGCTCTAGTAAAACTTTAGCTTAAAAAAAATAGTGAAATCGAGTCAAAACAAAAAAATCAAAGGAGCAAAAAAAATGCCTTCAAAAGATAAACTTTGGCATAGAAATTCGAGTTAAGGGCCGAAATATTCTAGTGAAACTAAGAGAGTCTTGGCATATAACTGTTCACAAGCATGCACACACTGCACGGGGACTATAGTGAGACTCCGGACAGATCCTAGATTATCCGACAGGGTGCTGCTGCCACAGGGAAAGAATGAAGGGTAAGGGAAAGTTCACTTATTAAAGCCAAAAAAAAATATTTCATTTTTCTTTTAGGTCTTAGTTGCTTGAGGGCAAGCAAAAACTTGAGTTTGGGGGTGTGTTGAGTGTGTAAAAGTTCTATTATTTACCCCCTATTTAACCCATATTTCTGCTGCATTCAAGCATTATTTATTGCATTTAGGTCAGTTTACAGTTAAACATCACAAATATATTAAAAGGCACAGTTTCTACTGAAATTGGTTGCTTTTGCAGGTTGCTGCTGTAGCAGATAGGAGAGGCAGTCGCTGGGCAATGAAGCAGAAGAGCTGGAACTGGACGAGCACTCAAGGAGGACGATTCTGCCATGGTTGCCGCCGTGACAGCAGAGGACGACAGCAGTTTTGAGGAGAAGAAGCAAAGTGGACCTCGACAGATAGAGAAAATTCAGCCCATCTGTCGTGTAAAACCACTATATTTTTCCAAGCCCCAGATCGAAAGGAATGTCAAGCCCAAAGTTCAAGGAGAGAAAATCCCAAGCAAGAAAGATGACGGCTTAAAGTTAGATTCTTTGAAGATTTAGCCTTTTTTAGAGTTGTAATTTAAATTAAAGTTGTATTCTTGCTATTTTAGAAAACTTGGACCCAAAGCCTATTTAAGGGCATGTATTTCGACCTAGGGAGAACATCACCTATTCTCTAGCTTTCTTCCCAAAACCCTAGCTGTTTTCCTTCTCTCATCATGTTCTAAAGGGCCACGAGTTGTCTTGTAAAGTAGTTGCAAGGGTTGTTTTGTTTTAGGAATGTTCAGTTCAATAAAATAAACTTCAAGTTCTCTTATTCTGGTTATTAATATCTTGCAAGAGCATCGGGAGAGCATTGTGAGGTTATCTATTTACTTAATATCGGGAGAGTTAAGTATACGAAAGGAATAAGTGCAAGTTCTCTAGTTTAAAGTTGAACTATCTCGGACCTAGGGATAGGACGAGGTTAAGTGGCTAAAGACGAATTCATCAACATCGGTGTTCATCCTTCGATTCACGTCGGGAGGTATCATCAAAGACGTGTTCATCGACAGACTTGGACCTAGGGATTGGCCAAGGCACAACAGGGATTCTTGCCAAACTTGAAGTACTGAGTTGAGTGTTCGTTGCCGCGATAAGCAACGGACTGCTGCCGCGACAGGTGCTGTCGCGACGGGGACGACGACAGAACTGGATTTCCTAGACTCAACAATACCTGCACTACTGAGCAATTCAATACCAGCCCGTTCTCTCTATCTTGATTTCTCTACTCTTTTATTTAAGTTTTCTTTATTATTCTCGTGACAACTTTCTCAAATATTTTCTTTACTTTCGTGCAGTGATTCAAGGTGAAGCTATTAGCCCAGTCCCTGTGGAGACAATATCCGATACTTCGTATCACTTTACTAATTGCATCGTGTACACTTGCACTACAATTGCGATAGACTCTTTTACACGTAACACGTAAAAAGGGACCTTTTTAAAAGTCCACTTCATCTTCTTCCTTAAACCATTTTCACGACAAAACCTCCCTCTTACCGCCAAGTTACTATTTCATCCATTTTCTTCACCATTTCACGAGCATTCATCGAGGTAATTACATTTTTGACTTCTCCTCATCATTTCCAACATTTCTATGGTTTTAGTTTCGCATAAACTCCATTTTTAAAGTTTTTCAAGTTTTGGGGAAAAGGTTGAAGCTTTGATGGATTTTTGTTTGGTTTTCGATTTGTAGAGTTAAATTATGTTGTTCTCTTGCCCTTAGGTGTATCATATGTGAAAATGGTGGGATTTTGTTGAAAATCCCGAAATGGTTTTTGTGGGTGTTTTAAAAGGGTGAAACTTGGGTTTTGAGGTAGTTTGATGTAGGAGAGTGTTGTTGATGATCTAGTAATGCTTGAGGGTTGTTTTGAAGGTGTTTAATGATGATTTGGGTATTGGATTCGATAGATTTCTGCTGTGTTAAGTCCAAGCTCGAAAATGGGGATTTTGTGTTAGTTTTGGTTTGGAAATGTAGAGAAATAGTCTTGTGGTTGTAATATGAACTGTGACAGTGGTTTGTGGATGATTTGTTGAGTAATATGTTATTTTTGATTGATTAGAATCAAGGGAAACCATTGGAGAAACTTCGGTCTCAATTCCGGGAAATTTGGAGGCTTGATCGTCTCTCTCGGTTTGCTTTAAGGGTGTTTGGTGAGTGGATTATTTAAAATGGTTTTAAATTGGTTCAAGTGTGTGGTTGAGGTGTTGGATTGTGCTTAGTAGGCCAATCCAAGGAGGGGACTAAGTTGGTAGCTTAATCTCTTGTTGACTTTATGAGTTCTTGCTTAATGTGCATAATCGTGGTCTTGTGTAGTATGTGTTCATTTATGCATATTGATGTATATATATATTGATGATGTATATGGTGATTATATGTTGTGTGCATGATTGTGAAATCATTGTGAGACTTATATAGTATGATTGGCACTAGTTATAAATACTAGATATAAATCATCGATCATTAGGATGAGTGTGCACACGGTAAGAGTCAAATTTGCGCGTGGCCTTGGTGACATGTAGTCATCAAGGAGGAGTATGGTGAGGTAATATTCCACAGGAAAATGTTAGCAGGTGATGATGAGTGTAATACCATCCATGAGTGAGAACGGTGATGAGTGTCATCCCATCGAAAGGTAATATGGTTGTTAAGTACGTTGGGGCGAAAATCCCAACGAAAGTTATCTGCATATCCGAGTAGTATATAGTTGCCAGTATACTTGTTCATGTGTGGTTATTGTGTAAGATATTTGTTATATCTTTGTTTAGCATAACATGAGGTAAGATGCCATGTTCATGAATTCTCTTAACGTTTGACTATGTTGCTATGTTAGCGTAAATGTATGCCTTGTGAATGTCATAAGGATATCATGCTTTTAACCCTGCATTGTCGTTGTTTTGTTTACGGCACCCTCACTAAGCTTCTAGCTTACGCTCTCTTTTTCGGCAATGCAGATCATTAGTGTGGAGTTAGCAAGGAGCAATGAAAGGGCATCCAAGCGCGTTTTTGGTTTCTCAAGTATGGATTTTGTAAATAATGTAGTAGTTAGCGATGGGGATGTTACGTGTTGTAGGAGCGTGTATCTAGACTCCTATGTGTTGGCTTTATGTTGTTAATGATTTTATGTTGTGGACTTGTAAACCATGTTTATGTTGATGCCTAAGTGTTTGTATTGAAGGCTTATAACCATGTTTTATGAATGCTTATGTATATCTTCGAAAGCATGTAAACCTTGTTATGCAATGCTCATATGGATGTATGTCTCCTTTGAATGAAATGGACATGTTATGTGTTTTATCATGCTTGTGGTAGGACGTAATGCCTATAGATTGTATGCTTGTTGCTGTTTTATGATTCTTATTGTATTGGGGTATGTTTGGGAACATTTGGAGATGCAGAAAACTGTTTTCAGGGTCACATAGAGTGTAGGCGTTTCAAAACGCTCGGGGTTGTTTCGAAACGGGTGTAGCTCTAGGGATACTCGTATCGGAACGGGGGTGGTGCCATTTCGATATGATTTGACACTATGAGTGCCCGTTTTGGTACGCATTTCGATACGGTTTGCCTCTGGAAGTGCTCGTTTCGGTATGCGTTTTGATACGGTTTGCCTCTAGAAGTGCCCGTTTCAGAACCTGTTCCGGAATGTTTTGTTACTAGAGACCCCCATACCGGAATGGAGTGGACCGTACCGGTACGGCCTGGTCTGGCTTTTGAACTGGAGCCCGCGTATCGAAACGGGAAAGCCTGTTTCGAAACGCAGGCTTGTATTTTGGCTTTTTAGCATCTTCAAAGGTTCTCAGATGTCGGGTTTTAGTCCCGTTGGTTGTATGCTCCCTTGTTAAGTTTATATGCATCGTTTATGTATGGTTTGGGTTCGTAAGCATGCAATCGCACTAATATGTCACTCGGTAAATTTAAGTTACCTTACGTTCTGCTTGCATTTGTCTCGTTATCATTTTCCGCTGTCGTTTTTACACTTAGGACTAAATGATACATTAGACAAGATAATTTTAATGAATTTTTCCAGGGTTGCTTATTGGAGTGGAACCTTAACAGGTTTCACTTAGGTTTTCCCCGTGTAACCTGTTCGGACCGGTTTGTCGCCTAGACCAGGACGAGGGGGTTACGTTTGTTGGTATCAGAGCCAGGTTTCCGCGACCTCGGGAAGGTAAGTAAGGTAAGTTTGAAGTGTAATGTTTCTATCTCAGTGTATGTTGTACGGTGAATGTTTTGCTATGAATGCTTATTGTTTGCTTGCTTGCACGGTGTTTGAAAACATGTGTTGGTGTGACTACTGTGCTGAGGCGTAGTGTCGAGTTCCCATTGCTACTATTACTTTTTTGAAAAGATTTTGAGTAAAGGAATACTTGAGCACGTTGGACCCTTGCCTTTGCTAACTTAATCCTTGTGTGTTTGTTTGTTTGTAGTTGTTATCTTGCTAGCCGTAAGATGAGACCTAGAGGCAGGCCTAGGATGGTTCATCTGGAACCACGGGCAGCAGCTCCGTAGGTTGAGCTGGTTGTTGAGGCGCAGGCTTCTCAACCTCCTCCTTCTCCTCCTCGTCAAGAGGGAGGTGAGGCAAGAGCTGAGGGTGTAGAACCTCAGGTTGGCCAAGGTCCGGCCGGTATAGATTTTGCTCCGTTAGTTCAGGCTATAGCATGGGCTTTCCAAGCATCTGTGGCCGGGGGACAGGCAGTGGCACAACCTCAAGTTGAGGGCACCAGCTTTACACTTTAGAGGCTTCGTATTTAGGAGGTGAAGAGTTCCGAGGGTTGGCACCTGAGAGATCAGAGGCTTGGTTTGATAAGACCGTTAGTGTTATGTCTCAGATGGGTTGTACGGGAGCACGCAGACTTGGGTGTATTGTTTCTCTACTTCAGGGTGATGCCTACACTTGGTGGGTCACCATTACTACATGCATGCCAAATGCCGATATCACTTGGGAGTTCTTTGAATCGGCTTTCCGTAAGAAGTATTTGGGTCCCCGTTATCTTGATGAGAAGAAAGGAGTTCATGGCATTGCTTCATGGGAACATGACAGTGACCGAGTATGAGATACGATTTGTCAGATTGAGTCAGTATGCGTCTAAGCTAGTTCATACTGAGAGGGAACGATGCGACCTTTTTCCGTTACGGGTTGAGCGAGGAGATAAAAAGGTACACTTTGGCTACGGATTACACTAACTTCGATATCTTGGTCGCTATGGCCAAGGACATAGAGCACAGTTTGGGTCTGACCAAACGTTCTGGTGGTTCTAGTTCCGGGAAGATGTCTGGCGACTTTGATTGAGGTGATGCCAAGAGGCACCGAGACAATAGGTATCATTTTAATCATAGACGTGGTGGTGGTAACCACGGTAGAGGTCATCAGGCCCAGAGAGTTGGTGGGCGTTTGCCCGAGTGTACTAGATGCGGGAGGCATCACACCGGAGAGTGTTGGGGAAACTTTCATTCATGTTAGAAATGTGGAGCTAGAGATCACCTTAGGTGTGATTGTCCACATCAGGCTGGGTTTGCACCAGTTCAGGTTCAAGATCCTACTAGAGCTATTAATTATCCGAGAGGTCGTGGGCGCGGTCGAGGCAACTTCCAGCCGAGAAACGATGGCCAGAGGAATATAGCACATGTAGTTGCGGTTCGGCATGAGGTCGGAGGTCATGCTAGAGTTTATACTCAGCGAGAGGGACAGAACGACACGGATGTGATTGCACGTAATTTCTCAATACAGTCTCTGAGTTTGCTTTCCTTTATTGACTCCGCGTCTACGCATTCATATATTTTGAGTGAGCATGCAAAGATGTTGAATATACCTTGTGAGATACTAGAGGTAGGTGTTAGTGTTACTAGTTTCTTTGGGGACACAGTAGTGGTTAGGAAGATGTACAGAAGGTGTCCGCTAATGGTTCAGTGGACATGATAGAGTTACCGTTTTATGGCTTCGATGTGATTTTGGGTATGGACTGGCTTATAGAACATAGAGCTAGGATAGATTTCGAAACTAAGAGAGTCTTCTTGAAGCTTGCAGATGACTATGAGATTGTGGTAGTAGGTGAGAATGTGAAATTCTTATCGAATGTTGTTTTAGCCTTAGAGGCTCAGAGATTAGTTGAGTTGGGTTGTGAGGCATACTTGGCCTACGTAATGAATCTGAACATGAATGATGTTAGACCACGTGACATCAGAACAATGTGTGATTTTCCAAGTGTGTTTTCGGAAGAATTGCTCGGTTTACCGCCTAATAGAGAGATAGTGTTTGCTATAGAGACATATTCAGATTCTGCTCTTATTTTGATTTCTCCGTACCGTATGGCACCGAAAGAATTGAAAGAGTTGAAGACCCAATTACAAGAGTTCTTAGATAGAGGTTTTATCCGTCCGAGTTCTTCGCCTTGGGGCGCTCCGATATTGTTTTTGAAGAAAAAAGACGGTAGTATGAGAATGTGCATTGATTATAGACAGTTGAATCAGTTGACAGTGAAAAGTAAGTATCCCTTGTCGTGTATAGATGATTTGTTTGATCAGTTGAGAGGGGCATCAGTCTTTTCGAATATTGATTTGAGATCCGGTTATTACCAGTTGAAGGTAAAAGAGGTTGATGTACTGATGACAACCTCTAGGACTAGATATGGTCACTACGAGTTCTTAGTTATGTCGTCCAGGTTGACTAATGCACCAGCTGCTTTCATGGACTTGATGAACAAAATTTTCTATCAGTATTTAGATCAGTTTGTGGTTGTTTTCATAGATGATATTTTGGTGTATTCGCGTACCGAGGAAGATCATGACCGACATTTGAGGTTAGTTTTGCAGACTTCTCCTCATCATTTCCAACATTTCTATGGTTTTAGTTTCGTATAAACTCCATTTTTGAAGTTTTCAAGTTTTGGGGAAAACGTTGAAGCTTTGATTGGTTTTTGTTTGGTTTTCGATTTGTAGAGTTAAATTATGTTGTCCTCTTTCCCTTAGGTGTATCATATGTGAAAATGGTGGGGTTTTGTATAAAATCCCGAAATGGGTTTTTGTGGGTGTTTCAAAAGGGTGAAACTTGGGTTTTTGAGGTAAATTGGTGTAGGAGAGTGGGGCTGATGGTGTAGTGATGCTTGAGGGTTGTTTTGAAGGTGTTTAATGATGATTTGGGTGTTGGATTCGATAGGTTTCTACTGGGTTAAGTCCAAGTTCGAAAATGGGGATTTTGTGTTAGTTTTGGCTTGGAAATGTAGAGAAATAGTATTGTGGTTGTAATCTGAATTGTGACAGTGGTTTGTGGATGATTTGTTGAGTAGTATGTTGTTTTTGATTGATTAGAATCAAGGGAAACCTTTGGAGAAGCTTCAGGTTCGATTCTGGGAAATTTGGAGGCCTGATCGGCTATCTCGGTTTGCTTTAAGGGTGTTCGGTGAGTCGATTATTTACAATGGTTTTAAATTTGTTCAAGTGTGTGGTTGAGGTGTTGGATTGTGCTAGGTAGGCCAATCCAAGGAGGGGATTAAGTTGGTAGCTTAATCTCTTGTTGACTTTATGAGTTCTTGCTTAATTTGCATAATCGTGGTCTTGTGTAGTATGTGTTCGTTTATGTATGTTGATGTATATATATATTGATGATGTATATGGTGATGATATGTTGTGTGCATGATTGTGAAATCATTGTGAGACTTGTATAGTATGATTGTGAAATCATTGTGCTAGGTAGGCCAATCCAAGGAGGGGATTAAGTCGGATATAAATGATCGATCATTAGGATGAGTGTGCACACGGTAAGAGTCAAATTCGCTTGTGGCCTTGGTGACGTGTAGTCATCAAGGAGGAGTACGGTGAGGTAATATTCCACCGGAAAATGTTAGCATGTGATGATGAGTGTATTCCCATCCATGAGTGAGAACGGTGATGAGTGTAATCCCACCGAAAGGTAATATGGATGTTGAGTATGTTGGGGCGAAAATCCCAACAGAAGTTATTCGCATATCCGACTAGTATATAGTTGCCAATATACTTGTTCATGTGTGGTTGTTGTGTAAGATATTTGTTATATCTTTGTTTAGCATAACATGAGGTAAGATGCCATGTTCATGCATTCTCTTAACGTTTGGCTATGCTGTTATGTTAGCGTAAATGTATTCCTTGTGAATGTCTTAAGGATATCATGCTTTGAACCCTGCATTGTCGTTGTTTTGTTTTAGAGCACCCTTACTAAGCTTCTAGCTTACGCTCTTGTTTTCGGCAATGCAGATCATTAGTGTGGAGTTAGCAAGGAGAAAGGAAAGGGCATCCAAGCTCGTTTGTGGTTGCTCAAGTATGGTTTTAGTAAATAATGTAGTAGTTAGCGATGGGGATGCTACGTGTTGTAAGAGCGTGTATCTAGACTCCTATGTGTTGGCTTTATGTTTTTAATGCTCTTATGTTGTGGACTTGTAAACCATGTTTATGTTGATGCCTAAGTGTTTGTATTGAAGGCTTATAACCGTGTTTTATGAATGCTTATGTGTTGTTTTGAAAGCATGTAAACATTGTTATGCAATGATCATGTGGATGTATGTCTCCTTTGAACGAAATGGACATGTTATGTGTTTGATCATGCTTGTGGTAGGATGTAATGCCTATAGATTGTATGCTTGTTGCTGTTTCATGATTCTTGTTGTTTTGGGGTATGTTTTGGAACATTTGGAGATGCATAAAACTATTTTCAGGGTCATACAGAGTGTAGGTGTTTCGAAACGCTCGGGGTTGTTTAGGAACGGGTGTAGCTCCAGGGATACTCGTATTGAAACGGGGGTGGTGCCATTTCGATACGATTTGACACTATGAGTGCCCGTTTCGGTATGCGTTTCAATACAATTTGCCTCTAGAAGTGCCCGTTTCGGAACGTTTTGTTACTGGAGACCCCCGTACTGGAACGGAGTGGACTGTATCGGTACGGCCTGGTCTGGCTTTTGAACTGGAGCCAGCGTATCAAAACGGGCAAGCCCGTTTCGAAACGCAAGCTTGTATTTGGGCTTTTTAGCATCTTCAAAGGTTCTCGGATGTCGGGTTTTAGTCCTGTTGGTTGTATGCTCCTTTGTTAAGTTTATATGCATTGTTTATATATGGTTTGTGTTTGTAAGCATGCAATCGGACTAATATGTCACTTGGTAAATTTAAGTTACCTTATGTTCTACTTGCATTTGTCCCGTTATCCTTTTCCGCTGTCATTTTTACACTTGGGACTAAATGATACATTAGACAAGATAATTTTAAAGATTTTTTTCTAGGGTTGCTAATCGGAGTGGAACCTTAATAGGTTTAACTTCGGTTTTCCCCGTGTAACCTGTTCGGACCAGTCTGTCACTTAGACCGAGACGAGGGGGTTACAGGGTCCATTTTATGCCACATTTAGACCCGCTCATCCGAAACCTCTATAAAAAGGACCGCAAAACAAGTTTTAATCAAACATTAGGAGTTCATATAGTTGATTACGAGCTTTTTGTTTTAACTAATGCAGATCATTAGTGTGGAGTTAGCAAGGAGCAATGAAAGGGCATCCAAGCGCGTTTTTGGTTTCTCAAGTATGGTTTTCGTAAATAATGTAGTAGTTAGCGATGGGGATGTTACGTGTTGTAGAAGCGTGTATCTAGACTCCTATGTGTTGGCTTTATGTTGTTAATGCTTTTATGTTTTGGACTTGTAAACCATGTTTATGTTGATGCCTAAGTGTTTGTATTGAAGGCTTATAACCATGTTTTATGAATGCTTTTGTGTATCTTTGAAAGCATGTAAACCTTGTTATGCAATGCTCATATGGATGTATGTCTCCTTTGAATGAAATGGACATGTTATGTGTTTTATCATGCTTGTGGTAGGACGTAATGCCTATAGATTGTATGCTTGTTGTTGTTTTATGATTCTTATTGTATTGGGGTATGTTTGGGAACATTTGGAGATGCAGAAAACTGTTTTCAGGGTCACATAGAGTGTAGGCGTTTCAAAACGCTCGGGGTTGTTTCGAAACAGGTGTAGCTCTAGGGATACTCGTATCGGAACGGGGGTGGTGCCATTTCGATATGATTTGACACTATGAGTGCCCGTTTTGGTACGCGTTTCGATACGGTTTGCCTCTGGAAGTGCTCGTTTCGGTACGCATTTTGATACGATTTGCCTCTAGAAGTGCCCGTTTCAGAACCTGTTCCGGAATGTTTTGTTACTAGAGACCCCCGTACCGGAACGGAGTGGACCGTACCGGTACGGCCTGGTCTGGCTTTTGAACTGGAGCCCGCGTATCGAAACGGGAAAGCCTGTTTCGAAACGAAGGCTTGTATTTTGGCTTTTTAGCATCTTCAAAGGTTCTCAGATGTCGGGTTTTAGTCCCGTTGGTTGTATGCTCCCTTGTTAAGTTTATATGCATCGTTTATGTATGGTTTGGGTTCGTAAGCATGCAATCGAACTAATATGTAACTCGGTAAATTTAAGTTACCTTACGTTCTGCTTGCATTTGTCTCGTTATCGTTTTCCGCTGTCGTTTTTACACTTAGGACTAAATGATACATTAGACAAGATAATTTTAAAGAATTTTTCAGGGGTTGCTTAGTGGAGTGGAACCTTAACAGGTTTCACTTCGGTTTTCCCCGTGTAACCTTTTCGGACCGGTCTGTCGCTTAGACCGAGACGAGGGGGTTACAGGGTCCATTTTATGCCACATTTAGACCCGCTCATCCGAAACCTCTATAAAAAGGACCGCAAAACAAGTTTTAATAAAACATTAGGAGTTCATATAGTTGATTACGAGCTTTTCAACACGATTATATTACAAAAACTCAATTTCTATACATTTTACTCAATTAAAAGTCCAACGTCTCCATTTTACACCCCATTTAGACCCGCTCGCCCGAAACCTCTACAAAAAGGACCGCAAAACAAGTTTTAATCAAATTTTAGGAGTTCATATCATTGATTACGAGTTTTTCAATACAATTATATTGCAAAAACTCAATTTCAACACTTTTTACTGAGTTAAAACTCCAACTGGACAATTGTTCAGCCTATTTAGACTCGCTCGTCTGAAACCTCTACAAAAAGAACCACAAAAAAAGTTTTAATAAATTTTTAGGAGTTCATATCATTGATTACGAGCTTTTCAACACGACTATATTGAAAAAAAACTCAATTTCTGTACTTTTTACTCAGTTTAAAGTCCAACAGGTCCATTTTATGGCCCATTTAGACCTGCACGTTCAAAACGTCTACAAAAAGGACCACAAAACAAGTTTTAATCAAATTTTAGGAGTTCATATCATTGATTACAAGCTTTTCAACATGATTATATTGCAAAAACTCAATTTCTATATATTTTTACTCCATTTCTGCCTAAATCAGTGTTGGGTCACGTCGGCACGCCTCGTGGCGCAGTGGAAAAATTAATCTAACGTAATCCAGCCAGGATCCATGTAGAGGAACGAATCTAGGGTGAAAAGATGAAGAGTTACCTTTTAAAACACTGGAAACTGGAAAACCGACGGTATGTCGGAAGAACCACGTCAAGTAAAACCAGAATCGTCACAGGTTCGCAATGACCTCTACGGAGTTCACCCAAACAAAACGAACAAAGTTTCCGCCTCCCTTACATTTAGGGATAAATTTCGACAGGTTTGAACACCTTCCAGGGAGAAGTCGATATCCCTCCAGGGATTATTGAGGGAGTCTGAAATCGACTAGGGGTTCTAACGGGACTTGGATTCGAACTAGGAAATCGCCAGGAATTTGCCAGGGGGCAAGAGGAACACCAGAAAAATATCGAACAGCTTTTCAAAAGAAATCTGGGACTTGTCAAAAATTCCAGAGGGAAATTCCCAGGGATATGTCGAAATTTGCAAGGAGGAATAAGGATGATTTGGTTGCTAGCCCTTGTCCCTTTAAATAGTATTCAGAGACTTAATTCTAGTTGAATTCCTTAAATCCAAGTTCAACCAAAATTCATAGAATCTAATTCTACTTGAAATTAGTTTATACTAAATTTACATTATATTTATTAATATTAAATGAAATATATATATTTAATTATGTAGAATCTTATTCTACATAAAATATGGATTTAAATATACATTGTATTTAATCCAAATATATATATATTTTTATTATATAGAATCTCATTCTATCTTTACTTGGATTTAAATATATTTCAATATATATTTTTAATTATGTAGAATCTAATTCTACATAAACTTGGAATTAAATATACATTATATAAATTCTAAATATATATTTAAATTTCTAGAATCTTATTCTATAATATTTAAGTCTCTAAATATTTTCTATACTCTAAATAATATCTGATAAATACAATATTTATTCAATATTATTCCATTTTAAGGGAGTTGCCAATTTCCCCTATCCCATAGGGGTTTTTCGGCAACCTCCCTAAAATAGGGAGTATGGTTTCCAATTTTTTTTCATTTCATTCGAAGGGTGTGACCCTTGTAGGTTCATGCAACGTTAGCAGCAAAATTAGAACTGTTCTGATTTTACAAACAATGAGTGGCATCTAACAATACATCATTGCTACCTAAGTTGCATGAAGTCATGGTTTGACTTTCCTAATTCCTGAATAAACTTTCTTTATGTATTTTATCCTTTTGTCCTTTATATCTTAGATGAACACAAGTCATGGGTTAGTTACACTTGCGTTGTCCATCTTGTGTTTCTTGATATCTTGGGTAGATTATTATAAACGAATCTTTATGATGTCTCATATCATAATATTCGAGCATGGCCATGCATTTTCTAATCTCACTAAATCAACTGGCCGAAGATATTTCTCCCATTATGTAGGAGGGACAAATCCTTTCCTGGTCAACCATATTTCACTACATAGGCCATCATGTATCCAATCATCAGTCTTTATAATGTAGTCAGTTACGACACACGTTTGACTATGTCAAAATACGTAAATCTTTATGTTGAAATCATGTTGATCTCAAGTATGAGGATTATACATATGTTTATCATGAGCAATGTTGTGACTGTCACATAATTACCCAAGAAACATGCTCATAGCGGGTCAATCCAGTATGTTGTTCTCTAACAAATATTTATGTGTTGATTTTGACATCTTTATGTCAATGACAACGGTTGTCATCAACCACATATTAGTCTTTATATATTATCACTGTCCATACCCGTAAAAATATTTGACTAAGGATCTTTTAACAATAATCGTATTATGGTATGGACATTATTATCCAATGGTTAGTTTGATGCACAGAAACATACCAAATGATAATAACGGCAATGCCATTACTTGATAAATCTCGTAAAATAGTATGTATATTCAATCATCACATGATTGGTCTTTGGGCATACTCCAACAATCTCCCACTGGCACTAAGACCAATTATTCTTGTATCTAATACGATATGGCTTAGGGTAACTGACATGCTTATACTGTGTCAAAAGCTTTGTCAGGGAGTTGACAAAGTTACCAGCTTTGTGCGTATGTTGCATACTTTCACATCTCCAAGATGTAAGCACTTTAGAATATGTTTGGATTTATTGATGAGATCTGGGTTTTATTTGCTTACGCAAAGGTTCCATCATAATAGAGTTATGTAGCATCTAATATGCTGGAACAACCCTTAGTTCAGAAGTGAACCCTTTAGATCCAAACATCCTTCTTTATTGCTATGTCGACTGTAATACATTCAGCCTATGTTGTAGAGTTAGATATTGTCTCATGTTGCTAACTCGCAATATCTTTTATTAATGCAAAACGAATTGCGATCTTTAGTTCATTTTGATAGGTATGTCATCTACATATAATACTTAGGAAAGTAACAATGCTCCAACTAGCTCTTTTGAAAACAAGACTCCCCTTTGTTTCTCAATAAACCAAACCTTTTGATTGTATCTTCTGAAACGAATATCCTATCTTCGAGAAGCTTGCCTTAGTCTACGGATAGACCTTTGTAGCTTACATACCTTCCAAGTGTTTACTGGAGTGACAAAACCTTCTGGATGTGTCATGTACACATCTGTTTCAAGTTTTCCCTTAGGAAAGCGGTTTTGACATTCCTTTATTTGATTCCATAATCATGGTATGTAACTACTTGCAAGTGAGATTAAGATGGATTAAACATAGCTACAAGGAAGATGCTTTATCATAGTCTATACTATTAAGTTTGTCGAAAACTTTTAGCGACGAATCATCCTTTGTATGTTTTATCATCCATGTCGGTTTTTCCTTTTTGAAAAAACTCATTCATACCTCTTAGGTTTTACCCCTTTAGGTAACCAAAGTCTATACTTGGTTTTAGACATGGATTTTATCTCATCTCTCATGGCTCTTAGCCATTTCTCAAATTTTGGGCTCACCATTGCTTTCTGATAAGACCTAGTCTTTATCTTGATCCGAAAAGAAGAGTGTTTCCATGTACGGATAGTGAGAAATCCATATTTCTCAAGTAGATGGTATTCTCTTAAGGATCAACACAATGGTTGTGTTTTTTCCAATGTTCCTTGATCATTTGTGGAACATTCTCAATCTTTGGTTCATAAATTTGTTGTCTAAAATTTCTTCAAATTCCAAATTCCATTTTTTCCTTTTGTGAGAGGTAATCTCTTTCGAGAGAAACTCTCGTTTGAGCAACAAACATTTTGTTCTCGTTGAAAAATGAAATCCCTTAGTGATAAGTATTCTCTTTCGAGATAAACTATCGTTTGAGCAACAAATATTTTGTTCTCGTTAAAGTTGAAGAAATAATATCCCTTTGTGAGAATTAATCTCTTTCAAGATAAACCTTCGTTTGAGAAACAAACGCTTTGTTCTCGTTAGGATAAACAACAAATGGAGTTTTTAAGGTTCGAACTTTGTAAACATTTTAACATGTAAGTAACCTTAAAACTTCAAAGGTATTCTAGAACAATTCTTAGTCCATATCTTATACGGCGTTCCGAACCAAGTTTAAAACGATTAAGTATGAGAGTTGTTTTTCTAGTGTGTAAAGAAGTTGAAAATGACTTGTTCTGAATCAAAACATGTCTAACATATTTTATTCTCTTTCAAAGACTTTTCGTTCCACTTGTGGGATTTAATTATGGGACAATCCCATATTCTTTGAAAGTTCATCAAACTTTAAGTATTCTTGAATTTGATCTCATCAAATTACCTTAATACTTTTTACGAGTTTGAGATTAGTCATTTGTTTTATTTATCTTATAAATATTATTGATTTGATTAGTTTAAAGATCATTGATTCGTTGTGCCATAAGAGATTAAAAGAATAACATTTATTTAAATAATCTCAAAATTAAAATATCTTGTCCTTACAAGATAACTAAAACTTAAGCACAAAGTAATAATCTTAAAAACTAAAACAAATCTATTTAAGCAAAAACACATGTCCTAATGGATGATGTAGCAACTCTTGCTTTATTTCCATTCGCATGTCCATGTGTATTCTGACGCGTTCTCTTTAGAAGCCTCTGAGGTTGATGCCTCACTCGTTTTTGCTTTCTTGACTTCTTGTAGGTGTGTGGGGCAGTTTCTCTTCCAATGTTCGGTCTTGCCGCAATGGAAACATTTTCCATCCTTCTTGATTCCCTTCTTAGGTGTCAATGCCTCCTTTCCATCGGTTTTGGTCTTACAATCACCTTTAGACTTTGTTGCTGATTTACCTTTCTTCTTGCCCTTGCGGACCATCAGAACAGGTTTAGGTCCTGCCTTCTTCAGGTTGATTTCAGCAGTTCTCAACATGCCGAGCAACTGTGGCAGCTTCTTGTTAGTTTCATTCATATTGAAATTAAGGACGAACTGATTGAAACTATCCGGCAACGATTGCAGGATGACATCAGTAGCTAATTCGTCTTTCAGCAGAAAGCCGAGCTTCTCCAATGTTTGGATGTAGCCCATCATTTTGATGACGTGAGCTCCTACGGGAGATCCCTCACTCATCTTGCATTGAAACCGAGCTTTAGAGGTCTCGTACCTCTCTTGACGATCGTGCCCTTCATAAATCTCCTTGAGAATTTGAATCATATCATAAGCTACCATGTCCTCATGTTGCTTCTGAAGCTCAGGGGTCATGGAGGCAAGCATAAGACAACCGACATCCAGCATATCGTCCATGTGTTTCTTAAACTTGTCTTTGTCAGCTCTAGATGTAGTGGCAACCGGTTCATCGGGAACATGTTCTTCAATGACATATTCCTTCTTTTCCTGTTTGAGAACAATTCTCAGATTGCGGAACCAGTCAAGGAAGTTTATACCATTGAGCTTATCCTTCTCAAAGATAGATCGCAGAGATAGAGTATTATTTGCCATTAATGCTACAACAAAGAAAATATGCTACATAAGTTTTACTAAATTTTAAAATTTATAGATAGGTCTTTACTATAAATTTACTCCCACTATTTTCTTCAAAATTAAAAACCCTCTAGTTTTAATTTCGGAAAAACGTTTCAATAGTTTTTCTAGTGAGTGAGGATCCGTATTTCAACATTCCTAAATCGGCTTTGGCCAGTCTTTTAGGAAATGGTTATTTAGGTAAGTAACACCTTACTAATTACATCTTATGTAATTCCTCATCTTTTGGCGAACAACTCTTGTTCTTTAAATCATCTTATGATTAACCAAAACTTTTAACCACTAGGTTTTCTAATCCTATTAGAACAACCTAGCTAAGTCAATACCAATATCTCAACTGGCGAATATCACTAGCTTATTCTTCGTGTTTAACTAAGATAGATAAATGTGACATTGCTTTGGCAAAGCTCGCATTATATCGATCGAAGCTTTAACGAGGGTAAATATTAGATGGTTAAAACAGACTTAGAATTATAGTGAGGGATTTACTTAATTATCTCATCATTTTAACGTTGATCCTATCAATAGAACTATGTTTAATCATGCTTATAAAACATCCAATGCATCACATACAAG
The DNA here is from genome assembly GCA_958450335.1 of Hibiscus tridactylites. NCBI lineage: Eukaryota > Viridiplantae > Streptophyta > Magnoliopsida > Malvales > Malvaceae > Hibiscus > Hibiscus tridactylites. The sequence continues at coordinate 36,523,261 of OY288288.1, forward strand.
GTAAATATAAGCGGTAAATAAATATGCAATGATTATATCCCTTCTTAACCTAAGGCGACCCATCCCAAGCCAATGGGAGGACCATTCTACTGAAGATAGAATCTGCTTCTGAAACGCATGGTCCACCAGGGAAGGCCCACCACGCTGCTATGTTGGTCCTTGCTTTATCTCCATGAGTATTTACAATTTTCAGAAACTCGTGTTACATGCGAGGGAGTGAGATGAGAAGAGAAGTACAATAGAAGATAGAGAAATGCATGACATGCAGGCCGTATTTATAAAAACCAAAACTATAAAGGCTATGGGCTATAACCATGCAAAAAAACACCGTGCAATCTAACATGCATTTCAAACATCGTGCGAACAAAGTAACGACGTGTTTAATGAGTTTTAAACTGATTATCCCTATATTGTGGTTAATGGGCCAAAGAAGGATCACGAGGTTTCATAAACCATTTGCGTTAACAAACAAATGCACCAGGTAGGTCAACATGAAAGAGAGGTGGCACACTAGGCACACTTAAGTACCATGTCTTTGATGATGCCAATCCTAGACATGCATTTTTCATAACGTCTAACCATAACTCTTATGGATTCACCGTGAAAGATAGCTTGATAACTTTTATCAAATTAGAAGCCCTTTCAGAGATTTTATAAATCTATGAAACTACGAATAACTACTTGTTCTCTAGACTAACTATTAGTCTCAACATGTTAACATTTAACATTGAAGCAACCTAACATAGTTATGATTAACTCTTAATCATTCAGTGATAATCGAAATAAGTCTTTATTAGGTGTGATACAATAAACGATAAATATCTAAATCGAATCAAACATCATGCATCTCATACATAAACATACACAAGAATTTAAGTCCGAATTCGTATGATACAAGTGGCTCTGATACCACTGTTGGGTCACGTCGGCACGCCCCGTGGCGCAGCGTAAAAATTAATCTGACGTAGTCTAGCCAGGATCCATGTACAGGAACGAATCCGGGTTGAAAAGATGAAGAGTTACCTTTTAAAACTCTGGAAACTGGAAAACTGACGGTATGTCGGAAGAACCACGTCAAGTAAAACCAGAATCGTCACAAGTTCGCAACGACCTCTACGGAGTCCACCCGAACAAAATGAAATAAGTTTCCGCCTCCCTAACACTTAGGGATAAATTTTGACAGGTTTGAACACCTTCCAAGGAGAAGTCGAATCCCTCCAAGGATTCCTGAGGGAGTCTGAAATCGACTAGGGGTTCTACCGGGACTTGGATTCGAACTAGGAAATCGACAGAAATTTGCCAGAGGGCAAGAGAAACACTAGAAAAATATCGTCAATGACAACCGTGACTCCATCTTGTGGAATCCGAATGACTCTGGTATTTACTCGGTCCGTTCTTGTTATCTGTTCTTGCAACATCCTCCAGAACCTCGCAACCAACCTTCCCGGAAGTGGAAAGCTCTAGCAAAATTAAAGGCACTCCCGAAAGTCAAAACCTTTGGCTGGTGAATGGGCTCTGATGCCTTACCTGTCGGCTCCAAGATGCAAGCTTTTGCTCCTGAGTTGGGCCCCTGCCCCCTATGTCAGACTTGCCAAGAATTAGTTCTTCATGCGCTTCGGGATTGCCCGGGGGCTTTAGAGACTCTCCGCTTGGCAAGTCTTCCACTTTCACTGATTCATAGCACGGCTCCTACTGGTCTCCAATGGCTGGAGGAGGGTGCTACTATGTTATCCGTTGATCTATTTAGCTTCTTTCTTATAGTTCTATGGAATATTTGGAACCGTCGCAATGATTGGGTCCATAATCACCACTTGCAACCCCCTTGGCTTATCGAACGTGTCCCACCACTACTACTTCTACTGCTCTATCGATCCACCCCCACTCTCTCAAACTTGCAGGAGGCGGCCCCCACCAGGGTCTCTTAAGGTTAATGTGGACAGAGCTTTTAATCCGGCCACACGCGCGGTGGCTGTTGGAGTTGTGGTTCGTGATGATTCGGGTATGGTTGTTGGTGACCTCGCCTACCTCCTGGGCAGCTGTCCGGTTGCTGCCACGGTCGAGTGAGCTGCCCTCCTTGTTGGTGTCACCTTTGCACAAGCTCAAGGCTGGCGTAACTTGTTTTTTGAAAAAGATTGTGCGTCCATTGCAAACAGGCTCAACCGTCCATGGTAGGATCTCTCCACCTTGGGTCCTACCCTTCTTCAAGCTCAGGATCTACTCTCCTCTTTCCCTTCTACCCATATTCACTATGCAAACAGAGAGGCTAACTTTGTAGCCCACACTTTGGCCACTCATACACTTCGAACCATGACTTCCATGTCCTTTGGTTCCCATTTTCCGGATAGTATCTACCACTTTGTAACTATCAAGGTCAATCGGAATCTTCTTAATAAAACCCAGGGTATTCTTTTCCTTTTTAGGGACCTCCTAGCCGTCAAGCTAGGGGTGATAGTGGGGTTTTTAATGAGGTCTATCTTCTTCAAAAAAAAGTCCAACAGTTCCATTTTACGACCCATTTAGACCACCACGTCCGAAACCTCTACAAAAAGGACCGCAAAAAAGTTTTAATCAAACTTGAGGTGTTCATATCATTGATTACGAGCTTTTCAACACGATTAGATTGCAAAAACTTAATTTTTGTACTTTTTCCTCTACCATTTAGACCCGCTCGTCCAAAACCTCTACCAAAAGGACAACAAAACAAGTTTTAATCAAATTTTAGGAGTTCATGTAACATCCCGGTTTAGGGTCTAGAAGATCTGGTGAAGATTCGAGGTCCGGAAGACCGTTGTTGGGAGTTATGAGTGAGTTCAGGGAAAGTGGTTCTCGGATGTTGGAAAAAAATATGAAATAAATCTCTAAAATCCTTAATAAATATGTTTAGTGTTTTGGTAAAAACAATTTTGGAAAAACGTTTTTTGAACCGTGACATTTTGGTTTAGTGACCAAATCATAAAGTTTGCAAAATCTGTTTTAGGGACCATTTTGTAAAAGAGCCAAAACATTGAATCTTTAAGGAGCTAAATTGGCTGGGCCAATATGGTTATTATCCCCTTTATTTTGACTATCCAAATATTTTAAAATAAGTTTTATAATTAAAATTAAAAGAGTTTTCCTTATTTCCTCATTTTACGTTAAAATCAATTTTTCAGCTTTCTCATCTTCTCCCTTCAGCCAAATAGCCTTTGAGCTTGATTTTCTCAAGGTAAAAGTGATTTCCTACTTATCTAATATTGCCAAATGATTTTCCTACTTTGGTTTTCTAAAACCCAAGCTTATTTCATTGTTTTTCTTAAGGGATTTTGCCAAACAAGGGAAATAGCTAGCATTGGAGTTGAGCAACGAATTCCTCCTCTAATGTAAGGTTATTTATAGATATTCCCATGCTTAGATTCTTTTAAATGCTAAAGTTATTTTTTCTTGAATTAGTCTTAATGAAAAATGGCTAAAATGTGCTAAAATAGGCTTTTGGGTAAGATCTTGAGTAGGATCTGTTATTGCTGGTTTGATGGTGATTTTACCTTTGTTTTGATGTGGTTTTTGAGTTGAGATGTTGGGTGGATGATAGGAATCCCGAAATTGGGTTTGGTGTTGAAGCCTGAAGTGGAAAAAGTGGGTTTTTGAGTGAGTTTTGAGGTAAATCGATAGTTGGTGATAATTTGATATTGGGTTGATGTTTTCAGATGTTTATCCATATATTTTGATGATATCTTATGCTAGGTTTTGATGGAGATAGTCCAAATTGTTTTTTTCGATGCTAACGGCTTGTATCAGAAATTTTTCGATAGGTGTTTTGATTGGGCTATTGAATCTTTGTTCTTCAGCAAGTTAGTGTGTTGAAATTATATCTAATCCTCTGTTTTGGGTTGGTTAGAGGCAGGGATTGAAGATTTGGAATTGTTGAATTCTTTTGTGGGTGAACCGGAAAGCTTAAAAGGGGGTATCGGCTTGATTTTGGTAATCGCTGGCGAGTGGAAATGATTTTAATGTTTTATCACGGTTGAAGAAGTGTTTTAAGGGTTTGGGTTGAGTCGTTAGGCCAATTCAAGCCCAAGAGTAAGTTTTGTGTTGTTTTGCCTTTTTCGCCATTTTACATTTGATCTTGTTTGATCATGAGCATGTCTTTCTAAGGATGTTTATTCTTTTGTTATGCATTAAATGCATGATGTTTTTGTCCCATGAGAATGCCATGTGAGTTATTAATATGCTGTTGAGTTCATACTATGTTTGAGCTCGTGATTATGGCTTTTGGGATATGTTTGGGGAGGTGTTTATCCTTGGTGAAATCTGTGGATTGTGATGTTGCGATGAGTATATTGACACATGGGTTATATCGGATAGATTGATCGATCAATAGGATGTGAAGTGCACTATAATTATAAAATTCGCGCGTGAGAAATTCTTCGGTTTCACAATAAGAGTTGTGCTATTGTGATGCGAGTGGTAGGGGTTGTGCTATCACCAACGGGCAATACAGGTAGTGGCATCTCGGCCGAAGCGAGATTGTGGTGAGGGTTGTTTCACCATGTGACTTGATGGGGGTTGTACCATCAAGGTGTCCGCTTATCCGAGCAACGTGTCAATGATGTCGGTATACTCATTCGCTATGGTTTCATACGAGCTTGGTAAACTCATATGGTTATGCATTGTGCTTGATGCATGTGGAATATTATGGAGCCGATAGGCTTGGTTTGCATATGTGGTTTACATATGGTTCTTGCATGTTGGATGCATTTTGTGCCTTTAGCATGTATTGTTGCTATTGCTTAAACTTGTTTCAAGATAACATGTTGAAATGGTTTTTGTTTCCAAAAAGAGGATTGTTTTCAAAACTGCATTGTTGTAGTTAGGTTTTGAGCTCCGCTCACTAAGCTTATTAGCTTACGCTCTCTTTTCTAACAATGCATATCCGTAGATCTTTTGGAAGGCAACGGTGCAAGGGAGGTGATCCAAGTGTCCGTCTCTAGCTCAAGTATGGCCTTGCTTAGATAATAGTGTGTGTGGCAATGAGGGTGAACTTTGTTTTTGTTGTTAGGATTGTTTGTAAACTCCTAGAGTTAAGAGCATGTTGGCTGCCCTTGTTGCATGTTTATACCTTGTTTATATATATGTCGAATCTTGAAGTATTTCCTTTTTAATTGTATGTTGAGCATGTTCTAGTTTCTCTTGTGCTTGATCATATTTGATGGCTAACTTTGGGGAATGTATGTTGTTCTTGTTGTTTCTTTGATGGGTGTGAGGATTGGAACCAAGGAAAAGAACCTTGGAGATGCTTGTGTTGCAGATCTGCTGTTACTGCAGCAGGGTGTTTCGAAATGGGCAACAACGTTTCGGAACAGCCCCCTATTTGGCCTTGGCGTTTCGAAACACGTATCGAAACTAGCTAAGTAGGGTCGGAACGAGTCCAAGCTGTTTCGAAACGTTTGCTCACTATAAAGCTCTATTCCGATACGACCTTAAGAATTCCGAAACAGGGGTCGTTGGAAATTGGTTGGAGGTTTTTGTGCATGCCTTGTGTTGCATTTCATCATGGAAGCATGAAATGGGTTTAACTATACAAAGATCACCTTAATTACATCATAGGTCCCTATATTATGCTAGTTTTGCATTTTGGTCCCTGGTTGCTATTTTGTTCGAGTTGATGCTCGTTCTGTTGTTCTTTCTTTTGTTGTGTGTTCTTAAACATGAGGTTAATTTGAGCATCTAGAAATGATACTAATCAACGCGTTTACAGTTGCTAATTGGAGGGAAATCTTCAGATCTTTCTTCGATTAGTCTCGTGTGATCCACTCGATATGGTCTGGTGGCTAGGCTGGGTCGAGGGGGTTATAGTTCATATCTTTGATTACGAGCTTTTCAATACGATTATATTGCAAAAACTCAATTTTTGTAATTTTTACTCAGTTAAAAGTCCAACGGGTCCATTTTACGGCCTATTTCGACCACATCGTCTGAAACCTCTACAAAAGGACCGCAAAACAAGTTTTAATCAGATTTTAGGAGTTCATATAATTGATTACGAGCTTTACAACACGAATAATTTCCAAAAACTCAAGTTCTTTAATTTTTACATAGTTAAAATTCCAACGGGTCCATTATTAGACTCATTTAGACCCGTTCGTCCGAAACCTCTACAAATAAGACATCAAAATAAGTTTTAATCAAATTTTAGGAGTGCATATTGATTACGAGCTTTTTAACACGATTATATTGCAAAAACTCGATTTTTGTACTTTTTACTCAGTTAAAAGTCCAACGGGTCCATTTTACGCCCCATTTAGACCCGCTCGCTCGAAACCTCTACAAAAAAGACCGCAAAACAAATTTTAATCAAATTTTAGGAGTTCATATCATTGATTACGAACTATTCAACATGATTATATTGAAAAAAACTCAATTTATGTACTTTTTACTTAGTTTAAAGTCCAACGGGTCCTTTTTACACCCATTTAGACCCACACGTCTGAAACCTCTACAAAAAGGACTGCAAAATAAGTTTTAATCAATTTTTAGGAGTTCATATCAATGATTACGAGCTTATCAACATGATTATTTTGCAAAACTTAATTCATGTACTTTTTACACAGTTAAACGTCCAACGGCTCAATTTTACGCCCCATTTAGACCTGCTCGCCCGAATCTTCTACAAAAAGGACCGCGGGGAGTTCATATCATTGATTACGAGCTTTTCAACACGATTATATTGCAAAAAGAAAATTTCTACACTTTTAATCAAATGTTAGGAGTTCATATCATTAATCAAGTTTTAATCCTCTTTGCGGATGACTATATCGTATTTATTAATACTAACTCAGAGGAAGCTGACCATCTTAAGCTGGCTCTCCAGACTTACGCTTCCGCCTCTGGGTCAAATCTACAGAGCTAAGTACTTCCCATCTAGTTGCATCCTTGATGCTACTCGACCACTTCGTGGTTCATTTGCCTAGGAAGGACTTTATAATGCTAAGCAACATCTATATGGTGGGTTTCTCTATCGCCCCAGAATTAATAGTAGTATTCGTATTCACAAGGATAATTAGGGTGGCTCTTCGTCTGTCCATCTCTATGGGGATTACGAGGTCTCCGATGAAGTGTATGTTTGTTGTAGAGATTTTATGCTATGGAACCAAGCAGCTTGGGATACCATTAAGGTTCGCAATTATTTTACCGCGGATGATGCCAATGCTATCATGAATATTCTCATAATCAATGATAATTGTGACTCCATTCTTTGGAACCCCAACGACTCCGTTGTTTACTCGGTCCGATCCGGTTACCATTTTCTACAACGGCCACCGGAACCTCGAAATCGACCTGCTCGGATCTAGAAAGTTATAGCTAAATTAAAAGTCATCCCTAAGGTTAAAACCTTTGGTTGGCGCATGGGTTCTGAAGCCCTACCTGTTGGTTCTCGATTGCAAGCTTTTGCCCAAGACTTGGGACCCTGCCCTATTTGTCGATCAAGTTCAGAATATATCATTCATGCTCTTTGCGACTGCCCTGGTGCTTCGGAGACACTTCGTCTAGTGGGCATCCCAACTCTTTTAACTAATAGTACGGCCCCTATTGGTATTCAATGGCTAGAGGAGGGTGCTCGCCAATTATCTTCTAACCTTTTTGGCCTTTTTCTTACTACTCTTTGGAATATTTGGAACCGGCGCAATTACTGGGTCCATAATCGCCACCTGCAACCCCCTGGCTAATTGCCGTCAACTCTCTCAGTCTACATCGCGATTACTTCGATGCTATCTCTTCTTCCCCTCCCCTCCGGGTAATCCACCACACTCTCCTCCTCGTTGGAGGCCTCCCTCTTCTGGGTATATGAAAATTAATGTGGACGAGGCTTTTGACCCTGCCACACGCGCATCAACGGTGGGAGTTGTGGCCCGAGATGATTCTGGTGCGGTTGTTGGGGGCTTGGCCTACCCTTTGGGCAGTTGTCCGGATGCTGCTACTTTCGAAGGTGTGGGTCTTGTTGCTGGCATCACTTTTGCTCATTCTCAAGGATGGAGCCGCTTGCTCTTTGAGACAGATTGTGCTTCTCTTGCGAATAGGCTTAACCATACGGGACTTGACCTGTTCACCTTGGGTCTGACGATTCTACAAGCTCAAGATGCGCTTTCTTCCTTTTCTTTTGCACATGTTCATTATGTAAGCCGCGAGGCTAATTTAGTTGCTCATACTCTGGCTACACAAGCTCTAAGAACCATGACTCCTGTGTCTTTTGGTTCTTTTTTCCGGATAGTATCCGTAACATTGTACTTGGTGAGATTTCTTCTCGATCTATATAAATAAAGCTAGGGTACTCTTTTCCCCTTTTAGGGATCTCTGGGACCAGTGCCTGGGGATGTTAGTAGGGGTTTTTATGAGGCTCTCTTTCTTCAAAAAAAAAAGTCCAATGGGTCTATTTTAAAGCCAATTTAGACAAGCACGTCTTAAACCTCTACAAAAGGACCGCAAAACAAGTTTTGATAAAATTTTAGGAGTTTATATCATTTATTACGAGCTTTTCAACACGATTATGTTGCAAAAACTTAATTTCTGTACTTTTTACTTATTTAAAAGTCCAACGGGTCCATTGTTAGGCCCATTTAGACCCGCTGGTCTGAAACCTCTATAAAAAGGACAACAAAAAACGTTTAATCAAATTTTGGGAGTTCATATCATTGATTACATGCTTTTCAGCACGATTATATTGCAAAAACTCAATTTCTGTACTTTTTACTTAGTTAAAAGTCCAAGGGCTCTATTTTACGCCTCATTTAGACCCGCTCGCCCGAAACCTCTACAAAAAGGACCGCAAAACAATTTTAATCAAATTTTAGGAGTGCATATCATTGATTATGTTCGAATTTTTGTTTATCTTTTTATTTTGGTCTATATTTATTCTTTTATTTATTCCCCCCCATTTTTTTGCTCTTTTAGTCTGTATTAATTTTCTTACCCCCTCTTCTTCGCTCTCCTTGGGTTGTAATATTTTTTATTTCCTCTCTTTTTTGCTTTGCTTATTTGTTTCCTTAGTTTCTGCCATCTTTTTTTGCGTGCTTGTTTTCTCTATGCTCTACGTCTATTGGTCACTGATTACATTTGCCTATGCTTGTTTTTTCTATGCTTCTTTATATCTACATCACTTCATGTCTATATATGCATATTCCTTTTCCATTTTAGCTTCTGATGATCCTAAGTTTTATCTGATTTTACTGCTAAACATTAATGATACCCACTACACCTTCTTAGGTGCATTTACTCAAGCCTTCTCAAATGATGTTGTTTTGGATTGATTATGGATTGTAAGCATGTAATACTATGATGAATGTTGGTGTGTATGATGGCATGCTTTAGGGTGTTTAGGTTGCCTTATGTATGTGTGCAAACCTCTTATGTTTGACTTGTGCTTTTAAGACCATTTGAGCTTTTATGTATGCACAATATTGCCTATTTCGCTCTTTAAATAGAATGCCATGTACGAATGCCTTAATCCACGTATGAATGATTCCTTTGGCTTAAATATGTGTGCTTGCATGTTGGTATATGCTTAGGTGAGTCAAGAAATGCATTTAGAGTCGTTTTGGGGTCGTTTATGTTAGAATTTGAGGAATTGCAGTGCAGGGCGTATCGATACGCCTCAGGCCGTATCGATACGGCCTTGCCCAAAGGCCTCAGATTTTGCCTGGCGTACCGATACCCTAAGGGTATCGATACCCTCCAAAGTTACTGTAATTTGGAAATTTGAGGGAGAGTAGGGCGTACCGATACGGGGCTCCCGAGTATCGGTACGGTTCTACTACGTTGACCAAGAAGGGTTGACCGAGAAGGGCGTATCGATATGCCCAAGGGTTGTATCGATACAGACTCCTCGGGGTTGACTTCTTGGGTTGACTTAGACAGGGCGTATCGATACCCCTAGCTAGGGTACCGATACGGTCTGTCCTGTAAGCTTAAAAAGAGACTGTTTATGTATGGCCGTGGTTCGAATGTGTTTTCTTTTGTATTGTTTTCCGCTGTGTGAATCGCTTAGGACTTAATGTTCATCTAGACAAGATTAATATAAAAGTAAAAATAGGGTTGCTAACCGAAGGGAACCTTAACGGGTTTCACTCGGTTTTCCCCGTGTGGCCCACTCGGACCGGTCATCCGGCCAGACCGGGGCGAGGGGGATACATTTGTTGGTATCAGAGCCTGAGGTTCCCGAGACCTCGGGCAGGTAAGTGAGGTAAGCTTAATGTGTTAAATGCTTGTGTTGTCTGATGCATGTTTTGCTATGAATCCTTGATGCTTGTATGATCGTATGCCGTTTTGAACGCATGAGCTGTTGTGTCTGGTATAGAGTGAGTGCCCATTGCTACTATTACTTAATTTAAAAAGATTTTTGGAAAGAGGAATACTTGAGCACTATTGGACCCTTGCTTTGGCTAACGTAATCCTATTTGTTTGTTGTTGTAGTTTAAACCTTGCTAGATAAAGCATGAGATCACGTGGGAGGCCTAGGATGGTTCGACCGGAACCACGAACAGAGGCTCCGAGAGCTGAGCCAGTAGTGAGAGTTCAGGCTCAAGTGGGAGAGCCTGTGGTTGGAGTTGGAGCTCCTCCACCACCTCCACCACCACCACCTCCTCCACCAGAAGTGGGAGGTGAGGCCGGGGTTGAAGAAGAGGAACCACAAGGAGGTCAAGGTGGCCAAGGTGGCCAGGGACCGGTCGGGATCGACTTAGCTCCGTTGGTTCAGGCAATAGCCGGGGCATTTCAGGCTGCAATAGCTGGAGGTCAGGCAGCTCATCATCAGGGTGAGGGCACCGGATTACCTTTAGAGAGACTTCGGGGCCTTGGGGCCGAAGAGTTTAGAGGTGCTACTCCGGAGAGATCAGAGTTATGGTTTGAGAAGACTGTCCGCATTCTTGCTCAGATGGGATGTACTGGTGAGCGCAAGTTGGGATGTGTTGAGCCTCTGCTTCAGGGTGATGCCTACACCTGGTGGGTCACCGTTACTTCGGGGATGGATGAGACCGAGATCACTTGGGAGTTCTTTGAGACAGCTTTCTGGAAGAAGTATTTGGGTCCGCGATACCTCGATGAGAGAAAGAGGGAGTTTATGGGATTACTTCAGGGGAGTATGTCCGTGACAGATTACGAGATCCGATTTGTTAGATTGAGTCAGTATGCACCCGAGCTTGTACCTACTGAGGTGGAGCGTTGTAACCGCTTCCGTTATGGGTTGAATGAGGAGATCAAGACCTACACTCTAGCTTCAGATTACACGAATTTTGATGTCTTGGTCGCGAGGGCCAAGGACTTGGAGCACAGTTTGAGTTTGACCAGGCGGTCAGGTGGATCTAGTTCGGGTAAGAGGTCCAGCAACTTTGATAGAGGTGATGCCAAGAGGCACCGGGACAACAGGCATCAGTATGATCATAGGCGTGGTGGCGGTAACCACGGTAGGGGCCATCAGGGTCAGAGAGCTGGTGGGAAGTTGCCCACATGTGCTACTTGCGGGATGAACCACACCGGTGAGTGTTGGGGGAATTACCATTCTTGTTGGAGTTGTGGGGCTAGAGACCACATCAGACGTGACTGTCCACATCAGGTAGGACAGGCACCAGCCCAGGCTCCTGCTAGAGCCAATGACTTTCAGAGAGGCCGCGGGCGCGGTAGAGGTAACTTCTAGCCAAGGAACGATGGTCAGAGGAACATAGCACATGTAGTCGCAGTTCAGCCAGAGGGCGGAGGTCAGGCCAGAGTTTATGCCCAGCGGGGAGATCAGCATGACACCGATGTGATCGCAGGTAACTTCTCGATATAGTCTTTAGGTTTGCTTTCTTTGATTGACTCTGGGTCTACACATTCCTACATATTGAGTGAGCATACACGGTCTTTGAATTTGCCTTGTGAGATGTTAGAGGTAGGAGTTAGTGTTACTAGTTCCTTTGGGGACACGGTAGTAGTTAGGAAGATGTACCGAAGGTGTCCGTTGATGGTTCAGGGGCATGTGTTCCCAGTGGATATGATGGAACTTCCTTTCTATGGTTTTGATGTGATTCTGGGTATGGATTGGCTCACGGAGCATAGAGCTAGGATAGATTTTGAAACTAAACGGATTTCTTTGAAGCTCACAGATGATTATGAGATTGTAGTGATGGGTGAGAACGTAAAATTCTTGTCCAATATGGTCTCAGTGTTAGAGGCTAAGAGATTAGTTGAGTTGGGATGTGAAGCATACTTATCGTATGTGATGAACCCTAACATGAGCGAGGTTAGACCTCAGGACATCCGGACAGTATGTGACTTTCCTAGTGTGTTTCCGGAAGAATTGCCAGGGTTACCACCGGACAGAGAGGTAGAGTTCAGCATTGAGACTTATTCTGATTCAGCTCCTGTTTCGATTGCTCCGTATCGAATGGCACCGAAAGAATTGAAAGAGTTGAAGACTCAATTGTAAGAATTGACAGATAGAGGTTTTATTCGACCTAGTTCTTCACCTTGGGGTGCACCCGTGTTGTTTGTGAAGAAGAAAGATGGAAGTATGAGAATGTGCATAGATTACAGACAGTTAAATCAGTTGACAGTGAAGAACAAATATCCGTTACCTAGAATTGATGACTTGTTTGATCAGTTGAGAGGAGCATCTGTCTTTTCGAAGATTGATTTGAGATCAGGTTATTACCAGCTAAAGGTAAGAGAGGTTGATGTACCGAAGACGGCCTTTAGGACTAGGTATGGTCATTATGAGTTCTTAGTCATGCCTTTTGGGTTGACTAACGCACCGGCAGCTTTCATGGACATGATGAACATGATCTTTCATCAGTATCTAGATCAGTTTGTAGTTGTATTCATCGATGACATTTTGGTGTATTCGCGAACTGAAGAAGACCATGACCGACACTTGAGACTTGTTTTGAAGACTTTGCTAGATCACCAGTTATATGTGAAGCTCAGTAAGTGTGAATTCTGGATCCGTGAGGTAGTCTTCTTAGGACATGTAGTGTCAGCCGATGGGATTAGAGTTGATCCGAAGAAGATTGAAGCCATTGTTGAGTGGAAGCAACCGAAGTCTGTGACAGAAGTACGTAGCTTCCTAGGCTTAGCCGGATACTATAGAAGATTTGTAGAGGGTTTCTCTAAGTTAGCCGCTCCATTGACACAGTTACTTCAGAAGAGTGTTCAGTTTGAGTGGACAGATGTAAGACAGAGAGCCTTTGAGAAATTGAAAGAAGCTTTGACCCAAGCACCGATTTTGATTCAGCCCGAGTCTGGGAAGGACTATGTAGTTTACAGTGATGCTTCTTATGTAGGGCTAGGATGTGTTCTTATGCAAGACCGAAGAGTAGTGGCTTATGCCTCAAGACAGTTGAAGACTCATGAGCGCAACTATCCGACCCATGACATAGAGTTAGCTGCAGTTGTGTTTGCTCTGAAGATTTGGACGCATTATTTGTACGGTGAGAAATGCACAATATACACCGACCACAAGAGTTTGAAGTACATTATGACTCAGCGAGATTTGAATCTCAGACAGCGTAGGTGGTTAGAGTTGCTAAAAGACTATGATCTTACAATATAGTACCATCCGGGTAAGGCCAATGTAGTGGCCGATGCATTGAGTAGGAAGGTGGCCGTGGACTTGAGAGCTATGTTTGCTAGATTGAGCTTGTCCGGAGACGGTGACTTGATAGCCGAGCTTCAGGTTAGACCTACTCTAGGTCAGTTGATTAGAGAGAAACAACTCTTTGATAGATCTTTGGCACCTCACGTGCAAGATATAGCCAAGGGTAGATCTTCAGACTACAGTTTCAGTACTGATGGGGTTTTGTGTTTCAAATACAGAATAGTTGTGCCAGAAGACATTGATTTGAGACGTACGATCTTGACTGAAGCCCACAGTAGTCCGTTTGCTATGCATCTTGGAAGTACGAAGATGTACCGTGATTTGAAGAATGAGTACTATTGGGTTGGCTTGAAGAGAGATGTAGCCGACTTTGTGAGTAAGTGCTTAGTGTGTCAGAGAGTGAAGGCGGAACATCAGGTTCCCTCAGGTTTGTTACAGCCGTTGAGAATTCCGGAATGGAAGTGGGAGAACATCACCATGGATTTTGTTTCGGGTTTGCCTTTGACTCCTACGAAGAAGAACTCAGTTTGGGTGATAGTGGATCGATTTACGAAGTGTGCTCACTTCTTGGCAGTCAACACTACTTATACTCTAGATAGATTGGCCGATTTGTACATCGGTGAGATTGTTAGGCTGCATGGTGTCCCAAAATCTATTGTATCAGATAGAGATCCGCGGTTTACTTCTAGATTTTGGGAGTGTCTGCATACAGCTTTGGGTACCCGTTTGAACTTCAGCACTTCTTATCATCCTCAGTCAGATGGTCAGTCAGAGAGGGTTATTCAGATCTTAGAGGACATGTTGCGATGTTGTATCATTGACTTTCAGGGTACTTGGGAGAAGCATCTGCCTCTAGTAGAGTTTGCGTACAATAACAGTTTTCAGTCGAGCATTCAGATGGCACCGTATGAGGCCTTGTATGGCCGGAAGTGTAGAACTCTAGTGTGTTGGGCTGAGGTAGGGCAGAAATTGTTACCTATGCCAGAGTTGCTCAAGGGGACAACCGACAAGGTAAAATTGATTTGTGAGCGTTTGAAGGCTACTTCGGATAGGCAGATGTCCTATGCCGATTTGAAGAGGAAAGAAGTTGAGTTCTCAGTGGGTGAGAAGGTATTCTTGAAAGTGTCTCCATGGAAGAAAGTGATGAGATTTGGCCGAAAAGGGAAATTGAGTCCAAGATACATAGGGCCGTATGAGATTGTGAAGAGGGTTGGTCCCGTTGCTTATTAGTTGCGTTTGCTGTCCGAGCTTGAGAAGATACACGATGTGTTCCATGTTTCGATGCTTCGTAAGTATAGGTCCGATCCATCACATGTTATGCTCGTAGAAGAAATCGAATTGAATCCGGATTTGACTTATGAAGAAGAACCAGTGGAGATCTTAGCTTCTGACAGTAAGGTGTTGAGGGGTAGATCGATTGAGTTAGTAAAGGTGCGGTGGCAACGTAGAGGTGTGGACGAGGCCACTTGGGAGAGGAAGGAGGATATGGAAAAGCAGTTTCCGTATCTCTTTCAGTCAGGTAATTTCGGGGACGAAATTCCTTAAGTGGGAGAGAGTTGTAACACCCGTGTTTCGGGCCTAGGAGTTAACCGGGTTATAGTTCGAGTCAAATAAAATTTAATTAAAACAATTCAACTTCAAATAATGACCTAATTGAGCTTTAATAAGAAGGGAGGGACTTATATTGCGATTTGACCTAAAACTTTCAAAAGCTAGACCACTTTATGAGAAAAGTTGTCTTCCCTTTTCCCATTTACCCATTTTCACGTTGGAAACCATCCCCACCATTTTCAAGCTTCTTCAAACTTTGAGTTACTATTCCATTTATTTTAGCACTCGATTTCAACACCATTTTAAGAGGTAATTATGTTTTCTTAACCTCCTCTTTACCCTCTATCTATATATAGTCTTGGATTTCAAAAATATAGGGTTTTGGAAATTAGGGTTTATACTAAAGTTTGGGTTTTTAAGGGGGTTCTTCAATTTGTTTTGATAAATTGAGTTCGGGTTTTAGTTAATCATGTTATAATGTGTAACATATATCAATTTGGTTAAATTTGGATGAAAATTCGTAGTAGGTCCTTAGGGCAAATTTTAAGATATTAAAATTTGGTTTTTTTGGTGGGTTTTAGGTTGGAAACTAAAGGCTGATGGTTAGAGTATGTTAGGAGGGTGTTTTGAGATGTTTTGGAAGTCTTTTGGATGCTTAGAAATGGAAATTTCAGCTTGGTTTTAGGGGAGCACGAAAATTGGGTTCTTGGAGGATTATGTGGTTTGGAAAATGGTGGAATTTGGCTTGTGCTTGTAAAATAAATAGATGGTTGAGTTTAGCATTGAATTGAGAAGTAATGTATATGTTTTGTTTGGCTAGAAGCAAGAGGAAACGTTGAAGAGGCTTTGGGACCGAATCCGGGATCGTAGGAGGATTGGATCGAAGTGCTAAGGAAGGGCGGTGAGTGGTCTTATCTTGTTTTAAAGTTTGGTTCGGGCATGAGTAGTGTGTGTGTAAAGTGTGCTTGGTAGGCCACTTCCTTAAACCCAAGTAGTTAATTTAGTCTTGTTTTCCTTAAATGCCAAGGTGTTTAATGACTATGCTCTTGTACTTGTGATTATATGGTGCATGTATATATGTCATGATGTGGATATATGTGATGAGCATGAGTGTGGTTGATGATGTGTGATTGATGATGATAATTGGCACTAAAATAATTACTGGTTGTAAATGATCGATCATTAGGATAGTGTGCACACAAATTGAGTCAAAACGTACGTGGCCTTGATGGTGTTAAGTCATCAAGGAGGAGTACGGTGATGTAACATTCCACCGGAAGCTTTTATTTATTTCTACGGGATGATGAGTGGAATCCCATCCGTAGGGCATGTGGCGATGAGTGGAATCCCGCACATGTAAGGTCCGGTGATGAGTGAAATCCCACCGAGGTAAAGTGTTGTGTAACCCCCTTAACCCGGTCTAGACGGTTGACCCGAATTAAGAAAGTCACACGGGGAAAACCAAAGTCAACCCGAAAGTCAACCTTGATTAACGACCTTTTTTTTTTCTTTTTAATCTTATCTAGATGCACATTAACCTTAATTGTGATCATACAAACAACATACTAAAAGATCACAAACATCAGAGATCATACAGGGACCCAATTGAGCAAATTACAACTTTAGGGACCAAATTGTAATTTCTGATAAATTAAGGGACTTAACCCAAATTAAAGTTACCATCTTGAAATTAGTCAGGTTTCATGCTTCTCTGTGAAATTTCAGCTCAAACGGACATTCCAAACTCATACAATTGATCAAACAAGATTCAGGACCAAAACGTAAACAAAACGAAACATCCAAAGATACTTTTAACTGATTTTAACGGTCGGGTATCGATACGCCACGTGTCGTATCGATACTCGGGGAAGGCAGAACCAAACTCTAGCAAAGGTATCGATACCTTCCCCCTGGTATCGATACTCCATTCATATGGTATCGATACTTGTTCAGAGGTATCGATACCCCTGGGCAGAAACATGCATATTTGGCTCAGGTGTATCGATACCCAAGCCCGAGTATCGATACCCCTGCCTGAAAACAACTCAAAAACAGCATCAAACATGCATTAAGCACCAAATTAACATCACCAAACCATATCACTTAATCATACAACATGCAAGGACCTCAATTGCATCAACAATTCAACATTTAAACATCACATGTGAAAAGCCCCAATTCATATAGCATGCTTCCTACTTAAGCTATCATTCAAGCAATAAACCTTCATAAGCAAGCAATAGAAATTCAATCCAAAAACCAGCAATTCAAACAATCAATTAACATCCATAGGGAGTCTCAAACACCTCCCAAATCATACACATTGGTCCCCCATTGCCAAATCAACCAAAAGCTAAAATGTTTAACAAAACCTTCCATACATTGAGCTTTACTTGAACTTGTATGCTTGCCTTCTCTTGCTGCCCTCAATGTACTCTAATGATCTGCATTATTGAATCAAGAAAACGAGAGAGCGTAAGCCAAAGCTTAGTGAGGAGTGCTCTTTAAAAACCATTCAATAATGCAATCAAAATCATTTGTAAAACATGCTTGTAGATAACCTTTACACATGCTCAAAACATACTTTAAGCAAGCAATTCCCATGCTTCCACATTTCATTTAAACAAGCATCTCATGCTTCAACATAAACATTAAAACATGCATCTCATGCATCTCAATGTACTATACATGTCATATTGGCTCAAGTGATACATTTCATTTATGAAATCAAGTTCAACAACTTTCCCCAAGGACTTTTAAACACCTTGGTCCCAAGGACTTTTAAACACCTTGGCCATGGACTTTTAAACACCATGAAAGGACCACACAAGGACTTTTAACCACCTTTGTGTCCGTAGCTTGAATCACCCCAAGGACTTTTAAACACCTTGGCCCCATGGACTTTTAAACACCATGGAAAGGAGCACCTAAGGACTATTAACCACCTTAGTGTCCGCAACAAGATTCATCCAAGGACTTTTAAACACCTTGATGATCTTAGGTAACAAGGCTCACTCAAGGACTTTTAACCACCTTAGTGACCTTCACTTTTACAAACCATCACTTGCCAATACACACTTTATACATCACATAATCCACTGTTTTAAAGCATTAAACCAAGCCATTTCATCATGCATTTCAAAGCATTAAATCATCATTTAACAATGCATTAAAAACAAGGTACTCTTACCTAGAGTCACCTTCAACACATGGCTTAAAACATCAGCATAAATCATGCTAAAACACCAGCAATTATCATGCTTAAACATGCTTTCAAAAACAGTAAACAAATCATGCAAAATCATCATTTTACATTGCACCAAACTTGGCCACCACTTAAAGAGAGTAATCCGAAAACTTACACTTGAGCTTAGCAAAGTTGTTTAGACTTAAACTAAGCTCCCAAAACCTTGGTTTCAAAGCCGAAAACCATTTTCACAAATCCACTCACCGATTTCCGCTTTGCTTCAAGCCAAAGCACCAAATCAAGCCTTCGGATCAACAATTCTTGGATCCAAGGATGCCTCCCCTGTTTCAACACATTAAAGCAGAGGATTAATGCATCATCATGCATTAATTGCTTCAATGAAAGCACCTAAACTCGCTGCTCTCACAAAACCTCCATTTTCGGCCACCAAACACAACCGAAAATGCATCCGAAACACTTCTAAACAAAGCCCAGCCATAAACCAGCAAAACCTTACTTCCATTAACATCAAAACACATCTAAAAACAACCTATAAGCATCCTTATACCTCCAGCAACACCAGATCCACAAGATCACCACAAAAGCTACCTTAAAACACAAGCTAAAATTAGGAAACCCAACCTATCCGGGATTGCATCAATCAAGACTCATTTCCACATCAATTTAATGATCAATTAACATCAAAAACACTCCTCAAAACACAGATTTAACAGATCAAACGAAAATCAAGTGAAATCATCAAAATCTTGCATAATTAGCCAAGATCCATAAATCAACCTTAAAACCTTTAATCAAACATCAATTTAGGATTGAAAACTTTAGGAATTTCATTAAAGAACTTGAAGTTCAGAGGAGAAGGACGTTCTTACCTCCAAACTTGAGTTTCTCCTCTTTTTGGAATAGAAAAGCTTGATGAAACTTGAAGAAATTGAAGAGGATTTGAAGACACAATGATTTGCAATCAAATGAGAGTTGAAAGAAGGTTTTTAGGTGATGAAAATCAGACTTAGATCTCTGGAATTGAGTGTTTGGGTTGAGAGAAAAGATAGAGAGAAAATAGGTAGTTAAAAGAGAAAATGGCCAAAATAGATTTTTGCCTCCTTTTGATTCTTTTAAAATCAGAATTATGTGTTAAAATATCTTAGAAAAATCTGGAGAAACTCCCTTTGGGTAAATAGCTCCTTAAAGATTCAAAGTTTCAACCCTTTATAAAATAGCCACCAAACTTTCAAAAATTACATTTTGGTCACTAGCCAAAATGTCACACTTCCGAAACTCATTTTCCAAAATTGATTTCACAGTTCACTTAATTATATTAAAAGATGATTTTAGAACATTTTTCCATATTTTTAATGCAACCCGAACTAGGCTTTCCTAATTTAACCTCTTACGATTCGAACAGCACTTTGACCAACCGGTCAACGCCCAAGACTTCCAAGCCCAAAACCGGGGCGTTACAACTCTCCCCCCCTTAAGAAATTTCGTCCTCGAAATTTACCTGAAGGAAAGAGATAAGGAAACTGCTTCAGCATATCATCCTTCCGCTCCCACGTGGCTTCCTCAACACCGCGATGCTTCCACAGCACCTTCACCAACTCAATGGTCTTGCCACGAAGAACTTTGCTATCTGAATCCAAAACCTTCACCGGTTCCTCATCATAGGTCAAATCTGGGTTCAATTCCACTTCCTCCACAGGCAACACATGCGAAGGATCAGATCTATACTTCCGGAGCATAGAAACATGGAACACATCATGAATCTTCTCCAGCTCCTGAGGTAACCTCAACCGATACGCAACAGGACCTACACGCTCAACAACCTCATACGGTCCAATGTATCTAGGGCTCAGCTTACCCTTCCGACCAAACCTCATCACCTTCTTCCAAGGCGAAACCTTCAAGAACACGCGATCACCCACCGCAAACTCTATCTCCTTACGCTTCAAATCCGCATAGGATTTCTGCCGATCAGAAGCAGCCTTCAACCGCTCACAAATGAGCTTCACCTTCTCGGTGGTTCCTTTCAACAAAGCAGGCATCGAAACCAACTTTTGACCAGTTTCAGCCCAACACAGAGGAGTCCTACACTTCCTCCCATACAGAGCCTCATAAGGTGCCATCTGTATACTCGCCTGATAACTGTTGTTGTAAGCGAACTCAACCAAAGGCAGATGCTTCTCCCAAGAACCTTGTAACTCTATCACGCAGCATCTCAACATATCCTCCAAAATCTGAATAACTCGCTCAGACTGGCCATCCGACTGAGGATGATAGGATGTACTGAAATGCAACCTTGTACCCAGAGCTTGATGCAAACACTGCCAAAAACGCGATGTGAACCTCGGATCCCTATCCGACACGATCGACTTAGGCACACCATGCAACCTCACAACCTCAGCAATGTACAGCTCTGCCAGCTTATCCAAAGAGAACGTAGTATGCACAGGCAAGAAATGCGCACACTTCGTCAGGCGATCCACAATCACCCAAACAGAATTCTTCTTCGACGGAGACAAAGGCAAACCCGATACAAAATCCATGGTAACCCTCTCCCACTTCCATTCAGGAATTTTCAACGGTTGCAACAAACCAGAAGGAACCTGATGTTCAGCCTTGACTCGCTGACACACCAAACACTTGCTCACGAACTCTGCCACATCCTTCTTCAGACCTACCCAATAGTACTCATCACGAAGATCGCGATACATCTTCGTACTACCAGGATGCATAGCAAAAGGACTGCTATGACCTTCAGCCAGAATAGCACGCCTCAACTCAGCATCAGCAGGCACAACTATCCGACTACCAAAACACAACACTCCATCCTCATTAAAACAGAAATCCGAAGGTCTACCCTCCGTGATATCCTGAACATGAGACACCAAGGAATCATCCAGCAACTGCTTATCCTTGATCAACTGAACCAACGATGGTTTCACTTGCAACTCAGCAACAAGACCACCATCCTGCGATAAGCTCAAGCTAGCAAACATAGCTCTCAACTCAACAGCTACCTTTCTACTCAAGGCATCCGCAACAACATTAGCCTTTCCAGGATGATACTCTATCGTCAGGTCATAATCCTTGAGCAACTCCAACCAACGTCGCTGCCTGAGATTCAACTCCTTCTGAGACATCAGATACCTCAAACTCTTGTGATCCGTGTACACAGTACACTTCTCACCATACAGATAATGCCTCCAGATCTTCAGAGCAAAAACCACTGCAGCCAGCTCAATATCATGCGTAGGATAATTGCGCTCATGCACCTTCAACTGCCGCGACGCATAAGCCACAACCTTACCCTCTTGCATCAGCACACACCCCAAACCTACATAGGATGCATCACTGTAGACTACAAACTCTTTCCCTGATTCAGGCTGAATCAAGATAGGAGCTTGCGTCAAAGCCATCTTCAGCTTCTCAAAAGCTTGCTGTCTCGCTTCTGTCCACTCATACTTAACATCTTTCTGCAGCAACTTCGTCAAAGGAGCAGCAATCTTGGAAAAACCATTCACAAACCTTCGGTAGTATCCTGCCAAACCAAGGAAACTACGAACCTCCTGAACAGACTTAGGAACTTTCCAATTCATCACTGCTTCAATCTTCTGAGGATCAACACGAATCCCCTCAGCTGAGACCACGTGACCAAGAAAAACCACCTCTCTAAGCCAGAACTCACACTTGCTCAACTTAGCATAAAGCTGATTCTCCAACAAAGCTTGCAACACAATCCTCAAATGCTCTTCGTGCTCTTCCTCAGTACGCGAGTACACAAGGATATCATCAATGAATACCACAACGAACTTGTCCAGGTATTCATGAAAAACACGATTCATCATGTCCATGAAAGCAGCAGGAGCATTTGTCAGACCAAACGGCATCACAAGGAACTCATAATGCCCATACCTTGTCCTGAAAGCTGTCTTAGGCACATCCACATCCTTCACCTTCAACTGGTAATACCCTGACCTCAAGTCAATCTTAGAGAACACAGCAGCTCCCCGAAATTGATCAAAGAGATCATCAATCCTCGGCAAAGGATACCGATTCTTGATAGTCAACTTGTTCAGCTGACGGTAATCAATGCACATCCTCATCGTGCCATCTTTCTTCTTCACAAACAAGACAGGAGCACCCCAAGGCGAAACACTCGGCCGGATGAAACCACGATCAAGCAGCTCTTGCAACTGCGTCTTCAGCTCCTTCAGCTCCTTAGGTGCCATTCTATAGGGAGTAATGGACACAGGAGTGGTATTCTCATACAGCTCAATACCAAACTCCACCTCGCGATTAGGAGGTAAACCAGGCAACTCCTCAGGAAAAACATCAGGAAACTCCTTCACAACCCTGATATCCTGCACCCTCAGCTCCTTCGAACTAGGATTCATCACAAAAGCCAGAAAAGCTTCACAACCTTGCCTCAACATCCTGCTCGCCTCCAAGGTAGAAACAACATTGGCAAGAAACTTCACATTCTCACCAACTACCACCACTTCATAATCATCCGCAAGCTTAAGCGAAACCCGCTTATTCTCACAATCCACAACAGCACGATGCTCAGCAAGCCAATCCATACCAAGGATCACATCAAAACCATAAAAGGGCAACTCCATAAGATCAACATGAAAGACATGCTCTTGAACAACCAAAGGACACCTTCTATAAAGCTTACGAGTCACAACAGTTTCACCAAAAGAACTAGTGACTCTAACACCAACATCCAAAGACTCAACAGGCAAACCAAGCAACTCAGCATGCTCACGAAGAATGTATGAATGCGTAGATCCAGAATCAATCAAAGAAAGCAATGACAAGGATTGCAAAGTAAAGGTACCTGCAATCACATCAGCATCATTCCTTCCCTCGCGCTGAGCATACACCCTCGCTTGGCCTCCACCCTCAGGTTGAATAGCCACAACGTGAGCTACACCGCGACCACCTTCCTCTCGCCTCTGGAAATTACCACGGCCGCGCCCACGACCTCTCTGCGGTGCTGCAACAACAGGAGCACGCTCTTGACCACCAGCCATCCTCGGACAATCACGCCTCAAATGGTCAGCAGAACCACAGTTCCAACACTCACAACCAGCTGCCACCACAAGAGCTTGCACCTCCCTCCCAGCACGAGGACAGTCACGCTTCAAGTGACCACGGGAACCACAAATCCAACAAGCACTAGGGTCAGCTCTAGCATTGCCACCCCTAGCAGGTGCACCTCCACCTCTCTTAGACGAGGACTGAAACCTCTGATCACGCCCTCTCTTGTTCCGTCCACCGGAACTATACTCTGCAGTTCTCTTCCCAGAACTAGCTCCAGCACCTTTAGCAGACAAACTCAGATTCATCTCAATGTCCTTTGATCGACTAACCAACACATCGAAATCATTATACTCCGCAGCCAACATATAAGTCTTAACTTCCGTCACCAAGCCATAACGGAACCTTTCGCACCTCTCGCGTTCATCAGGTATCAGCTCCGGTGCATACTGGCTAAGACGTACGAACTGTACCTCATACTCCGCCACACTCATGCTCCCTTGGGTCAGAGACATGAATTCACGCTTCTTCTCATCCAGATATCTAACTCCCAGATATCTCCTCTTGAACGCATGCTGAAAGAACGTCCAAGTAACATCAGCATCAGCCATCCCAGAGATTGTGGTCGTCCACCACGTATAAGCATCACCTTGCAGCAGTGACACCACACATCCCAGCTTTTGCACATCAGTGCAACTCATCTGTCCCAAGACACGCTTGGTACTCTCCAGCCACGCTTCTGACCTCTCAGCCGTCATACCCCTAAACTCAGTCCCACCAAGACTGCGCAAACGCTCTAAGGGTAATCTAGCTCCAGCATCTCCCTGATGCCCAGCTCCTTGAGCTCCAGCTATTGCTGCTCGAAACGCACCCGCAATAGCTTGAACCAGCACAGACATGTCAGGCATCGCTTGCCCCTGACCAGCTTCAGGTCCTGCAGCTCTAGCACCAGCTGCCTCAGCTCCAGCTCTTTCCCTCTCCGCACCACCACCACCACCAGGTGGAGGAGGAGGTATCACAGCACTACCAGTGTGCTCATCATTCACATTCCCCTCCGGGGTCGTAGCTCTCACGCTACTTCTTAACTCTCTACGTGGTGCCATACTTTACCATGCATAACAATACAAACAAAACAAGTCAGGACCAGCAAGATAAGCAAATTCCAAGTATTCAAGCTCAATTTCTTTCAAAAACAACATCATCTCTTTAGCTTTTGTTTGGCAATGGGTACCCTCATCATGCATCATCACAACATGCATCACATACACATCATCATATCATTTCTCTGAACATGCTTTCACTCAACAAGCATACAAACCAAACCATGCTTCAATCATGCATACACACATTCCCAATTACTCGTGAACTCAGCTCTGATACCACCAAATGTAACCCCCTTAACCCGGTCTAGACGGTTGACCCGAATTAAGAAAGTCACACGGGGAAAACCAAAGTCAACCCGAAAGTCAACCTTGATTAACGACCCTTTTTTTTTCTTTTTAATCTTATCTAGATGCACATTAACCTTAATTGTGATCATACAAACAACATACTAAAAGATCACAAACATCAGAGATCAAACAGGGACCCAATTGAACAAATTACAACTTTAGGGACCAAATTGTAATTTTTGATAAATTAAGGGACTTAACCCAAATTAAAGTTACCATCTTGAAATTAGTCAGGTTTCATGATTCTCTGTGAAATTTCAGCTCAAACGGACATTCCAAACTCATACAATTGATCAAACAAGATTCAGGACCAAAACGTAAACAAAACGAAACATCCAAAGATACTTTTAACTGATTTTAACGGTCGGGTATCGATACGCCACGTGTCGTATCGATACTTGGGGAAGGCAGAACCAAACTCTAGCAAAGGTATCGATACCTTCCCCCTGGTATCGATACTCCATTCATATGGTATCGATACTTGTTCAGAGGTATCGATACCCCTGGGCAGAAACATGCATATTTGGCTCAGGTGTATCGATACCCAAGCCCGAGTATCGATACCCCTGCCTGAAAACAACTCAAAAACAGCATCAAACATGCATTAAGCACCAAATTAACATCACCAAACCATATCACTTAATCATACAACATGCAAGGACCTCAATTGCATCAACAATTCAACATTTAAACATCACATGTGAAAAGCCCCAATTCATATAGCATGCTTCCTACTTAAGCTATCATTCAAGCAATAAACCTTCATAAGCAAGCAATAGAAATTCAATCCAAAAACCAGCAATTCAAACAATCAATTAACATCCATAGGGAGTCTCAAACACCTCCCAAATCATACACATTGGTCCCCCATTGCCAAATCAACCAAAAGCTAAAATGTTTAACAAAACCTTCCATACATTGAGCTTTACTTGAACTTGTATGCTTGCCTTCTCTTGCTGCCCTCAATGTACTCTAATGCTCTGCATTATTGAATCAAGAAAACGAGAGAGCGTAAGCCAAAGCTTAGTGAGGAGTGCTCTTTAAAAACCATTCAATAATGCAATCAAAATCATTTGTAAAACATGCTTGTAGATAACCTTTACACATGCTCAAAACATACTTTAAGCAAGCAATTCCCATGCTTCCACATTTCATTTAAACAAGCATCTCATGCTTCAACATAAACATTAAAACATGCATCTCATGCATCTCAATGTACTATACATGTCATATTGGCTCAAGTGATACATTTCATTTATGAAATCAAGTTCAACAACTTTCCCCAAGGACTTTTAAACACCTTGGTCCCAAGGACTTTTAAACACCTTGGCCATGGACTTTTAAACACCATGAAAGGACCACACAAGGACTTTTAACCACCTTTGTGTCCGTAGCTTGAATCACCCCAAGGACTTTTAAACACCTTGGCCCCAAGGACTTTTAAACACCTTGGCCCCATGGACTTTTAAACACCATGGAAAGGAGCACCTAAGGACTTTTAACCACCTTAGTGTCCGCAACAAGATTCATCCAAGGACTTTTAAACACCTTGATGATCTTAGGTAACAAGGCTCACTCAAGGACTTTTAACCACCTTAGTGACCTTCACTTTTACAAACCATCACTTGCCAATACACACTTTATACATCACATAATCCACTGTTTTAAAGCATTAAACCAAGCCATTTCATCATGCATTTCAAAGCATTAAATCATCATTTAACAATGCATTAAAAACAAGGTACTCTTACCTAGAGTCACCTTCAACACATGGCTTAAAACATCAGCATAAATCATGCTAAAACACCAGCAATTATCATGCTTAAACATGCTTTCAAAAACAGTAAACAAATCATGCAAAATCATCATTTTACATTGCACCAAACTTGGCCACCACTTAAAGAGAGTAATCCGAAAACTTACACTTGAGCTTAGCAAAGTTGTTTAGACTTAAACTAAGCTCCCAAAACCTTGGTTTCAAAGCCGAAAACCATTTTCACAAATCCACTCACCGATTTCCGCTTTGCTTCAAGCCAAAGCACCAAATCAAGCCTCCGGATCAACAATTCTTGGATCCAAGGATGCCTCCCCTGTTTCAACACATTAAAGCAGAGGATTAATGCATCATCATGCATTAATTGCTTCAATGAAAGCACCTAAACTCGCTGCTCTCACAAAACCTCCATTTTCGGCCACCAAACACAACCGGAAATGCATCCGAAACACTTCTAAACAAAGCCCAGCCATAAACCAGCAAAACCTTACTTCCATTAACATCAAAACACATCTAAAAACAACCTATAAGCATCCTTATACCTCCAGCAACACCAGATCCACAAGATCACCACAAAAGCTACCTTAAAACACAAGCTAAAATTAGGAAACCCAACCTATCCGGGATTGCATCAATCAAGACTCATTTCCACATCAATTTAATGATCAATTAACATCAAAAACACTCCTCAAAACACAGATTTAACAGATCAAACGAAAATCAAGTGAAATCATCAAAATCTTGCATAATTAGCCAAGATCCATAAATCAACCTTAAAACCTTTAATCAAACATCAATTTAGGATTGAAAACTTTAGGAATTTCATTAAAGAACTTGAAGTTCAGAGGAGAAGGACGTTCTTACCTCCAAACTTGAGTTTCTCCTCTTTTTGGAATAGAAAAGCTTGATGAAACTTGAAGAAATTGAAGAGGATTTGAAGACACAATGATTTGCAATCAAATGAGAGTTGAAAGAAGGTTTTTAGGTGATGAAAATCAGACTTAGATCTCTGGAATTGAGTGTTTGGGTTGAGAGAAAAGATAGAGAGAAAATAGGTAGTTAAAAGAGAAAATGGCCAAAATAGATTTTTGCCTCCTTTTGATTCTTTTAAAATCAGAATTATGTGTTAAAATATCTTAGAAAAATCTGGAGAAACTCCCTTTGGGTAAATAGCTCCTTAAAGATTCAAAGTTTCAACCCTTTATAAAATAGCCACCAAACTTTCAAAAATTACATTTTGGTCACTAGCCAAAATGTCACACTTCCGAAACTCATTTTCCAAAATTGATTTCACAGTTCACTTAATTATATTAAAAGATGATTTTAGAACATTTTTCCATATTTTTAATGCAACCCGAACTAGGCTTTCCTAATTTAACCTCTTACGATTCGAACAGCACTTTGACCAACCGGTCAACGCCCAAGACTTCCAAGCCCAAAACCGGGGCGTTACATGTTGTCGAGGTTTAAATCTGCACAATCGGGGTAATTAAAGTGGCCAATTAAATTGTTCATGTATTGTGATATATGATGGTGATATATGGTTGTGTCATACGTGTTGCTACATGATGTTGATAATGATGTTAAGCTTGTTAGGATTGAGAGACCATATATGCCACTTGAAAGACTAGCTAGGTCTACTTGATTTTATGCCTATGTTTGACGTATGTAAGACTAGGATTAACGTGCTTGAACCCTGTATTGTTGATGTTTTTCATTTTAGAGCACCCTCACTAAGCTATTAGCTTACGCTCTCAATGTTCAACAATGCAGATCATTAGCGTGGTGTTAGCTCGGAGCAAGGCAAGAAGGGCTTTCCAAGTTGTTGCTCAAGTATGGTTAATTTTGTAGTAGTTAAGCAATGTGGCAATAGGGTGTGTTTGTATGAGCCTTGTGTGACTCTTTCAAATGATGTTGTTTTGGATTGATTATGGATTGTAAGCATGTAATACTATGATGAATGTTGGTGTGTATGATGGCATGCTTTAGGGTGTTTAGGTTGCCTTATGTATGTGTGCAAACCTCTTATGTTTGACTTGTGCTTTTAAGACCATTTGAGCTTTTATGTATGCACAATATTGCCTATTTCGCTCTTTAAATAGAATGCCATGTACGAATGCCTTAATCCACGTATGAATGATTCTTTGGCTTAAATATGTGTGCTTGCATGTTGGTATATGCTTAGGTGAGTCAAGAAATGCATTTAGAGTCGTTTTGGGGTCGTTTATGTTAGAATTTGAGGAATTGCAGTGCAGGGCGTATCGATACGCCTCAGGCCGTATCGATACGGCCTTGCCCAAAGGCCTCAGATTTTGCCTGGCGTACCGATACCCTAAGGGTATCGATACCCTCCAAAGTTACTGTAATTTGGAAATTTGAGGGAGAGTAGGGCGTACCGATACGGGGCTCCCGAGTATCGGTACGGTTCTACTACGTTGACCAAGAAGGGTTGACCGAGAAGGGCGTATCGATACGCCCAAGGGCTGTATCGATACGGACTCCTCGGGGTTGACTTCTTGGGATGACTTAGACAGGGCGTATCGATACCCCTAGCTAGGGTACCGATACGGTCTGTCCTGTAAGCTTAAAAAGAGACTGTTTATGTATGGCCGTGGTTCGAATGTGTTTTCCTTTGTATTGTTTTCCGCTGTGTGAATCGCTTAGGACTTAATGTTCATCTAGACAAGATTAATATAAAAGTAAAAATAGGGTTGCTAACCGAAGGGAACCTTAACGGGTTTCACTCGGTTTTCCCCGTGTGGCCCACTCGGACCGGTCATCCGGCCAGACCGGGGCGAGGGGGTTACAAAACATACCAGGCAAACATATGATCCTTCCTCATTTACACCCACATCTCATTTTTCTATAATCCACAGTGATATTTGGGGTCCGTCTAAAGTCAGAAGCTTATCTGGGTCTAGGTGGTTTATTACCTTTATTGATGACTATTCTAGGACTACTTGGACTTTTTTAATGAGGGAAAAGACGGAAGTTGAGTCAATTTTCAAAACTTCTTATCAAATGATTGAAAATCTGTTTGACAAACGTATTAAGGTTGTGTGGAGTGAAAATGGGCGTGAATACCTTAGTCAATCTCTTAGGTGTTATTTTCGGGAAAAAAGTATTGTCCATCTTACTTCCTGTGTCAACACTCCACAACAAAATGGAGTTGCCGAAAGAAAAAACAGACATCTACTACAGGTTACGAGGTCTCTTCTTTTTTCAGCCAAAGCACCTAAATATCTTTAGGGGAAACCTTACTTACTGCCACCTACCTTATCAACAGAATGCCCAGCAAAACCTTGGGTTTTGTAGCAGCAACAAAAGCCTTATTCAAACATTTTCCTCACTTTAAACCCCTTTCATATGTTCTTCCTCTTAGGGTATTTGGCAGCACAACTTTTGTTCATATGCATGATAAAAATAGAAGTTGGTAGGATCCTAAATCAATCAGGTGTGTGTTTATAAGATATTCCTCTAGTCAAAAAGGGTTACAAATGTTATTCTCCTATTTCTAAAAAGACCTATGTCTCTTTCGATGTCACTTTCTTTGAGGACAACCCATATTTTGCAGGGACTGAACTTCAGGGGGAGAAAAATGAGGAATTTTCAGCCCTTTGTTTTTCCACCTTCCATCATTTCTCCTCTACCAGACATTCCTCTCATATCCCATCCTAAAACCACCAGAAAAGAAAGCACTATGCCGACAGAAATGCACTCTCCTCAGACCAACAAATCACCAAGTCCTTGTACAACACCTCTTCCAGCACCTAGGGCTGTAGCACAAATTTCCCCTACTTCTGTGAATCCACAACCGGCAGACAATCAAATTAAGGTGTATACCAGGAGAAGAAGAGCCCCTAATGAAGTAAATAACCAGCCTAACACTTGTCAAGAACCAGACTCAAGTTCTGTTGCTGTTGAACCGGGCTTAAATCCTGTTACTGCTGAGATTGAAGGTAACATTACTCCTCAAGATTCTAGTGACCTTGGTGACTTTCCTATTGCTATTAGAAAGGGAGTACGAAAATGTACTATGCACCTAATTAACAAATTTGTTGCCTATGGTATACTTCAGCCCACTTTTAAGGCCTTTACAGCCAGTCTAGACAATGTGCAGATTCCTAAAACTGTGGAGGAGGCCTTAAAGAATCCCAAATGGAAGAAAGTTATAGAAGAAGAAGTAAGGGCACTTGAGAAAAATGAGATATGGTGTTTGACAGATCTACCAGAGGGAAAGAGGGCTATTAGATGCAAGTGAGTGTTCACCATTAAGTGCAACTCAGATGGGAGCATTGAGAGGTATAAGGCAAGGCTGGTGGCTAAAGGTTTTACACAATCCTATGGAGTGGATTATCAAGAAACCTTTGCACCAGTGTCTAAATTTAATACCATTAGAGTCTTGTTGTCCATAGCTGTGAACAAGGACTGAAAATTACACCAACTAGACATAAAAAATGCCTTTCTCAATGGGAGGCTCGAGGAGGAAGTATACATGTAAATACCACCTGGTCTAGAAGGTAAAACAACTAGAAATACAGTATGCAAACTCAACAAATCACTGTATGGACTTAAGCAATCTCCAAGAGCCTGGTTCGAGAGGTTTGCAAAGGCTATGGTAAAGAATGGATTCAAACAAGGTCAGGCTGATCACACCATGTTCAGAAAGGTTGCAACAACTGGTAAAATGATCTTATTAATTGTGTATGTTGATGACATAATTATTATAGGGGATAATAGTAGAAAAAATGAGAATTTGAATGTTGTTCTTGCCCGAGAGTTCGAAACAAAGGACTTGGGGAGTCTAAGGTACTTTCTGGGTATGGAAGTAGGAAGGTCAAGTGAAGGTTTAGTCATCAACAAAAGGAAGTACATCCTAGATCTTCTTACAAAAACTAGGATGCTTGGGTGCAAGCCAGCCGATACACCCATGGACCCAAGGTTGAAGTTCAACAAAGAAGAAGCTGGTAATCCAGTTGACAAAGAACCCTATCAAAGGTTAGTTGGAAAATTGATTTATCTTTCTCTAACAAGGCCAGACATTGCATACTCAGTGAGTGTTATAAGCCAACACATGAGTGATCCTCGAGAAGAACATTTGGAGGTTGTTAACAGAATTCTGAGGTACCTAAAATTCACACCTGGTGCTGGGCTAATTTTCAAGAAAAATTTAGGCAGAACAGTGAAGGTATACACGGATTCAAGCTGGGCAGGAGAGCTCACTGATAGAAGGTCAGTTAGTGGATATTGTGCTTATGTTTGGGGCAACTTGGTTACTTGGAGAAGTAAAAAATAGGTTGTGGTGTCAAGGAGTAGTGCTGAGGTAGAATTTAGAGCATTAGCTCTTGGAATATGTGAAGGAATGTGGATAAAGAGGCTTCTCAAAGAGCTGAAGTTGGATGGAAAGACTGAGTTCGAGGTCTATAGTGACAGCCAGTCAGCAATGAGTATTGCTAAGAATCCAGTGCAACATGACAGAACCAAACACATTGAAATAGATAGACACTTTATCTTTGAGAAAGTGAATGGTGGTATTGCACAACTAAATTATATTTCTACCAGGATCCAGATAGCTGACATCTTTACTAAAGCACTTCCAAGAGTTATTTTTGATGAGTTTACATCCAAATTGGGGTATATACAACATATACACAGTTTGAGGGGGAGTGTTAGTTATGTAGGAATATACGTATAGAGTAAATTAAGGATTACGAGAATATTTCTTGTATTTACAATCTCTTACTTTAAGGGGTTATATCTTTTCCTAGTATTATTCTTTTTCCTAACTTAGAGTTTCCTAAGATAGAGATATAGCTTGTATATAAATATGTAACAGATCTTTCTCATGAATTAAGAGAATTACTCTGATTTACTACACATCAATATGAAAAATACTCTTATTACATTCTTAAATATGGGCAGAATATGCATGTGTGGATGGCTGGATGCTAAAAAGAAAAGAATGTATAGTCAGGGAATGAATTTGATAATAAGTGCACACGCAAAACCAGAACTTGGAAGCAAACTCACAAGTGCAAGGGCTTCAAAGAGGACATCATGTGATGCATTATTCTTATTAACGTTTTTAACCACATCAGTTCCCATTAAGATCCTTTGTAAGACCTGAAATCATGATGCAAAGTTCCATCAGTATCAAAATAATCTTATAAAATAAAAAGATGAATTCTATTGAAAAGTTAAAACCTCAAACAATGCTCTTCGCGTATTAGGATCTTCAATGGCAGGAAAATACTGGAGAGCCCTCATCGTCTTAACATGTTAATGTTATAAGAGAAAATAATAAACATCATATAAGCTTTACCAAAAAGGAGTCGATAATTACTAATAACCAAAGTCATCCACCCTAAAGAAGAGATGAAAAGAAACAAAGAAAACAATTACCAAGTAGACTAGTGCAAACACTTCCACACAGTAATCACTAATCAGACCAGGCACATAACATTTTTTCCAAGCTTGGGATCGAATTCATAGTGTGAAATAGAAATACAAACCTGAAGCCAGGGAGATGTGATACCATAGTAAGTATATTCCTGAGGAACATCTTGGTTCCTTGCAAGGCGCTCCAATATCTTAACACACTTTGGAAGGCATGACCAATATGCTTCATGATTATTTGATGCCAAAGCAACAAAAAGGCTCATAGAAGATGTCAAAACACCAAGATCGCGCTCATCTAAAAGTTGCGCCATTCGATCAGCCCTAAACATAGGACAATAAAATAAATTCAGAATAAGCACAAATAGTATCATAAAGCAGTCACTTGGGATACAGTTATAACATTCTAGCATACCATCCATCAACATTGACAACATCAGGGTTTTCCTATACAATCGCAGCAAACATAATGCAGCTTTTTTTTCTTACAAGTGGTGTGCAGCTGCTAGAAAGCTGGAATAACAGATTTCATCAGTGAATTATTTTCTAAAATCACTTGAACTTAAGAAGTTTCTGATCCCTTACAAGTAACATTTGAACATCAGGTGCCAAAGATTCAGCAAAGTCCCTCCCACCTAGGGATGTAAAAACAGGTAATCGGATGGGTTTCAGGTCGGGTAAAATCTGGTACAGGTCATTTCAGGTTATTTTTCTATTTTGACTTGACTCGGGTCGGGTGCGGGTCCATTTCAGGTCGGGTCCATTTCAGGTCGGGTCCATTTCAGATCGGGTCCATTTCAGGTCGGGTCCATTTCAGGTCGGGTTCATTTCAGGTCGGGTTCATTTCAGGTCGGGTCAAAACGGGTCGGGTCCGAAGCAGATAATTGACAAGTTAATTCGGGTTCGAATACACTTCAGGTCGGGTCCATTTCAGGTCGGTTGCATTTCAGGTCGGGTGCATTTCAGGTCGGGTAGTTTCAGGTCGGGTAATTCAGGTCGGGGTATTTTTAGGATTGAAATTCGTATTGAGTTTGAGTTCGGTACAACCGTATAAGAAGTCGATAGACTTTAGGTTGGCCTTCGTCAGTCGTCATTGATTTGGAGTTAATTATTTAAAGTCATATCAAATTAAAATTATAAAACATTGGAGTAATTAAAAAATACTGAAAGGGGGTCAATTTGGATTAAAAATAAAGTTTTACGGATTATAATGAACAAAAATATCAAATTAAAATTATAAAACATTAGACAAATTTAAAAGAAAACAATGAAAATGGGTCAATTTGGAATAAAAATAAAATTTTGGGGACTGTAATGAACAAAAATATCAAATTAAAAGTATAAAAATTAGAGTAAATAAAAAACAATAAGTAGATGTCAATTTAGAATAAAAATAAAGTTTTAGGGTCTAGAATGAACAAAATTTCAAATTAAAATTATAAAACATGATGAATTAAAAAATATATATATGGGTCAATATGGAATTAAAATAAAGTTAAGGGACTAGAATGAAGAAAATATCAAATGTGGGTCAATTTGGAATAAAAATAAAGTTTTAGGGTCTAGAAGATGAAAATATCAAATTAAAATTATAAAACATTGGACGAATTAAAAAACAATGAATAGGGGTCAATTTGGAATTGAAATAAAGTTAAAGGGACTAAAATGAACAAAGTACAAATTAAAATTATAAAACATCGGACGGAATAAAAAAACAATAAATAAGGGTCAATTTGGAATTAAACTAAAGTTTAGGGGACTAGAATAAACAAAATATCAAATTAAAATTATAAAACATCGGACTAATTAAAATAAAGTTAAGAGACTAGAATGAAAAAAATATCAAATTAAAATTATAAAATATCGGACTAATTAAAAAATAAAAAATGGTCAATTTGGAATACAAATACAGTTTAAGGACTAAAATGAACAAAATGTCAAAGTAAAATTATATATTATTGGACTAATTAAAAAACAATTAGTACGGGTCAATTTGGAATATAAATGAAGTTTTAAGGGCTATAATGAACAGAAATATCAAATTAAAATTATAAAACATTGGACGATTCATGGTTTAGGGTTTAAAGGGTTTAGGTTTTAGGGAAATTTTATGAATGGTTTAGGGTTCATACATTGATAGATACATACATACTTGCATACATTAGGGTTTAGGGTTTATGGTGTAGGGTTTAGGGAAATTCATCAAGGGTTCAGGGTTCATACATAAATAAGTACATATATACATACTTACATACATTAGGGTTTAATGTTTAGGGTTTATGATTCGTAGGGTTTATGGTTTCAGGTTAAGAGAAAATTCATTAAGGGTTTATGGTTCATACATTGATAGGTACATACATAAATACTGTAACACCCGGGTTTAGGGGTTAGGTGAAAATAATATTTTAATATTATTTGGGCTCGGTTTTATACTCTAAATAATAAATCGAGTTTGTTTTCAAAATTAATTAACTTAGGTTGACCATGTTTTAAGACTTAAAACCCCATTTAACCATGGATTTACCTTCCTTGTAAATGTTCCATTTCATTAAGGGTAAACAAGTCTTTTAACCCCTAAAATATAACACATGTCAAATAAAACACCCATTTTTCTACTATTCATCTTCCTCTTCAAAACTCACCAACGGGAAACCAAGACTCTCTACCCTATTCACTATTTCATTCAAAAGCTCCACCATTTCAACTCCAAATTGAAAGGTAACGATATTTTTGACTTCTCCTCACCTTCCTCTCCATGAAAGTACCTTTTATTTTGATTTTCATGAAGTTTTTAGAAAATGGAAGTTTTGAATATTTTGATTAAAAATGAGATTTTTATGTTGATAAATGAAGTATTTTGATTTGTTATGCTTAGTTATGGTATATAGAAGTCAAAGGGTGTATCATATGTGAATTTCAAGTGATTTTGAACAATTTTCGGAATTGGGTTTCAAGGGGGTTTTTGGAGGGTTTTAAAGTGAGTATTGGGGTTGCTTAATGTGGGTTTATGGGGGCTGTTGGTAGTATGATATATGAGGATCACTTTGGGTGTAATTGATGCTTGTTTGGATGCTTAAAATGGAAGATTTTGGTGGGCTTTAGGGGCAACTCGAAAATTCTGTTTTAGACTTGTTTTGGGTGTTGGATGCTTGCAAATGTTGATCCGGGTTAGTTTTGATGATGAGATATTGATTATGAATGTTTTGTTTGTGTTTGATATTGATTAGAATCGAGTTTGGGCATCGGTGAAGCATCGGAAGTGAATCCGGGAAGTTGAAGGTTGTTGCTTGCTTGGTCGTTGAGCTTGGGTGTTTAGGTGAGTGGTTAATTGTTTTAAATGGTTTTAAATAGTTGGTTCGAGTATAAGGACTAGGTTGGGCTTGGTAGACCCACCTAGAGTTAGGATTAGGGTGGTAGCCTAATCCTAAGCTTGATCTAGAGCCTTTGGATGAACTCTTGTATGTGGATGTGTATGTCTCGTAT
This sequence comes from Hibiscus tridactylites, assembly GCA_958450335.1. Lineage (NCBI taxonomy): Eukaryota > Viridiplantae > Streptophyta > Magnoliopsida > Malvales > Malvaceae > Hibiscus > Hibiscus tridactylites. Next base: position 36,559,764 of record OY288288.1, read on the forward strand.
GTAATGTGATATGAATGATTATGTATATTGTATTATACATGTGGGTTGAGATATGACTTGTGATGCTTGAGACATGCATGATGATGGTTGTTGGTGAGTACGTGCTAAGCACGGAAATGATTGGAATGAGTAATGTGAAGCGAGTAAATATTGGCACTAGTATACTTGAATACAAATGATCGATCATTAGGATGTTAGTGTGTACACATGAGTCTAAAGTCGCGCGTGGCCTTGGTGGCGTTGAGTCACCAAGGAGGAGTACGGGTTCGCCCGGAAATTGTATTTAAATGTAGTCGGTGATGAGTGGAATCCCATCGACGGGGCGTGAGGATGAGTGGAATCCCCTCCGCGAGACCGGTGATGAGTGAAATCCCACCGTGAGGTAATGTGGTTGTTGGATGTGAGTTCCAACATGTCTATCCGCGTATTCGGGTTATAGCTAGGTGCCAATGTTGTTTGATATGAATATCAATGTGTTGAGGTTTATGATCATTGATGAGATGCTTGATTGTGATTACATGTATTGTGGAGTTGTGCTTATGATCATGGCATTTATAATGTACATTGCCCATGCATCTTTATCTTATGACTCATGTGGACCCTTGGTATGTTTGTGAAATGCCTTGGCTAGATCGTGCTCGGTGTAACCCCCTTAACCCGGTCTAGACGGTTGACCCGAATTAAGAAAGTCACACGGGGAAAACCAAAGTCAACGCGGGGAAGGCAGTAACCAAACTTCAGCAACGGTATCGATACGAGTTCCCCCGTATCGATACGGTCTTCATACGGTATCGGTACCTGTTCAACCGTACCGATACGCCTGGGCAGGAATGAGCATAATTGGCTCAGGCGTATCGATACGCAAGCCCGAGTACCGATACCCCTGCCTGATTTCGACTCAAAAACCACAACAATCATGCTTCAAACTCTAAATTAACATCACCAAACCATATCACTTAATCATACAACATGCAAGAACCATAATTGCATCACCAATTCAGCATTTAAACAACACATGTGAAAAGCCCCAATTTAGGTGACATGCTTCCTACTTAAGCTACCATTCATGCATAAACCTTCATAAGCAAGCAATAGGAATCCAATCCAAAAACCAGCAATTCATACAACATTTAACAAACTCAGGGAGTCTCAAACACCTCCCAAAACATACACATTGGTCCCCCATTGCCAATTCAACCAAAAGCTAAAAGAACTTATAAAACCTTCATACATTGAGCTTTACTTGAACTTGATTGCTTGCCTCCTCTTGCTGCCCCTCAATGTACTCTAATGCTCTGCATTATTGAATCAAGAAAACGAGAGAGCGTAAGCCAAAGCTTAGTGAGGAGTGCTCTTTTAAAACCATTCAATAATGCAATTAAAACCATTTATAAATCATGCTTATAGTCAACCATTGTACATGCTCAAAGCATACTTTCATTCAAGCAATTCCATGCTTCAAATTCATTTTAACAAGCATCTCATGCTTCAACATAATCATTAAAACATGCATCTCATACATCTCAATATATTCAACATGTCATATTGGCTCAAGTGATACATTTCATTTATAAAACAAGTTCAATAACTTTCCCCAAGGACTTTTAAACACCTTGGCCCCAAGGACTTTTAAACACCTTGGCCATGGACTATTAAACACCATGAATAAGGACCACACAAGGACTTTTAACCACCTTTGTGTCCAATGCTTGAATCACCCCAAGGACTTTTAAACACCTTGGCCCCAAGGACTTTTAAACACCTTGGCCCCATGGACTTTTAAACACCATGGAAAGGAGCACCTAAGGACTTTTAACCACCTTAGTGTCCGCAACAAGATTCATCCAAGGACTTTTAACCACCTTGATGATCTTAAGTAACAAGGCTCACTCAATGACTTTTAACCACCTTAGTGACCTTCACTTTTACAAAAACATCACTTGCCAATATACATATCATACATCAAATTATCCACTATTTTTAAGCATCAAACCAAGCCATTTCATCATGCATTTCTAAGCATCAAATCCACATTTAATCAATGCATAAAAACAAGGTATTCTCACCTAGAGTTACCTTCAACACATGGCTTAAAACATCAGCAATTATCATGCTAAAACATCAGCAATTAACATGCTAAAACATGCTTTCCAAAACAGTAATCAAAACATGCAAATCATCATTTTGCATCACACCAAAACATGGCCACCACTTAGAGAGAAATCCGAAAACTTACACTTGAGCTTAGCAAAGTTGTTTAGACTTAACTAAGCTCCCAAAACCTTGGTTTCAAAGCCGAAAACCATTTTCACAAATCCACTCACCGATTTCCACTTTGCTTCAAGCCAAAGCACCAAATCAAGCCTCCGGATCAACAATTCTTGGATCCAAGGATGCCTCCCCTGTTTCAACACATTAAAGCAGAGGATTAATGCATCATCATGCATTAATTGCTTCAATGAAAGCACCTAAACTCGCTGCTCTCACATAACCTCCATTTTCGGCCACAAAACACAACCGAAAATGCATCCAAAACACTTCTAAACAAAGCCCAGCCATAAAGCAGCAAAACCTCACTTCCATTAACATCAAAGAACATCTAAAAACAACCTAACAACATCCTTATACCTCCAGCAACATCAGATCACCAAGATCACCACAAAAACTACCTTAAAACACAAGCTAAACTTAGGAAACTCAACCTATCCGGGATTGCATCAATCAAGACTCATTTCCTTTTCAATTTAGAGATCATTTAACAACAAAAACACCTCTCAAATCACAGATCTAACAGATCTAACGAAAATCATGTGAAATCATCAAAATCTTGCATAATTAGCCAAGATCCATAAATCAACTTAAAAGCCTTTAATTAAACATCAAATTAGGATTGAAAACTTAGGAATTTCATTAAAGAACTTGAAGTTCAGAGGAGAAGGGCGTTCTTACCTCCAAACTTGTATTTCTCCACTTTTTGGGACCAAAATGCTTGTTGAAACTTGTAGAAATTGAAGAGGTTTTGAAGATACAATGATTAGGATTCAAATGAGAGTTGAAAGGAGGAATTTAGGTGAGAAAATCAGAATTGAAACTCTGGAAATGGAGTGTTTGGGTTGAGAGAAAAAGAGAGAAAGAAAATGGGAAGTTAGTTGAGAAAATGACTAAAATGAGTTTTCCCTCCTTTTTGTTATCTTTAAAATCAGATAATTGGCTTATAAAACCTTAGAAAAATCTGGAGAAATCACCTTTGGATTAATAGCTCCTTAAAGATTCAAAGTTTCAACCCTTTATAAAACAGCCACCAAACTTTCAAAAATTACATTTTGGTCACTAGCCAAAATGTCACCCTTCCGAAACTCATTTTCCAAAATTGATTTCACAGTTCACCTAATTATATTAAAAGATGATTTTAGAACATTTTCCATATTTTTAATGCAACCCGAACTAGGCTTTCCTAATTTAACCTCTTACAATTCGAATAGCACTTTGACCAACCGGTCAACGCCCAAGACTTCCAAGCCCAAAACCGGGGCGTTACAACTCTCCCCCCCTTAAGAAATTTCGTCCTCGAAATTTACCTGAAGGAAAGAGATAAGGAAACTGCTTTAGCATATCTTCCTTCCGCTCCCACGTGGCTTCCTCAACACCTCGATGCTTCCACAGCACCTTCACCAACTCAATGGTCTTGCCACGAAGAACTTTGCTATCTGAATCCAGAACCTTCACCGGTTCCTCATCATAGGTCAAATCCGGATTCAAAACCACATCCTCAACAGGCATCACATGCGAAGGATCAGATCTACACTTCCGGAGCATAGAAACATGGAACACATCATGAATCTTCTCCAACTCCTGAGGTAACCTCAACCGATACGCAACAGGACCCACACGCTCAACAACCTCATACGGTCCAATGTACCTTGGGCTTAACTTACCCTTCCGACCAAACCTCATCACCTTCTTCCAAGGCGAAACCTTCAAGAACACACGGTCACCCACCGCGTACTCTATCTCCTTACGCTTCAAATCCGCGTAAGATTTCTGCCGGTTAGAAGCAGCCTTCAACCGCTCACAAATGAGCTTCACCTTCTCGGTGGTTCCTTTCAACAAAGCAGGCATCGAAACCAACTTTTGACCTGTTTCAGCCCAACACAGAGGAGTCCTACACTTCCTCCCATACAGAGCCTCATAAGGTGCCATCTGTATACTCGCCTGATAACTGTTGTTATAAGCAAACTCAACCAAAGGCAGATGCTTCTCCCAAGAACCTTGGAACTCTATCACGCAGCATCTCAACATATCCTCCAAAATCTGAATAACTCGCTCAGACTGGCCATCCGACTGAGGATGATAGGATGTACTGAAATGCAACCTTGTACCCAAAGCTTGATGCAAACACTGCCAGAAACGCGATGTGAACCTCGGATCCCTATCCGACACAATCGACTTAGGCACACCATGCAACCTCACAACCTCAGCAATGTACAGCTCTGCCAACTTATCCAAAGAAAACGTAGTATGCACAGGCAAGAAATGCGCACACTTCGTCAAGCGATCCACAATCACCCAAACAGAATTCTTCTTTGATGGAGACAAAGGTAAACCAGATACAAAATCCATGGTAACCCTCTCCCACTTCCATTCAGGGATTTTCAACGGTTGCAGCAAACCAGAAGGAACCTGATGTTCAGCCTTAACTCGCTGACACACCAAACACTTGCTCACAAACTCTGCCACATCCTTCTTCAAACCCACCCAATAGTACTCGTCACGAAGATCACGATACATCTTAGTACTACCAGGGTGCATAGCAAAAGGAATACTATGACCTTCAGCCAGAATAGCACGCCTCAACTCAGCATCAGCAGGCACTACTATCCGACTACCAAAACACAACACCCCATCCTCATTAAAGCAGAAATCCGAAGGTCTACCCTCTGCGATATCCTGAACATGAGACACCAAGGAATCATCCAACAACTGCTTATCCTTGATCAACTGAACCAACGATGGCTTCACTTGCAACTCAGCAACAAGACCACCATCCTGCGATATGCTCAAGCTAGCAAACATAGCTCTCAGCTCAACAGCTACCTTCCTACTCAAGGCATCCGCAACAACATTAGCCTTTCCAGGATGATACTCTATCGTCAGATCATAATCCTTGAGCAACTCCAACCAGCGCCGCTGCCTAAGATTCAACTCCTTCTGAGACATCAGATACCTCAAACTCTTGTGATCCGTGTACACAGTACACTTCTCACCGTACAGATAATGCCTCCAGATCTTCAGAGCAAAAACCACCGCAGCCAGCTCAATATCATGCGTAGGATAATTGCGCTCATGCACCTTCAACTGCCGCGACGCATAAGCCACAACCTTACCCTCTTGCATCAGCACACATCCCAACCCAACATAGGATGCATCACTGTAGACCACAAACTCTTTCCCTGATTCAGGCTGAATCAAGATAGGAGCTTGAGTCAAAGCCACTTTCAGCTTCTCAAAAGCCTGTTGTCTCGCTTCTGTCCACTCATACTTGACATCTTTCTGCAACAACTTTGTCAAAGGAGCAGCAATCTTGGAAAAACCATCCACAAACCTTCGGTAGTATCCTGCCAAACCAAGGAAACTACGAACCTCCTGAACAGACTTAGGAACTTTCCAGTTCATCACCGCTTCAATCTTCTGAGGATCAACACGAATCCCCTCAGCCGAGACCACATGTCCAAGAAACACCACCTCCCTAAGCCAGAACTCACACTTGCTCAGCTTCGCATAAAGCTGATTCTCCAACAAAGCTTGCAACACAACCCTCAAATGCTCTTCGTGCTCTTCCTCAGTACGCGAGTACACAAGGATATCAGCAATGAACACCACAACGAACTTGTCCAGGTATTCATGAAAAACACGATTCATCATATCCATAAAAGCAGCAGGAGCATTTGTCAAACCAAACGGCATCACAAGGAACTCATAATGCCCATACCTTGTCCTGAAAGCTGTCTTAGGCACATCCACATCCTTCACCTTCAACTGATAATACCCTGACCTCAAGTCAATCTTAGAGAACACTGCAGCTCCCCGAAATTGATCAAAGAGATCATCAATCCTCGGCAAAGGATACCGATTCTTGATAGTCAACGTGTTCAGCTGACGGTAATCAATGCACATCCTCATCGTGCCATCTTTCTTCTTCACAAACAAGACAGGAGCACCCCAAGGCGACACACTCGGCCGGATGAAACCACGATCAAGCAGCTCTTGCAACTGCATCTTCAGCTCCTTCAGCTTCTTAGGTGCCATTCTATAGGGAGTAATGGACACAGGAGTTGTATTCTCATACAGCTCAATTCCAAACTCCACCTCGCGATTAGGAGGTAAACCAGGCAACTCCTCAGGAAAAACATCAGGAAACTCCTTCACAACCCTGATATCCTGCACCCTCAACTCCTTAGAACAAGGATTCATCACAAAAGCTAGAAAAGCTTCACAGCCTTGCCTCAACATCCTACTCGCCTCCAAGGTAGAAACAACATTGGCAAGAAACTTCACATTCTCACCAACCACCACCACTTCATAATCATCCGCAAGCTTAAGCGAAACCCGCTTATTTTCACAATCCACAATAGCCCGATGCTCAGCAAGCCAATCCATACCAAGGATCACATCAAAACCATAAAAGGGCAACTCCATAAGATCAACAAGAAAGACATGCTCTTGAACAACCAAAGGACACCTTCTATAAAGCTTACGAGTCACAACAGTTTCACCAAAAGAACTAGTGACTCTAACACCAACATCCAAAGACTCAACAGGCAAACCAAGCAACTCAGCATGCTCACGAAGAATGTATGAATGCGTAGATCCAGAATCAATCAAAGAAAGCAATGACAAGGATTGCAAAGTAAAGGTACCTGCAATCACATCAGCATCATTCCTTCCCTCGCGCTGAGCATACACCCTCGCTTGGCCTCCACCCTCAGGTTGAATAGCCACAACATGAGCTACTCCACGACCACCTTCCTCACGCCTCTGAAAATTACCACGGCCGCGCCCACGACCTCTCTGCGGTGCTGCAACAACAGGAGCACGCTCTTGGCCACCAGCCATCCTCGGACAATCTCGCCTCAAGTGGTCAGCAGAACCACAGTTCCAGCACTCATAACCAGCTGTCACAACAGGAGCTTGCACCCACCTCCCAGCACGAGGACAGTCACGCCTCAAGTGACCACGGGAACCACAGATCCAACAAGCACTAGGGTCAGCTCTAGCATTGCCACCCCTAGCAGGTGCACCTCCACCTCTCTTAGCTGAGGACTGAAACCTCTGATCACGTCCCCTCTTGTTCCGTCCACCTCCGGAACTATACTCAGCAGCTCTCTTCCCAGAACTAGCTCCAGCACCTTTCGCAGACAAACTCAGGTTCATCTCAATGTCTTTGGATCGACTAACCAACACATCAAAATCATTGTACTCAGCAGCCAACATGTAGGTCTTTACTTCCGTCACCAAGCCATAACGGAACCTTTCGCACCTCTCACGCTCATCAGGTATCAGCTCCGGTGCATACTGACTGAGGCGTACGAACTGTACCTCATACTCAGCCACACTCATACTCCCTTGGGTAAGAGACATGAATTCTCGCTTTTTCTCATCCAGATATCTAACTCCCAGATATCTCCTTTTGAACGCATTCTGAAAGAACGTCCAAGTAACATCAGCATCAACCATCCCGGAGATTGTGGTCGTCCACCACGTATAAGCATCACCTTGCAGCAAAGACACCACACACCCAAGCTTTTGCACATCAGTGCAGCTCATCTGTCCCAAGACACGCTTGATACTCTCCAGCCAAGCTTCCGACCTCTCAGCTGACATACCCCTAAACTCAGTCCCACCAAGACTGCGCAAACGCTCTAAGGGTAATCTTGCTCCAGCATCTCCCTGATGCCCAGCTCCTTGAGCTCCAGCTACTGCTGCTCGAAAAGCACCCGCAATAGCTTGTACCAGCACAGACATGTCAGGCATCGCTTGCCCCTGACCAACCTCAGGTCCTGCAGCTCCAGCACCAGCTGCCTCAGCTCCAGCTCTTTCCCTCTCCGCACCACCACCACCAGGTGGAGGAGGAGGTAACACAGCGCTACCCGTATTCTCATCATTCACATTCCCCTCCGGGGTCGTAGCTCTCGCGCTACTCCTTAACTCTCTACGTGGTGCCATACTTTTACCATGCATAACAATACAAAATAAAACAAGTCAGGACCAGCAAGGTAAGCAATTTCCAAGTATTCAAGCTCAATTTCTTTCAAAATCAACATCATTTCTTTAGCTTTTGTTTGGCAATGGGTACCCTCATCATGCATCATCACAGCATACAACTCAAAAGCATCAACATCTCAAACCACTGAACAAGCTTTCATACAACAAGCATACAAGCCAAACCATGCTTCAATCATGCATACAAACATTCCCAATTACTCGAGAACTCAGCTCTGATACCACCAAATGTAACCCCCTTAACCCGGTCTAGACGGTTGACCCGAATTAAGAAAGTCACATGGGGAAAACCAAAGTCAACCCGAAAGTCAACCTTGATTAACGACCCTTTTTTTTCTTTTTAATCTTATCTAGATGCACATTAACCCTACTTGTGATCACACAAACAACATACTCAAAGATCACAAACATCAGAGATCAAACAGGGACCCAATTGAACAAATCACAACTTTAGGGACCAAATTGTAAATTCTGATAAATTAAGGGACTTAACCCAAATTAAAGTTACCATCTTGAAATTAGTCAGGTTTCATGCTTCCCTGCGAAATTTCAGCTCAAAAGGACTTCTCAAACTCATACAATTGATCAAACGAGATTCAGGACCAAAACGTAAACCAAACAAAACATATTAAGATACTTTTAACTGAATTTAACGGTCAGGTATCAATACGCCACGTGTCGTATCGATACGCGGGGAAGGCAGTAACCAAACTTCAGCAACGGTATCGATACGAGTTCCCCCGTATCGATACGGTCCTCATACGGTATCGGTACCTGTTCAACCGTACCGATACGCCTGGGCAGGAATGAGCATAATTGGCTCAGGCGTATCGATACGCAAGCCCGAGTACCGATACCCCTGCCTGATTTCGACTCAAAAACCACAACAATCATGCTTCAAACTCTAAATTAACATCACCAAACCATATCACTTAATCATACAACATGCAAGAACCATAATTGCATCACCAATTCAGCATTTAAACAACACATGTGAAAAGCCCCAATTTAGGTGACATGCTTCCTACTTAAGCTACCATTCATGCATAAACCTTCATAAGCAAGCAATAGGAATCCAATCCAAAAACCAGCAATTCATACAACATTTAACAAACTCAGGGAGTCTCAAACACCTCCCAAAACATACACATTGGTCCCCCATTGCCAATTCAACCAAAAGCTAAAAGAACTTATAAAACCTTCATACATTGAGCTTTACTTGAACTTGATTGCTTGCCTCCTCTTGCTGCCCCTCAATGTACTCTAATGCTCTGCATTATTGAATCAAGAAAACGAGAGAGCGTAAGCCAAAGCTTAGTGAGGAGTGCTCTTTTAAAACCATTCAATAATGCAATTAAAACCATTTATAAATCATGCTTATAGTCAACCATTGTACATGCTCAAAGCATACTTTCATTCAAGCAATTCCATGCTTCAAATTCATTTTAACAAGCATCTCATGCTTCAACATAATCATTAAAACATGCATCTCATACATCTCAATATATTCAACATGTCATATTGGCTCAAGTGATACATTTCATTTATAAAACAAGTTCAATAACTTTCCCCAAGGACTTTTAAACACCTTGGCCCCAAGGACTTTTAAACACCTTGGCCATGGACTTTTAAACACCATGAATAAGGACCACACAAGGACTTTTAACCACCTTTGTGTCCAATGCTTGAATCACCCCAAGGACTTTTAAACACCTTGGCCCCAAGGACTTTTAAACACCTTGGCCCCATGGACTTTTAAACACCATGGAAAGGAGCACCTAAGGACTTTTAACCACCTTAGTGTCCGCAACAAGATTCATCCAAGGACTTTTAACCACCTTGATGATCTTAAGTAACAAGGCTCACTCAAGGACTTTTAACCACCTTAGTGACCTTCACTTTTACAAAAACATCACTTGCCAATATACATATCATACATCATATTATCCACTGTTTTTAAGCATCAAACCAAGCCATTTCATCATGCATTTCTAAGCATCAAATCCACATTTAATCAATGCATAAAAACAAGGTATTCTCACCTAGAGTTACCTTCAACACATGGCTTAAAACATCAGCAATTATCATGCTAAAACATCAGCAATTAACATGCTAAAACATGCTTTCCAAAACAGTAATCAAAACATGCAAATCATCATTTTGCATCACACCAAAACATGGCCACCACTTAGAGAGAAATCCGAAAACTTACACTTGAGCTTAGCAAAGTTGTTTAGACTTAACTAAGCTCCCAAAACCTTGGTTTCAAAGCCGAAAACCATTTTCACAAATCCACTCACCGATTTCCACTTTGCTTCAAGCCAAAGCACCAAATCAAGCCTCCGGATCAACAATTCTTGGATCCAAGGATGCCTCCCCTGTTTCAACACATTAAAGCAGAGGATTAATGCATCATCATGCATTAATTGCTTCAATGAAAGCACCTAAACTCGCTGCTCTCACATAACCTCCATTTTCGGCCACAAAACACAACCGAAAATGCATCCAAAACACTTCTAAACAAAGCCCAGCCATAAACCAGCAAAACCTCACTTCCATTAACATCAAAGAACATCTAAAAACAACCTAACAACATCCTTATACCTCCAGCAACATCAGATCACCAAGATCACCACAAAAACTACCTTAAAACACAAGCTAAACTTAGGAAACTCAACCTATCCGGGATTGCATCAATCAAGACTCATTTCCTTTTCAATTTAGAGATCATTTAACAACAAAAACACCTCTCAAATCACAGATCTAACAGATCTAACGAAAATCATGTGAAATTATCAAAATCTTGCATAATTAGCCAAGATCCATAAATCAACTTAAAAGCCTTTAATTAAACATCAAATTAGGATTGAAAACTTAGGAATTTCATTAAAGAACTTGAAGTTCAGAGGAGAAGGGCGTTCTTACCTCCAAACTTGTATTTCTCCACTTTTTGGAACCAAAATGCTTGTTGAAACTTGTAGAAATTGAAGAGGTTTTGAAGATACAATGATTAGGATTCAAATGAGAGTTGAAAGGAGGAATTTAGGTGAGAAAATCAGAATTGAAACTCTGGAAATGGAGTGTTTGGGTTGAGAGAAAAAGAGAGAAAGAAAATGGGAAGTTAGTTGAGAAAATGACTAAAATGAGTTTTCCCTCCTTTTTGTTATCTTTAAAATCAGATAATTGGCTTATAAAACCTTAGAAAAATCTGGAGAAATCACCTTTGGATTAATAGCTCCTTAAAGATTCAAAGTTTCAACCCTTTATAAAACAGCCACCAAACTTTCAAAAATTACATTTTGGTCACTAGCCAAAATGTCACCCTTCCGAAACTCATTTTCCAAAATTGATTTCACAGTTCACCTAATTATATTAAAAGATGATTTTAGAACATTTTTCCATATTTTTAATGCAACCCGAACTAGGCTTTCCTAATTTAACCTCTTACAATTCGAACAGCACTTTGACCAACCGGTCAACGCCCAAGACTTCCAAGCCCAAAACCGGGGCGTTACACTCGGACCCTGCAATGTTGAGGTTTGTTTTTAGAGCTTACCCTCACTAAGCATCTTTGCTTATGCTCTCTTTGTTCAACATTGCATATCCTTAGTTCGCGGGTTGCTCGAGCAAGGGGAGGGCCTACAAGTGTGGTTGTTAGCTTTGAGTATTTCAAGTATGAGTTTTTAAGTTGAACATGTAATGGTTTGAGCAATGGGACATGTATTATTTTGTTGGATAGTTGTTGGTTGCTAGGAGCATGTTTAGACTCCTTGATACCTTGCTTTTGTATGGTTTGTGTTGCCATGATGAATGTTAACCCATGCCTAAATTGCTTAACTTGGATGTTAGCCCTATGCCTTAGAGGCTATCTATATGATGAATGATGATTGAATGAATGCATGTCTTGTGCAGTCTTGCCTTAGTGTTAGACTTGTCTTAATCTTGTTGAAGCATGCTAGTATAGTCGGTATGCCTTAGGTTCAGTTGATGTGTTGTTATAGGGTGTTTTGGTGGTGTTTTCGGGCACCCTTGTGCCTTAAAACAGCCAAAACGAGTATGCAGACAGGGGGCGTTTCGGAACGGGTCTCTAATGTTTCGAAACGGTCAAATCTCGTTGACCACGAGATATTGACTGTCAAGGTCGTTTCGATACGGGTCACCCCTGTTTCGAAACGGTCACCCTATGGTTGACTCTGGCCTGTTGACTAAGTCAAGGCGTTTCGGAACACCCTAAGGGCGTTTCGAAACGGCCTGCTGTAAAAGATTAAAATGAACTGTTTAACGTTTGGTTGGTCGGTGTATGTTACAATGTTTGTATTTCCGCTGCTGTGCTTTACATAGGATTAATTTATGCATATAGACAAGATAAAATAAAAAGAAATTTTCTGGGTCGTTAACCGAGGGGAAGCCTTAACGGGTTTCGCTTCGGTTTTCCCCGTGTGGCCCACTCGGATCGGTCATCCGACCAGACCGGGACGAGGGGGTTACAAATACTTACATACATTTTAGTCTCAATATTAGGCACTAGAATGAACAAAAATATCATCAAATGATTTATATCTAAAATATTGGAGTAAATTACAAAAATTAAAAAAATAATAAGGGTAACTTTCTGTGAAAAATAAAATTTTAGGAAATAAAATGAATAAAAATATCACCATATTAAAAATGAATAAAATTTATATCTACATATATATACACACATATACATATAAATATACATATATTATGATATATACCTATACATGTATTGTTATAATTAATTAAACACATATATATATATATATACACTAAAAGACACATGTATACATACATACTAAAACACATATATATGCATGTATTTAAGTTTTAGTATATATATACATGTATGCATGTAAGTTTTAGTATATATATATTGTTATAATTATATATATATATATATACATATATATATATATATATATATATATATATATATATATATATGTAAGTAAGTTTTAGTATGCATATATTGTTATATATATATATACTAGAACATACATATTTGTATGTATATATGTATACCCCTAAACAATACCCATAAACCTCAACTCTTAAATCTTATAATCACTAATAATTAGAGTACAAGCCTAATCCCCTAATCCTTAAACTAATCTCATAACCCCAAGTAATTAAGTTGACACATTTACCCTTAAACCCCAAACATGAATATCTAAATCTTACAGACAATATTCACTAATAATTAGAGTGCAAGCCTAATCACATAATCCCTAAACTAATCTCATAGCCCCAAACAATCAACTTGACACACTTACCCTTAAACCCTAAACATAAACCCATAAATCTAACAAACAAAATAAATTGAAACATAAAAGAACAAATCTAAAAATAAATTAAAACTAAATTATTAATTAGAGCCCAAATCACAAATGAATAAAATTATTAAACCTAATTACTTACCAAATTTTTATACAAGGACCAAATCAAATTTAAAGCAAACCAAAAAGCTTAATAATTGATTAATTTATGAAGCATGGCCTAATTCAATAAAATTTAAAGAAACTAAACCAAAAGTTAAGGCTAAAAAAATAAACTAAAACCTACAAAACCTAAACCCTAACCATCTAATTAAGGAAGGACCTAATGGATAATTAACCCCTAAATACAAAAAAATCCCACCTCCACTCTCAATTTTATTTGATATTGGCGGCAACCCCCCCCCCCCCCACACACACACACAATTTGATCTGGCGGCAAAAATGCTCCCTCCCATTTTGTTTTTATTTGATTTCCTATTAATAAAAAAAACTTTCCCTCATTAATTCAAAAAAAGCTTCCCCTAAACTAAAAAATATTTATTTTTTATTATTTTAATAGTTATAATTAAATTTTTTAATAAAATATTTTTAAATTTAATGATCACAATTAATAAATTGATTTAAATTTTAAATAATTTGTTTTAAATTCATCCATCACAACTTATTAATTTAATAAAACTTTTAAATTTTGAATACTTTTAATAAAATTTAAATTTTAAATAATTTGTTTTTAATTCTTATTAAACTTCACAAATAATATATATTGAACGAGTTAGTATTAAATTAATTTAATAAATTAATACTTTACATTTATAACACTTTAAATTTATCAAATCGTAGACTTCTTCAACTATATATCAGGTAAATATCAAGTCAGATCAATATCAGTTCAGGTTAAAAATAGGTCGAGTTCAAAGCAGGTCCGGTCAATTAACAGGTCGGGTTCAAAACAGGCCGGGTTCAAAACAGGTCGGGTAATATCGGATCTCAGGTCAATTCAGTCGGGTAAAATCGGTTATCTGTCAGGTCGGCTTCGGGTTCGGGTTCGTTTCAGTCGGGCGCAGGTCGGGTTTCAGGTCCACAGTAACAGGTCCTATTCGGGTTCGGGTCGTTTTCAGTCGGACGCAGGTCGGGTTCGGTCACTACAGTAACAGGTCGAATTTAGGTTCGGGTCAACAACAGTCAGTTACAGATCGGGTTCGAGTCATTAAATTTTCAGGTCAAATCAAGTTCTGACTCGAGTAGGTTTCAGTCGGGTTTTCAGGTCGGGTCAGCTTTTTACATCCCTACTCCCACCAATATTCCCAACCTACAGAGTTAATTAAGGTTAAGAGTAGATATAAGAATATAGAAAGGATAGAAGTGACAACATGAAAAATGCAAGGTGCCTATAATAATAAGAACCACCATCGCATATCCAAGAACAATGACCTACAATGAAAATTATGAAGTGAGGAATAATATTCAGAAAAGTGAACAAAAACTTCTCTCAAGAAAAGATAGAACTTTCATGGACTAACTCCTGAACTTTCTGTATGCATCCCAATTAAGTATGTAGTGAGGTAAATATTTTATGTTGTGAATCAGAAATAATTCCTCCACCATTCTAATTACAAGGAACATCTAGAACCTCGAGCAAGTTTCTCAACCTTACCATGGTTAGTGCAAGGCACTGAAAAGTCTAATTTCGACCAACTATATCATTGCGTACATTGTTGATTGCTAGTCTAAAAAAATCATGATTTTCATTGAGTAAACAAGACGTCACAATGTATCCAACCTGTGATAAATTGTGGGAGAAAAAAAGTTAAAGAACCACAGAGAAAACGAATACATGCAGATTTCAGTAGGGGTGTGAAAAACTGACCCGACCTGGTAACCTGCCTGAAACCCGATCGAGTCAGAATTTGGTTTGACTCGAAAATTCAAAGACCGAACCCGACCTGCACCCGACCGAAACGAACCCGAACCTGAATTTGACCTGTAACTGTAGAAACCGAACCCGAACTGCACCTGACCGAAGTGAACCCGAACCCGAAATTGACCTGTTACTATAGTAACCGAACCCGACCTGCACCCGACCGAAACGAACCTGAACCCGAGACTAACCTGCCAGATAACCGATTTAACCCGACCTGTTTGGACCCGACCTGAAATGAACCCGACCTGTTTTGAACCCGACCTGTTTTGAACCTGAACTGTTCTTGACCTGAACTGATATTGACCTGAACTGATATTGACATGAACTGTTATTGACCTGAACTGTTATTGACCTGAACTGTTATTGACCTGAACTGATATTGACATGAACTGATATTAACCTGAACTAATACTATTATTTGATTTGCTAATAATGATAATTATCTGACATTTAAAGAAGTTATATTTAATGAATATAAAATAATGTCAAATATTGAAAAATTATAAAATTAATAATAATTTCAAGTATTAATAAATTACTAACTTAACTTCAATTAAAAGATAAATTGAATTAATAATAATTCTAAGTATTAATAAATTGTATTTCTAATTAACTTGACTATTATTTTAAAATAACTTCAAAGATAAACTATTATACTTAATTAACTTAAGTGGAATGAATAACCATTATTAAATTAAAATTTTATACTTAATCAAATTAAGTTAAATGAGTAAAAATTATTAAATTAAATCTATATTCTTAATTAAAATAAGATAACTTAAATTTTTTATTATAAGAATAAATTAATGCTAAATAATTAACTTGCATTCATTTTAATTGAAGTTAAGTTAGTTATTAAATTAACTTAACTTAAGATTAAAAATAAATTTAATTAACTTGCATTCATTTTAAGTTAAGTTAGTTATTAAATTAACTTAACTTGCATTCTGATAAACTACTTAATTACATAAGTTGAATGAATAACCATTATGAAATAATTTTTTTATACTTAACTAAAATTAGTTTGAAGTGATTAAACTAAATATGTACACTAAATTAATATAAGATAACGAAATTTTTTAATTAACATTACATACTTAATTGACTTAGTAAAAAACTGATTAACTTAAATGACTTAATTAAGTTAACTTGTTTAAAATATAATAAAACATTAACTTTGGATGGAATCAGGGATACTTCCAAAAAAACAGAATAAGGTAAAACTTAAGAAGATTAAAACAATAAATGACTTATATTCAATAATTTAAGTGGTTTAGGGTTAGTCTTTGAATTAAGATTTGGGGTTTATGTTTAGGGTTTTAGGTTAATTTTATTTAATTTTTAGGTTTAATATATCATTTAATTAATTTAAGGCTTTTGGTTTATTTAAATTAATTTAGGGTTTAGGGTTTAATAAACCCTATATCCTAAACCCTAAATCTAAAACCCTAAAATAATAAAAACCCTAAACCCTAAGCCCTAAACATAAATCCCTAAAAATAAAAATCCTATTCCACCAATATTTATAAATATATAAATATAATGCATGTAAGTTGTGGTTTAGGACTTTAGGGTTTTAGGATTATTTTAATTAATTTAGGGTTTAGAATATTACTTATGCTTTAGGGTTTAATGCTTAGGGTTTAGAATAAGACATTAGGGGTTTAAACCCTAACCAAACCCTAATATTTAATTAATGAACCATAGTCCCTAATCCTAAACCCTAAACAATAACCACTACCCTTTAAACCATAAAACCCTAATATTTAATATATAGCTCATAGTCCGTAATCCTAGATCGAGGGTTTAATGGTTAGGGTTAATTACTTATGCTTTAGGGTTTAATGCTTAGGGTTTAGAATTAGACATTAGAGGTTTAAACCTTAAACCATAATATTTAATCAATGAACCATAGTCCCTAACCCTAAACCCTAAACAATAACCACTACCCTCTAAACCATAAAACTCTAATATTTAATCTAGAGCTCATAGTTCGTAATCCTAGATCGAGGGTTTAGTGGTTAGGGTTAATTACTTATGCTTGAGGGTTTAATGCTTAGGGTTTAGAATTAGACATTAGGGGTTTAAACATTAAACCCTAATATTCAATCAATGAATCATAGTCCATAACCCTAAACCCTAAACAATAACCACTACCCTCTAAACCATAAAATCCTAATATTTAATCTATAGCTCATAGTCCGTAATTGTAACCCCCTAAACCCGGACCAGAAGAAATAGGTCGGATCTAGGAAGTATCGATTGGAAACTTGTACCTCAAGAAACAATTTAGGTTAAAATATTTTGTAATTCAAAAGAATCGATTAAATAAGTAAAACTCCACAAATATTCTAATTAACATAAAACTCAATCTTTTAAACGATGTTCTGATAATTAATTAAAAATCCAAAAGTAACTTCATAGATGCATGCATTTAGTAAAACCCAAATTAAAAACAGTTCCAATGTACATATTACACAAATATCCAAAAATATATTAAAATAATAATTCTGAGGTAACACTAAAGTTCGTACTGAATAATAATTTATCTGAATAAACAAGAGATGCTCCTAGAAAGGTTAAGATGAACGTTTTCTGAAAAAAGTCAACTCTTGGTCAATGCTGGTCAAAGTCAAAGTCAACTCTAACGGTCAAAGTCAATTGTTCAAGGTCAACGGTCAACATTGACTTGACTGGTCAAAGTCAACTGGTCAAATTCGGTCAACCAGGTCAAAGGGGTAAAACGGTCTAGTCAACTGTGGTCCAATGGGTCAAACCGGTTCAAGTCAACGGTTCACAAGTCGGTCGGGTTCACTGGTCCAGTTCGGTTCAATTAACAGATTTGGTTTGGTCCAATTCACTTGTTCGGTTAAGTTGCTTCACACAATGGTTCACAAAATGAACCCACATCAGATTACTCACAAATTGGGCTAAACCAAACCTCAAACATACACATACAAGGCCAACACCAAGCCCAAACAACATACCTACACTCAAAGCCCAATTTCCTTAACCCTTTCACCAACTTTAGGACTAGGGTTTCCAGCACCCAAAACGGCGGCAACACGAATTCGCTAGGACGGTGGCGCTCAGGGCGACGGCGGCAACCGATGAACAAACAACGGCAGCACTGTTCGACTTCGCGGCGATACGACAACGCAGCGGCGGCAGTGGCTCACCGGAAGTACCTCCGATGACGCCAGAATGTTCATTTCGTCCAAACACCACAAAACCCATGATCAACAACATTAATAATGAAGGATTCAACTCCGAATTCTCAAAGAAACTGAAAACACGTTGCAAAGGCTTACCCAACTAAAACAATGAAACCACGGTGGAGGACACGACGGTGAACGGCGGCGTTAGGAAGGAACCGAATAATTTAACGTCGTTTTCTCACAAATGACGACCGGTAAGAACCATCCAACGGTTGGGGTTTGCTTGCGACCCAAAAATGATTCTGACGATGGTGGTGCGGATGGCAGAGGCGGACGGAGCAGGGGAAACGAACGGTTTTCTACCGTTAATGATACACGACGGGCGATGACGGGAGAACCGAGGCCTGGGCTTTGATCGGATGGCAAAGGAAAACTCGGGGGTGGTCTTGGCTTGATGAACGGCGGCCGATGAGCCCTTGATCGGAGCTTCGCCGGGAGCACAAGTGTGATGGTGAGGAAGATGTCGAGAGTGAGTGAGGGAGATGCGGCTGACAAGAACGACTACCCCTTTCCAATACCATAACATGGTTTAAATACCCAATTTAATGGGTAAAACACAAAAGAAGTCATCGAAGATATTTAGGGTTTGAAAACGAACACATAAGTTTTCATAAATTACAAATTAACCCAAAAATTTCAAAGATAAGCCTTATTATTCTAAATTTTCTCAATTTAACCCTTAAACTCAATTAGGGTTTCTGAATTAAAATTCCCAAATTTTAGGGTTTTCAAATTAGGTGAAATTTTGGGTATTACAACTATCCTAGATCGAGGGTTTAGTGGTTAGGGTTAATTACTCATGCTTTAGGGTTTAATGCTTAGGGTTTAGAATTAGACATTAGGGGTTTAAACCTTAAACCCTAATATTTAATCAATGAACCATAGTCCCTAACCCTAAACCCTAAACAATAACCACTGCCCTCTAAACCATAAAACCCTAATATTTAATCTATAGCTCATAGTCCGTAATCCTAGATCGAGGGTTTAGTGGTTAGGGTTAATTACTTATGCTTTTAGGGTTTGATGCTTAGGATTTAGAATTAGACATTAGGGGTTTAAACATTAAACCCTAATATTCAATCAATGAACCATAGTCCCTAACCCTAAACCCTAAACAATAACCACTACCCTCTAAACCATAAAACCCTAATATTTAATCTATAGCTCATAGTCCGTAATCCTAGATCGAGGGTTTAGTGGTTAGGGTTAATTACTCATGCTTTAGAGTTTAATGCTTAGGGTTTAGAATTAGACATTAGGGGTTTAAACCTTAAACCCTAATATTCAATCAATGAACCATAGTCCCTAACCCTAAACCCTAAACAATAACCACTACCCTCTAAACCATAAAACCCTAATATTTAATCTATAGCTCATAGTCCGTAATCCTATATCGAGGGTTTAGTGGTTAGGGTTAATTACTTATGCTTTAGGGTTTAATGCTTAGAGTTTAGAATTAGACATTAGGGATTTAAACCCTAAACCCTAATATTCAATCAATGAACCATAGTCCCTAATCCTAAACCCTAAACCCTATACATTTAATTACAAATAATAATAATAATAATAATAGTAATAATAATAATAATAATAATAATAATAATAATAATAATAATAATAATAATAATAATAATAATAATAATCATCATAATCATAAAACTAATAATAATAATAAGCATAGTAAATATATAATAATAATAATAATAATTGTATTTAAGTATAATAATAATAATAATAATAATAATAATAATAATAATAATAGTAATAATAATATTACTAATCATAGTAATAATAATAATAATAATAAAAACTAATAATAATAATAAGCATAATAAATATATAATAATAATAATAATTGTATTTAAGTATATAATAATAATAATAATAATAATAATAATAATAATAATAATAATAATAATAATAATAATAATAATAATAATAATAAACCCTAAACCCTAACCACTAAACCATAAACCCTAAAACCTAAATGCTAAACACTAAAAACAATAACCATAATCCATCAATATATATATATTACATGTACGTATGTACGTATCATTTTATGAATAGTAAACCCTAAACCCTAAACCCTAAACTCTAAACCCTAAAAACCATAATTCATCAATATATATATATATATATATATATATATATATAATACATGTAGGTATGTTTGTATTAATTTAAGATCTATAAACCCTAAACCCTTAACCCTTAACCCTAAAAACCATAATCCATCAATATATATATAATTAATGTAGGCATGTTTGTATTAATTTAAGATAAGTAAACCCTAAACCCTAAACCCTAAACCCTAAAAACCATAATTCATCAATATATATAATTAATGTAGGCGTGTTTGTATTAATTTAAGATTAGTAAACCCTAAACCATAAACCATAAACCATACACCCTAAACCCTAAAAACTATAATCCATCAATATATATATAATTAATGTAGGCATGTTTGTATTAATTTAAGATCAGTAAACCCTAAACCCTAAACCCTAAACCCTAAACCATGAAAACCATAATCCATCAATATATATATAATTAATGTAGGTATGTTTGTATTAATTTAAGATCCCTAAACCCCAAACCCCAAACCATAAACCATAAACCATAAACCCTAAAAATAAATCCAATAGTACCAAATATATATATATATATATCACATATACGTAATCCCCTAACCCTAAACCCTAAACCCTAAACCCTAAACTGTAAAAATAAAAATCATAATCCGTCAATATATATAATACACATAACATAATAAACCATAAACCCGAAGGAACCCGACCTGAAATGAACCCGACCTGAAACGAAACCGACCTGAAATGAACCCGACCTGAAAAGAACCCGACCTAAAACGAAACCGACCTGAAACGAACCCGACCTGAAACGAAACCGACCTAAAATGAACCCGACCTGAAACGAAACCGACCTGAAATGAACCCGACCTGAAACGAAACCGACCTGAAATGAACCCGACCTGAAACGAAACCGACCTGAAATCAGCCTGTCAATTAACCGTTTTGACCCGACCTGAAATGAACCGACCTGAAATGAACCCGACCTGAAATGAACCCGACCCGAAATGAACCCGACCCGAATTGAACCCGACCTGAAATGAACCCGACCCGAAATGAACCCGAACCCGAACCGAATCGAGTCAAAACAAAAAATGACCCGAAATGACCTGTAACCGATTTGACCCGACCTGACAGAGCCCGACCTGAAACCCAACTGTTGACATGTTTTTACATCCTTAGATTTCAGTATCAAGCATACGAAGTATGATTATCAATTAATTAATTAATTACAGAAGCTTCCATAATAAATCTATTTGAGATGGCCATTAAAATATTTTCAGAGATTAGGATAAAATTATATGATGGTTAAAATTGGATTATACTGCTTCAACAGTAGCAAAATTCTCCAGCTTTATTTTTGGAGATATGTAATGTGTAACAGTAGTTGTTATAAGCATGGAGCTAGGGATGTAAAAACAGGTAATCGGACAGGTTTCAGGTCGGGTTCTGTCAGGTCGGGTAAAATCAGATACAGGTCATTTCAGGTAAAAAATTTTTTTGACTCGACTCGGGTCGGGTGCGGGTCCATTGCAGTCGGGTAATTTGCAGGTCGGGTCCATTTCTGTAACACCCGTATTTTGGGGTTAGGAGTTAGCCGGGTTTATAGTTCGAGTCAATAAAATTTAATTAAAACAATTCAACCTAAAATGTGGTGTAATTGAGCTTTAATAAAAAGGGAGGGACCTACATTGCAATTTTACCCAAAACTTTTAAAAAGCAAGACAACTTTATAGAAAAGTTGTCTTCTCTTTCCCATTCCCCTTTTCCAAACGTTGGAAACCCTCCCCACCATCTTCAAAACCTCTTCAAACTTTGGTTACTATTCCATTTGATTTCAACTTCGATTCAAGGTGTTTTTGAAAGGTAAACATGTTTTCTTACTCTCCTCTTTATCCCCTATCTACCTATGGTCTTAGATTTTAAAGTTATGGAGTTTTGAAAATTAGGGTTTATTTCAAAGTTTGGGTTTTTGATGGGATTTTTCATCATGTTTGGATAAATTGAGTTGGAGTTTTGTTTACTCATGTTAAAATACACATTATATGTTAATTTGGTTAAATTTCAATGAAAATTCGAACTGGGTTCTTAGACCCATTTTTGAGTTGTCAAAAACACCATTTTTGGTGGGTTTTAGGTTGAAAACAAAGGGCTGATGGTTAGGGTATGTTAGAAGGGTGATTTGGGACATTTTGGAGGTCATTTGGGTGTTTGGAATTGAGTGTTTCAGCCAAGGTCTGTTGGAGTACGAATTTGAGATATTTGGGGATTTATTTTGGTTGGAAATTTTGGATGGAGTTGGTTTGAATTCAAAGGTTATGTGATTATTGAATATTAGCATTGATTTTGGTTATCGGTTGTGTTTTTGGTTGGCTAGAAGCAAGAGGGATTGTCGGAGAAGCTTTGGGACCGAATCCGGGTTCGTAGGAGGATTGTTTCCATTGCTAAGGAAGGGCGGTGAGTGGTTTCAAACTTGATTTAAAGTTTGGTTCGAGTATGTGTAGTGTGTGTGTGTAAAGTGAGCTTGGTAGGCCACTTCTAGTTAATTCAAGTTGTTAGTTTAGCCATTGATATCCATAAATGTTATTGTGCTTACATAGCTATGCTCTTGTGATTGTGGTTATTTGGTGCATGTTTATATCATGATGTGAATATATGTGATGAGCATGAGTGTGGTTGATGATATGTGATGTGATAATGATAACTGGCACTAAAATAATTACCGGTTGTAAATGATCGATCATTAGGATTAGTGTGCACACAAATTGAGTCAAAACGTACGTGGCCTTGATGGCGTTAAGTCATCAAGGAGGAGTACGGTGATGTAATATTCCACCGGAAGCTTTTATATATATTCCTACGGGATGATGAGTAGAATCCCATCCGTAGGGCATGTGGCGATGAGTGAAATCCCGCACATGCAAGGTCCGGTGATGAGTGTAATCCCACCGAGGTAAAGTGTTGTTGAGGTTTAAATCCGCACAAGCGGGGTAATTAATAGTGGCCAATTAAACTTGTTCATGTATTGTGATATATGATTGTGGTATATGGTGTTGTTACATGATGTTGATACTAATGTTTGAGCTTAGTAGATTATGAGAAACCATATAATGCCACTTGAAAGACTAGCTAGGTCTACTTGATTATATGCCTACGCTTGATGTATGCGAGATTAGGATTTACATGCTTGAACCCTGCATTGTTGATGTTTTTCGTTTTAGAGCACCCTCACTAAGCTTATAGCTTACGCTCTCAATGTTCAACAATGCAGATCATTAGCGTGGTGTTAGCTCGAGGCAAGGCAAGAAGGGCTTTCCAAGTTTTGTGGCTCAAGTACGGTTATCAATTTTGTATTAGCTAGCAATGTGGCAAGGGTTTTTGTATGAGCTTGTATGACTCATTTGATTGTGGATGTTTTGAGTTTGATTATGGATTGTAAAGCATGTGATACTATGGTGAATGTTGGTGTGTGATGGCATGCTTTAGAATGTTTAGGTTGCCTTGTGTAAGAGTGCAAACCTCTTATGATGACTTGTGCCTTTTTAGACCTTTTGAGCCTTTATGTATGCACAATATTGACTAAATTGCTCTTAAATTGGAATGCTATGAATGGATGATTTGTCATATGTTTGATTGATGCCTATGGCTTATGTATGATTACTTAAGTGTGTGTATGTGCTTAGGAGAGTCGAGAAATGCATTTAGAGTCGTGTTTGGGGTCGTTAAGTTGGAATTTGTGGAATTGCAGTGCAGGGCGTATCGATACGCCTCAGGGCCGTATCGATACGGTCTTGCCCAAAAGCCACAGATTTTGCCTGGCGTACCGATACCCTAAGGGTATCGATACCCTCCAAAGTTACTGGAATTTGGAGTTTTGAGTGAGAGTAGAGCGTACCGATACGGGGTGCACGAGTATCGGTACAGGTCTACTCTGTTGACCAAGAAGGGTTGACTGAGAAGGGCGTATCGATACGCTCAAGGGCTGTATCGATACGGTCTTCCCGGGGTTGACTCCTTGGGTTGACCTAGACAGGGCGTATCGATACCCCTAGCTAGGGTACCGATACGACCTGCCTTATCAGTTTAAAATTGACTGTTATGCATGGTCGTGGTTCGAATGTGTTTTCCCTCGCTTGTTTTCCGCTATTGTGAATCACTTAGGACTTGATATTCCTCTAGACAAGATTAAAATAAAAGGAAAAAAAATATAGGGTTGCTAACCGAAAGGAACCTTAACAGGTTTCACTCGGTTTTCCCCGTGTGGCCCACTCGAACCGGTCATCCAGCCAGACCGGGACGAGGGGGTTACATTTGTTGGTATCAGAGCCTGAGGTTACCGAGACCTCGGGCAGGTAAGTGAGGTAAGCTTAATGTGTTAAATGATTGTGTTGTTCAATGCATGTTTTGCCATGAATCCTTGATACTTGATTGATCGTATGATGTTTTGAATGCATGAACTATTGTGTCTGGTGTAGAGTGTGTGCCCATTGCTACTATTACTTAATTTAAAAAGATGAGTACTTGAGCACTATTGGACCCTTGCTTTGGCTAACGTAATCCTTATCTGTTTCTTGTTGTAGTTTATACCTTGCTAGTTGTATCATGAGACCACGTGGGAGGCCTAGGATGGTTCGACCGGAACCACGGGCAGCGGCTCCAGGAGTTGAGCCGGTAGTGAGAGTTGAGGCTCAAGTGGGAGAGCCTGTGGTTGGGGTTGGAGCTCCTCCACCACCTCCACCACCACCACCTCCTGCACCGGGAGTGGGAGGTGAGGCCGGTGCCGAAGGAGAGGGACCACAAGGAGGCCAAGGTGGCCAAGGTGGCCAAGGACCGGCCGGGATTGACTTAGCTCTGTTGGTTCAAGCAATAGCCGGGGCGTTTCAGGCTGCAGTAGCTGGGGGTCAGGCAGCACACCATCAGGGTGAGGGCACTGGATTACCTTTAGAGAGACTTCGGGGCCTTGGGGCCGAAGAGTTCAGAGGTGCTACTCCAGAGCGATCAGAGTTGTGGTTTGAGAAGACTGTCCGTATTCTTACTCAGATGGGATGTACTGGTGAGCGCAAGTTGGGATGTGTTGAGTCTCTGCTTCAGGGTGATGCCTACACTTGGTGGGTCACCATTACTACGGGCATGGATGAGGCCGAGATCACTTGGGAGTTCTTTGAGACAGCCTTCCGTAAGAAGTATCTGGGTCCGCGATACCTCGATGAGAGGAAGAGGGAGTTTATGGCATTGCTTCAGGGGAATATGTCCGTGACCGATTATGAGATCCGGTTTGTCAGATTAAGTCAGTATGCACCTGAACTTGTACCTACTGAGGTGGAGCGTTGTAACCGTTTCCGTTATGGGCTGAGTGAAGAGATCAAGACGTATACTCTAGCTTCGGACTACACAGATTTTGATGTCTTGGTCGCGAGGGCCAAGGACTTAGAGCACAGCTTGAGTTTGACCAGGTGATCAGGTGGATCTAGTTCGGGTAAGAGGTCCAGCAACTTTGATGGAGGTGATGCCAAGAGGCATCGGGACAACAGACATCATTTTGATCATAGGCGTGGTGGCGGTAACCACGGTAGGGGCCATCAGGGTCAGAGAGCTGGTGCGAAGTTGCCCACATGTGCTACTTACGGGAGGAACCACACCGGTGAGTGTTGGGGGAATTATCATTCTTGTTGGAGTTGTGGGGCTAGAGACCACATTAGACGTGACTGTCCACATCAGGTGGGACAGGCACCAGCTCAGGCTCCTTCTAGAGCTAACGACTTTCAGAGAGGCCGCGGGCGCGGTAGAAGTAACTTCCAGCCGAGGAACGATGGTCAGAGGAACATAGCACATGTAGTTGCAGTTCAGCCAGAGGGCGGAGGTCAGGCCAGAGTTTATGCTCAGCGAGGGGATCAGCATGACACCGATGTGATCGCAGGTAACTTCTCGATACAGTCTTTGGGTTTGCTTTCTTTGATTGACTCTGGGTCTACACATTCCTACATATTGAGTGAGCATGCACGGTCTTTGAATTTGCCTTGTGAGATGTTAGAGGTAGGAGTTAGTGTTACTAGTTCCTTTGGGGACACGGTAGTAGTTAGGAAGATGTACCGAAGGTGTCCGTTGATGGTTCAGGGGCATGTGTTTCCAGTGGATATGATGGAACTTCCTTTCTATGGTTTCGATGTGATTTTGGGTATGGACTGGCTCACGGAGCATAGAGCTAGGATAGATTTTGAAACTAAGCGGATTTCTTTGAAGCTCACAGATGACTATGAGATTGTAGTGGTGGGTGAGAACGTGAAGTTCTTGTCCAATGTGGTTTCGGTGTTAGAGGCTAAGAGATTAGTTGAGTTGGGGCGTGAAGCATACCTAGCGTATGTGATGAACCCTAACATGAGTGAGGTTAGACCTCAGGACATCCGGACATTATGTGAATTTCCTAGTGTGTTTCTGGAAGAATTGCCAGGGTTACCACCAGACAGAGAGGTAGAGTTCAGCATTGAGACTTATTCTGATTTAGCTCCTGTTTCGATTGCTCCGTATCGCATGACACCGAAAGAATTGAAAGAGTTGAAGACTCAGTTGCAAGAATTGACATATAGAGATTTTATTAGGCCTAGTTCTTCACCTTGGGGTGCACCAGTTTTGTTTGTGAAGAAGAAAGATGGAAGCATGAGAATGTGTATAGATTACAGGCAGTTAAATCAGTTGACAGTGAAGAACAAATATCCGTTGCCTAGAATTGACGACTTGTTTGACCAGTTGAGAGGAGCATCTGTCTTTTCGAAGATTGATTTGAGATCGGGTTATTACCAGCTAAAGGTAAGAGAGGTCGATGTATCGAAGACGACCTTTAGGACTAGGTATGGTCATTATGAGTTTTTGGTCATGCCATTTGGGTTGTGTAGAACTAATGTTTTGATATAATAATTGAAAAATGTTTTGGACTGATTTAAAAAGTATTTAAAACATTTCCAAAGTCCAAACAACTTGAAATTATGTCTAGGGAATTTTTCAAAAGGGTTTTTCATGTTTTTCAAAGCCAAATTTCACAAAACTGTCCAGGTGTTTCGAAACACCTTGGGGCGTTTCGAAACAGGGGTTTACAGTAGCCAAAACGTTTCGAAACTTGTTTCGAAACGGGCTTTCTTTGGACAGGCTTTTTGCCCAGCGTTTCGAAACGGGCTAGGCCGTTTCGATACGCCTACATGGCATTGACCATAACGGTCATAAAACCCAACGGCTCTTTCCCAACCAACTTTCAAATGCAGGCATTTCGACACGGGCTCATAGCGTTTCGATACGCGTTTCGAAACGTCAAGGGGGTGTTCCGAAACGGGTACCCTGACAGACTGCAACGGCTCTTTCTACATTGAGAGTGTTTCGAAACGGCTTCGAGCGTTTCGAAACGGGGAGCTGTAGAACTGCATTTATGGTGGGAATTAAAGTCCTCAACGACTCCAATATGATCCCAACGGCTAGTAACGGCTACAAACTCATTTGAGAGTATAAAAGGGACCTCCAAGCATCAAGAGAAGGCTAATGCTCATATTGTCAAACATCAAATGATCAAAAAGTGTCTTAGTGCTTAAATTGTCAATTCTTGTATAGACAAACACTAGTGAGCCAAAATTGTCAAATTTGCTCAAGTGTTTTAGGTTTTGGGTGAGTGCTAAATTGTGCAAACAAACACCTATTAGAGGGTTTTAAGTTTGCTTTGTTTATCTCTTTGTAAAGAGGGTTTTGATCAAGGCTTTGGGTAGAAGCTTGATCGGTTGTAACGGTTTCCTCCTAATCCTAGAAAAGGGGACGAATCAATTAGTGGATTGATTGTGAAATCCTTAGTGGGGAGCTAAGGTAGTGGATGTAGGTGCTTGTTAGAAGGCCGAACCACTATAAATCATTGTGTCTATTTACTTTTTAGCTTCCTCAACCCTTCCACCCAAAAATCCATCTCTCCACCACTTGGTGAGCTAAATTGGTTGATCGAATCGAGCCCCTAAAATCTCAACAATTGGTATAAGAGCTTGGCTCAATCGAAGGGGATTCACATCCTATTGAGAAGATCCTGCAAGCTCGATCACTTTTTCATCAACCGGCTCAATGGCATATTCAATCGACAAACCGCCTTTCTTTGACGGAACTCACTATGCCCATTGGAAGACAAAGATGAAGTTCTTCATCAAATCAAGAGATTACAAGCTATGGGATGTAGTTGAAGATGGTCTGTTCGTGCCTCAAAGAAGTAAAGCGGAGTGGAGTGCCGACGATCGCAAGAAGATGGAGCTAAATTGCAAAGCCTTGCACATTCTATTTTGTGCATTTGGTCCATCCATCTATGAGAAGATGTCTTCTTATGAGAGTGCCAAGGAAGTATGGGACAAGCTTGAAGTCACATACGAGGGGACAAATGAAGTCAAGGAGACCAAGATTGGGCTCCTAACCTTGGAGTATGAGAACTTCAAAATGGATCCGGAAGAGAACATCGAGAAGATGTTTGATAGGTTCTCCACTATCACCAATGGTCTCAAAGGCTATGGAGAAGCCATCCCGGAGGAAAAGCTTGTTCGGAAGCTCATCTACTCACTTCCCGAGTCTTGGGACTCATAGAGGACCGCCATCATCGAAGCCAAAAATTTGAAGACTTTGAAGCTTGATGAACTCATGGGGTCTCTCCTTACTCATCAAATCATGAAGAAGAACAAAGAGGATGAGAAGAAGAGGGAAGAAATTAGAGCTATGGGAGAGAAGAAAATCAAAGGGCTTGGCATCAATGCAAGTGCCATGGCTCTCAAATCCTCCATTTGCCATCATGTCTACTCAAGTAAAGAGGAGGATGAAGATGAAGAGATAGTTCATCTCTTCAAGAAGTGTGCCCCGTTCATGAAGAAAGCCTTGAGAGAGCTTGAACGAGAACCTAAAAGAAAGAAGAGGGCAAGCACTTCAAGTCATAAGAAGAAGGCACATGTGGCTATTTGGAGTGATGAGGACTCCACCGACGATGAACAAGCTAACCTTTGCCTTATGGCCATCGAAGAAGATTCAAGGGTAACTTCTAATTCATCTACTTCATGTTCTTACACTTTTGATGAATTACAGGATGCCTATGATGATTTGGTTTTAGATTTTAAAAGCCACATTTTGAAAAACAATAAATTGGTTTCAAAGTTAAAAATTCAAAATGATTTGCTTTCTAAAACCAAACTTGAACTTGAAGCAAAACTTGAAGAATTTGAATTAAAATGTTTTGATTTACAAAAATTGCTTCAAAGAGTTCAAGAAGAAAAAGATTTGATTTCCAAAGAGCTTGAAAAGAAAAACAATCTTGGAAAATCAAATTTTTATGTTAGACAATCTAGTGCCCCTAGATTTATTAAAGGAAAATGTTTTAGAAGTATTTGGGTCCCAAAAGGACTTAATACTTCAATTAAAAAGGATGACATTGAAAAATGGATTCCTAAGGGGACTAAAATTTGTGCAACTAACGCTTATGGATCCAAAGCAATTTGGATACCAAAAATTACTTGATTGTCTATTGTAGGTGTGATGGAGATGTTCAACAAGTCAAACATTGAGGGGGAGCTCCATACACACAAGGAAGAACACTTGAAGAAGGAAGGCTTCACATCCTCCCTTGGGTTCAAGTGTTGGTAAAAATCTAGTTGTTTTAGCATTTATTTGTTTTATTTTTAGTTTATTCAACTAGATGATCATAAATGTTGGACTAACATTTTTAATGATGCTTTGAGCAAGGGGGAGCCATTTTAAAACCAAATTCTTATTTTTGTCAAAGTTTTTACCTCTTTTGTTATTTTTGAACTTAATGTTTTAAATTCTTTTTGATATAACAAAAAGGGGGAGAAATGGTTTGAAAAATTAAATTTTCAAATGAATAAGGGGGAGTTTTATTTGAATTAAAATTTTTAATCTCTTATTCACATTTTTAAAGTTAAAGGAGGAGAATCCCAAACAATTTTTCAAGTGAGTTTTATTATATCAAAAAGGGGGAGATTGTAGAACTAATGTTTTGATATAATAATTGAAAAATGTTTTGGACTGATTTAAAAAGTATTTAAAACATTTCCAAAGTCCAAACAACTTGAAATTATGTCTAGGGAATTTTTCAAAAGGAATTTTCATGTTTTTCAAAGCCAAATTTCACAAAACTGTCCAGGTGTTTCGAAACACCTTGGGGCGTTTCGAAACAGGGGTTTACAGTAGCCAAAACGTTTCGAAACTTGTTTCGAAACGGGCTTTCTTTGGACAGGCTTTTTGCCTAGCGTTTCGAAATGGGCTAGGCCGTTTCGATACGCCTACATGGCATTGACCATAACGGTCATAAAACCCAACGGCTCTTTCCCAACCAACTTTCAAATGCAGGCGTTTCGATACGGGCTCATAGCGTTTCGATACGCGTTTCGAAACGGCAAGGGGGTGTTCCGAAACGGGTACCCTGACAGACTGCAACAGCTCTTTCTACATTGAGAGTGTTTCGAAACGGCTTCGAGCGTTTCGAAACGGGGAGCTGAAGAACTGCATTTATGGTGGGAATTAAAGTCCTCAACGGCTCCAATATGATCCCAACGGCTAGTAACGGCTACAAACTCATTTGGGAGTATAAAAGGGACCTCCAAGCATCAAGAGAAGGCTAATGCTCATATTGTCAAACATCAAATGATCAAAAAGTGTCTTAGTGCTTAAATTGTCAATTCTTGTATAGACAAACACTAGTGAGCCAAAATTGTCAAATTTGCTCAAGTGTTTTAGGTTTTGGGTGAGTGCTAAATTGTGCAAACAAACACCTATTAGAGGGTTTTAAGTTTGCTTTGTTTATCTCTTTGTAAAGAGGGTTTTGATCAAGGCTTTGGGTAGAAGCTTGATCGGTTGTAAGGGTTTCCTCCTAATCCTAGAAAAGGGGACGAATCAATTAGTGGATTGATTGTGAAATCCTTAGTGGGGAGCTAAGGTAGTGGATGTAGGTGCTTGTTAGAAGGCCGAACCACTATAAATCATTGTGTCTATTTACTTTTTAGCTTCCTCAACCCTTCCACCCAAAAATCCATCTCTCCACCACTTGGTGAGCTAAATTGGTTGATCGAATCGAGCCCCTAAAATCTCAACAGGTTGACTAATGCACCGGCTGCTTTCATGGACATGATGAATAGGATTTTTCATCAGTATCTAGATCAGTTTGTAGTTGTATTCATTGATGACATTTTGGTGTATTCGCGAACTGAAGAAGAGCATGACCGACACTTGAGACTTGTTTTGAAGACTTTGCTAGATCATCAGTTGTATGCGAAGCTCAGCAAGTGTGAATTCTGGATCCGAGAGGTAGTCTTCTTAGGACATGTAGTGTCAGCCGATGGGATTAGAGTTGATCCGAAGAAGATTGAAGCCATTGTTGAGTGGAAGCAACCGAAGTCTGTGACCGAGGTACGTAGCTTCCTAGGCTTAGCCGGATACTATAGGAGATTTGTAGAGGGTTTCTCTAAGTCAGCCGCTCCATTGACACAGTTACTTCAAAAGAGTGTTCAGTTTGAGTGGACAGATGCAAGACAGAGAGCCTTTGAGAAATTGAAAGAAGCTTTGACCCAAGCACCGATCTTGATTCAGCCAGAGTCCGGGAAGGATTATGTAGTTTACAGTGATGCTTCTTACGTTAGGCTAGGATGTGTTCTTATGCAAGATCAGAGAGTAGTGGCTTATGCCTCAAGACAGTTGAAGATCCATGAGCGCAACTATCCGACCCATGACATAGAGTTAGCTGCAGTTGTGTTTGCTCTAAAGATTTGGAGGCATTATTTGTACGATGAGAAATGTACAGTGTACACCGATCACAAGAATTTGAAATACATTATGACTCAGCGAGATTTGAATCTCAGACAACGTAGGTGGTTAGAGCTGCTAAAAGACTATGATCTTACTATTGAGTACCATCCAGGTAAGGCCAACGTAGTGGCCGATGCATTGAGTAGGAAGGTGGCCGTGGACTTGAGAGCTATGTTTGCTAGATTGAGTTTGTCCGGAGACGGTGGCTTGATAGCCGAGCTTCAGGTTAGACCTACTCTAGGTCAGTTAATTCGAGAGAAACAGCTCTTAGATAGATCTTTGGCACCTCACGTGCAAGATATAGCCGAGGGTAGATCTTCAGACTACAGTTTCAGTACCGATGGGGTTTTGTGTTTCAAAGGTAGAATAGTTGTGCCAGAGGACAGTGACTTGAGACGTACGATCTTGACTGAAGCCCACAGTAGTCTGTTTGCTATGCATCCTGGAAGTACGAAGATGTACCGTGATTTGAAGAATGAATATTTTTGGGTTGGCTTGAAGAGAGATGTAGCTGACTTTGTGAGTAAGTGCTTAGTGTGTCAGAGGGTGAAGGCGGAACATCAGGTTCCTTCAGGTTTGTTACAGCCGTTGAGAATTTCGGAATGGAAATGGGAGAACATCACCATGGATTTTGTTTCGGGTTTGCCTTTGACTCCTACGAAGAAGAACTCAGTTTGGGTGATAGTGGATCGCTTTACGAAGTGTGCTCACTTCTTGGAAGTCAACACTACTTACACCTTAGATAGATTGGCCGATTTGTACATTGGCGAGATTGTGAGACTGCATGGTGTGCCGAAGTCCATCGTGTCAGATAGAGATCCGAGATTTACTTCTAGATTTTGGGAGTGTTTGCATACAGCTTTGGGTACCCGTTTGAACTTCAGCACTTCTTATCATCCTCAGTCAGATGGTCAGTCAGAGAGGGTTATTCAAATCTTAGAGGATATGTTGCGATGTTGTATCATTGACTTTCAGGGTACTTGGGAGAAGCATTTGCCTCTAGTAGAGTTTGCGTACAATAATAGCTTTCAGTTGAGCATTCAGATGGCACCGTATGAGGCCTTGTATGGCCGGAAGTGTAGGACTCCAGTTTGTTGGGCCGAGGTAGGACAGAAATTGTTACCTATGCCAGATTTGCTCAAGGGGACAACCGACAAGGTAAAATTGATTTGCGATCGCTTGAAGGCTGCTTCGAATAGGCAGAAGTCCTATGCCGATTTGAAGAGGAAGGAAGTTGAGTTCTCAGTGGGTGAGAAGGTGTTTTTGAAAGTGTCTCCGTGGAAGAAAGTGATGAGATTTGGCCGAAAAGGGAAGTTGAATCCGAGGTACATAGGGCCGTATGAGATTGTGAAGAGGGTTGGTCCTGTTGCTTATCAGTTGTGTTTGCCATCCGAGCTTGAGAAGATACACGATGTGTTCCATGTTTCGATGCTTCGTAAGTATAGGTCCGATCCATCACATGTTATGCCTGTAGAAGCGATTGAATTGAATCCGGATTTGACTTACGAGGAAGAGCCCGTTGAGATCTTAGCTTCTGACAGTAAGGTGTTGAGGGGTAGATTGATTGAGTTAGTGAAGGTACGGTGGCAACGTAGAGGTGTGGACGAGGCCACTTGGGAGAGGAAGGAGGATATGGAAAAGCAGTTTCTGTATCTCTTTCAGTCAGGTAATTTCGGGGACGAAATTCCTTAAGTGGGAGAGAGTTGTAACACCCGTATTTTGGGGTTAGGAGTTAGCCGGGTTTATAGTTCGAGTCAATAAAATTTAATTAAAACAATTCAACCTAAAATGTGGTGTAATTGAGCTTTAATAAAAAGGGAGGGACCTACATTGCAATTTTACCCAAAACTTTTAAAAAGCAAGACAACTTTATAGAAAAGTTGTCTTCTCTTTCCCATTCCCCTTTTCCAAACGTTGGAAACCCTCCCCACCATCTTCAAAACCTCTTCAAACTTTGGTTACTATTCCATTTGATTTCAACTTCGATTCAAGGTGTTTTTGAAAGGTAAACATGTTTTCTTACTCTCCTCTTTATCCCCTATCTACCTATGGTCTTAGATTTTAAAGTTATGGAGTTTTGAAAATTAGGGTTTATTTCAAAGTTTGGGTTTTTGATGGGGTTTTTCATCTTGTTTGGATAAATTGAGTTGGGGTTTTGTTTACTCATGTTAAAATACACATTATATGTTAATTTGGTTAAATTTCAATGAAAATTCGAAGTGGGTTCTTAGACCCATTTTTGAGTTGTCAAAAACACCATTTTTGGTGGGTTTTAGGTTGAAAACAAAGGGCTGATGGTTAGGGTATGTTAGAAGGGTGATTTGGGACATTTTGGAGGTCATTTGGGTGTTTGGAATTGGGTGTTTCAGCCAAGGTTTGTTAGAGTACGAATTTGAGATATTTGGGGATTTATTTTGGTTGGAAATTTTGGATGGAGTTGGTTTGAATTCAAAGGTTATGTGATTATTGAATATTAGGGTTGATTTTGGTTATCGGTTGTGTTTTTGGTTGGCTAGAAGCAAGAGGGATCGTCGGAGAAGCTTTGGGACCGAATCCGGGTTCGTAGGAGGATTGTTTTCATTGCTAAGGAAGGGCGGTGAGTGGTTTCAAACTTGATTTAAAGTTTGGTTCGAGTATGTGTAGTGTGTGTGTGTAAAGTGAGCTTGGTAGGCCACTTCTAGTTAATTCAAGTTGTTAGTTTAGCCATTGATATCCATAAATGTTATTGTGCTTACATAGCTATGCTCTTGTGATTGTGGTTATTTGGTGCATGTTTATATCATGATGTGAATATATGTGATGAGCATGAGTGTGGTTGATGATATGTGATGTGATAATGATAACTGGCACTAAAATAATTACCGGTTGTAAATGATCGATCATTAGGATTAGTGTGCACACAAATTGAGTCAAAACGTACGTGGCCTTGATGGCGTTAAGTCATCAAGGAGGAGTACGGTGATGTAATATTCCACCGGAAGCTTTTATATATATTCCTACGGGATGATAAGTGGAATCCCATCCGTAGGGCATGTGGCGATGAGTGGAATCCCGCACATGCAAGGTCCGGTGATGAGTGTAATCCCACCGAGGTAAAGTGTTGTTGAGGTTTAAATCCGCACAAGCGGGGTAATTAATAGTGGCCAATTAAACTTGTTCATGTATTGTGATATATGATTGTGGTATATGGTGTTGTTACATGATGTTGATACTAATGTTTGAGCTTAGTAGATTATGAGAAACCATATTATGTCACTTGAAAGACTAGCTAGGTCTACTTGATTATATGCCTATGCTTGATGTATGCGAGATTAGGATTTACATGCTTGAAACCTGCATTGTTGATGTTTTTCATTTTAGAGCACCCTCATTAAGCTTATAGCTTATGCTCTCAATGTTCAACAATGCAGATCATTAGCGTGGTGTTAGCTCGAGGCAAGGCAAGAAGGGCTTTCCAAGTTTTGTGGCTCAAGTACGGTTATCAATTTTGTATTAGCTAGCAATGTGGCAAGGGTTTTTGTATGAGCTTGTATGACTCATTTGATTGTGGATGTTTTGAGTTTGATTATGGATTGTAAAGCATGTGATACTATGGTGAATGTTGGTGTGTGATGGCATGCTTTAGAATGTTTAGGTTGCCTTGTGTAAGAGTGCAAACCTCTTATGATGACTTGTGCCTTTTTAGACCTTTTGAGCCTTTATGTATGCACAATATTGCCTAAATTGCTCTTAAATTGGAATGCTATGAATGGATGATTTATCATATGTTTGATTGATGCCTATGGCTTATGTATGATTACTTAAGTGCGTGTATGTGCTTAGGAGAGTCGAGAAATGCATTTAGAGTCGTGTTTGGGGTCGTTAAGTTGGAATTTGTGGAATTGCAGTGCAGGGCGTATCGATATGCCTCAGGGCCGTATCGATACGGTCTTGCCCAAAGGCCACAGATTTTTCCTGGCGTACCGATACCCTAAGGGTATCGATACCCTCCAAAGTTACTGGAATTTGGAGTTTTGAGTGAGAGTAGAGCGTACCGAAACGGGGTGCACGAGTATCGGTACGGGTCTACTCTGTTGACCAAGAAGGGTTGATCAAGAAGGGCGTATCGATACGCTCAAGGGCTGTATCGATACGGTCTTCCCGGGGTTGACTCCTTGGGTTGACCTAGACAGGGCGTATCGATACCCCTAGCTAGTGTAACGCCCCGATTTTGGGCTTAGAAGTTTTGGGCGTTGACCGGTTCGGTCAAAGTGCTGTTCGAATCTAAAAAGGTGATATTAGGAAAGCCTAGTTCGGGTTGCATTAAAAATATGGAAAAATGTTCTAAAATCATCTTTTAATATATATAAGTGAACTGTGAAATCAATTTTACAAAATGAGGTTTGGAAGGGTGACATTTTGGCTAGTGACCAAAATGTAATTTTTGAAAACTGCGTGACTGTTTTAGAAAGGATTGAAACTTTGAATCTTTAAGGAGCTATTTACCCAAAGGGAGTTTCTCCAGATTTTTCTAAGATATTTTATGATTTAATTCTGAGTTTTAAATAAAAGAAAAGTGGAGGGAAGTCATTTTACTATTTTGCAACTAACTTTCCATATTTTCCAATTTTACTTTCTCTCATTTTCTCTCAACCCAAACATCTTTCCTCCAGAGATTTTCTTCTGATTTTGTCATCTAAATCTCTCTTTTCAATCCTCTTTTGATTGTTAATCATCTCATCAACAAAACCTCACCATTTGCTAGTTGATTCTTCAAGCTTTTTGGTTCCAAAAAGGGAGAAACTCAAGTTTGGAGGTAAGAACGTCCTTCTCCTCTAAACTCTCAGTTCTTTACTGAAATTCCTAAGTTCTCAATCCTAAATTGATGTTTTATTAAAGGCTTTTAAGTTGTGTAATGGATCTTGGCTTTAAATGCAAGATTTGATGATTTTTGATGGATTTTCGTTGGAACTGATTGGGCTGTGTTTTAAGGTGTTAATTTGATGATAAATGAATGTTAATTTGATAAGGAATTGAGTTTTAATTAATGCAATCCCGGATAGGTTGAATTTCCTAAGTTTAGCTTGTGATTCTTGGTTGTTTTTGGAGTGATCTTGTGGATCTGATGTTGCTGGAGGTATAAGGATGTTATTAGATCCTTTTTAGATGTTAAATGATGTTAAAGGATGTTTAGTTTTGATGGTTTGTGGCTGGGCTTTGTTGAGGAGTTGTTTGGGTGCATTTTCGGTTGTGTTTGGTGGCCGAAAATGGAGTGTGGATGAGAGCAGCGGGTTTAGGTGCTTTCATTGAAGCTATTAATGCATGATGATGCATTAATCCTCTGCTTTGATGTGTTTAAAACAGGGGAGTCATCTTTGGATCCAAGTGGTGGTGATCCGGAAGCTTGATTTGTGCTTCGGCAAGAGGCGAAGTGGAATCGGTGAGTGAAATTGGGTTTTCGGCTTTGAAACTAATGTCTTGGGAGCTTAGTCTAAGTCTAAACAACTTTACTAAGCTCAAGTGTAAGTTTTCGGAAAAACTCTCTAGTGGTGGCCATGGTTTGTTGTTGTGCAATGTGGTTTATTGCATGTTTTAAATTCTGTTTTGAAAGCATGATTTAGCATGGTTATTGCTGATTTTGTAAGCCATATGTTGAAGGAAGCTCAAGGTAAGAGTTCCTTGTTTTTGAACAATGTTTAAATGTGATTTGATGCTTAAAAATGCATGATGTTTATGGCTTGGTTAAATGCTTAAAAACAGTGGAATATCTATTGATAATGATGTATATTGGCAAGTGATGTTTTGAAAAAGTTTAAGGTCACTAAGGTGGTTAAAAGTCCTTGAGTGAGCCTTGTGGATTCTAAGAACTTCATGGTGGTTAAAAGTCCATGAGTGATTCTTGTTAAGGTCACTAAGGTGGTTAAAAGTCCTTGAGTGAGCCTT
This sequence comes from Hibiscus tridactylites, assembly GCA_958450335.1. NCBI lineage: Eukaryota > Viridiplantae > Streptophyta > Magnoliopsida > Malvales > Malvaceae > Hibiscus > Hibiscus tridactylites. The sequence continues at coordinate 36,598,306 of OY288288.1, forward strand.
GTTACTTAAGCACATCAAGGTGGTTAAAAGTCCTTGGATGGTTCTTGTTAAGGACACAAAGGTGGTTAAAAGTCCTTGTGTGGTCCTTGCCATGGTGTTTAAAAGTCCATGGTCCAAGGTGTTTAAAAGTCCTTGGGGCCAAGGTGTTTAAAAGTCCTTGGGGTGAAACTTGTAATGGACACAAAAAGGTGGTTAAAAGTCCTTGTGTGGTCCATGTGAATTATAAGATCACAATGGTGTTTAAAAGTCCATGTGTGAGTCTTATGTTGATCTTGTTTTAAAAAGATGGAATTTATCACTTGTGGCCAATATGACATGTATTGATATGGAAGCATGTATTGCTTGTTTAAGAATGCTTGTAAGCATATATAAATGATGTTTTGAAGAATGATTTATAAAGTGTTTTTATAAATGCATTATGGAATGGTTTTATTGAGCATTCCTCACTAAGCTTTTGCTTACGCTCTCTTGTTTTTCTTAAACCAATAATGCAGAACATTAAGGTGCTTAAAGGGCAGCAAGGAAGGCAAGCAATCAAGTGGAAGTTAAGCTCAAGTATGGGAAGGTTTTCTTATTCACTTTAGCTTTTGGCATTTGGCAATGGGGGACCATTATGGATGTTTTGGGAGATGTTTTGAACTCCCTAAGTTTGCTTAAAGTTGTTAATAATGCTGGTTTTGTATTTGGCCTTTATGTGCTTGGTCTTTGAAGGTTTTATGCTTGAATGGTTTGCTTGAGTAGGAAGCATGCCTTAGATTTGGGGCTTTTCATATAAGATGAGATAATGTTGAATTGTTGATGCAAATATGTCTCTTGTATGTTGAATTTGTTGCTGGTAAAGTTTGGTAGCATTTGGAGCATGATTGGTTGGTCAATTGTGTGTTTAAGCAAGCAAGTTTCTGCATTCTGTGCAGGTCGTTTCGGAACAGTAGCCACCGTTTCGGAACGGGTGCCTTGTAGCAACCCAGGCGTCCGAAACGGGAGACACCGTTCTGAAACGGGAATCTCTCTGCCAGCCCTCGTTTCGGTACGCGTTGCGGAACGGCCCCGCGTTTCGAAACGAGCTCTCCCTGTTTCGGAACACGTGACCGTTGGGGGCTGACATTGGTAGTTAAATGTTTTGGAATGTTTACAATTTGGTCCTGAATCTTGTTTGTGCAATTGTATGAGTTTGGGAAGTTCTTTTGAGCTGAAAATTTGCAGTGAAGCATGAAACCTGACTAATTTCAAGATGGTAACTTTAATTTGGTTGAAGTCCGTATATTTTACAGAATTTACAATTTGGTCCCCAAAGTTGTAAATTGTTCAATTGGGTCCCTGTTTGTCTCTGATGTTTATGATCTTTGAGCATGTTGTTTGTATGATCATAACTAGGGTTAATGTGCATCTAGACAAGTTTAAAAAGAAAAAAAAGGGTCGTTAATCAAGGTTGACTTTCGGGTTGACTTTGGTTTTCCCCGTGTGACTTTCTTAATTCGGGTCAACCGTCTAGGCCGGGTTAAGGGGGTTACATTTGGTGGTATCAGAGCTGAGTTCTCGAGTAATTGGGAATGAATGTGTGCATGAATGAAGTATGTATGCTTTGTATGCTTGTTGAGTGAAAACATGATGGGTGGTTTGTGAATTAGATGCAATTGAGTTGTATGCTGTGATGAAGCATGTTGTGGGTACCCATTGCCAAGTCAAAGCTAATGTAATGATGTTGCTTTTTAAATGAAATTGAGCTTGTGTACTTGGATTGCTTACCTTGCTGGACCTGACTTTGTTTATTTGCATGGTGATTGCATTGTTAGAGTATGGCACCACGTAGAGAGTTGAGAAGTAATGTGCGAGCTACGGCTCCGAATGAGAATGAGAATGAGGAAAACGCGGGAAGTGCGGTGTTACCTCCTCCTCCACCTAGTGGTGGTGGTGCTGAGGGAGAAAGAGCTGAAGCTGCAGCTGGTGCTGGAGCTGCTGGTCCTGAAGTTGGTCAGGGGCAAGCTATGCCTGACATGACGATGTTGGTGCAAGCTATTGCTGGTGCTTTTCGAGCGGCAGTAGCTGGAGCTCAAGGAGCTGGGCATCAGGGAGATGCCGGAGTTAGACTACCTTTGGAGCGTTTGCGCAGTCTTGGTGGGACTGAGTTCAGGGGTATGCCTGCTGAAGGTTCGGAATCCTGGATGGAGAGTACCAAGAGGATCTTGGGTCAGATGAGTTGCACTGATGTGCAAAAGCTGGGTTGTGTTGTATCCTTGCTGCAGGATGATGCTTATACGTGGTGGACGACCACTATAGCTGGGATGGCTGAAGCTGACATAACTTGGACATTCTTTCAGAATGTGTTCAAGAGAAGGTATCTTGGTGTGAGGTACCTGGATGAAAAGAAGCGTGAGTTCATGTCTCTTACCCAGGGGAGCATGACTGTGGCTGAGTATGAAGTGCAGTTTGTTCGACTCAGTCAGTATGCGCCTGAGTTAGTCCCTGATGAGCGGGCGAGGTGCGAAAGATTCCGTTATGGTTTAGTGACGGATGTGAAGATGTATGTGCTGGCTACCGAGTATGATGATTTTGATGTGTTGGTGGGCCGAGCCAAGGATATTGAGATGAACTTGGGTTTATCTGCTAGAGGTGCTGGAGCAAGTTCTGGAAAGCGAGCTGTTGAGTTTAGTTCCGGTGGTGGACGGAACAAGAGGGGACGTGATCAGAAGTATCAGTCCTCAACCAAGAGAGGTGGTGGAGCACCTGCTCGGGGAGGCAATGCTAGAGCTGATCCGAGTGCTTGTTGGATTTGTGGTTCACGTGGTCACATGAAGCGTGATTGTCCTCGTGCTGTGAGGGAGGTGCAAGCTCCTGTTGTGGCAGCTGGTAATGGGTGCTGGAATTGTGGATCTGCGGATCATTTGAGGCGAGAGTGTCCTATGTTGGCTGGTGGCCAAGTGCGTGCACCTGTTGTTGCTGCTCCGTAGAGAGGTCGTGGGCGCGGCCGTGGTAATTTCCAGCGGAGAGAGGGAGGTGGTCGAGGAGTGGCCCCTGTTGTGGCTATTCAGCCTGAGGGTGGAGGTCAAGCTAGGGTGTATGCTCAGCGGGAGGGGAGGAATGACGCGGATGTGATTGCAGGTACCTTTACTTTGCAGTCCTTGTCATTACTTTCCTTGATAGATTCTGGATCTACGCATTCATATATTTTGTGTGAGCATGCTGAATTGCTTGGTTTGCCTGTTGAGTCTTTGGATGTTGGTGTTCGTGTCACTAGTTCTTTTGGTGAAACTGTTGTGACTCGAAAGCTGTATAGAAGATGTCCTCTGGTTGTTCAAGATCATGTTTTTCATGTTGACCTTATGGAGCTGCCTTTCTATGGTTTTGATGTAATCCTTGGTATGGATTGGCTTGCTGAGCATCGTGCTGTTGTGGATTGTGAGAATAAGCGAGTTTCGTTGAAGCTTGCGGATGATTACGAAGTTGTTGTGGTTGGTGAGAATGTGAAGTTTCTTGCCAATGTGGTTTCTACCTTGGAAGCGAGCAGGATGCTGAGGCAAGGTTGTAAAGCTTATCTAGCTTTTGTGATGAATCCTAGTTCTAAGGAGTTGCGCGTGCAAGATATCAGGGTTGTGAAGGAGTTTCCTGGAGTGTTTCCTGAGGAGTTTCCTGGTTTACCCCCTAGTCGTGAGGTGGAGTTTGGAATTGAGCTATATGAGAATACAACTCCTGTGTCCATTACCCCTTATAGAATGGCACCTAAGGAGCTGAAGGAGCTGAAGACGCAGTTGCAAGAGTTGCTTGATCGTGGTTTCATTCGGCCGAGTGTGTCACCTTGGGGAGCACCGGTCTTGTTTGTGAAGAAGAAGGATGGCACTATGAGAATGTGCATTGATTATCGTCAGCTGAACAAGTTGACTATCAAGAATCGGTATCCTTTGCCGAGGATTGATGATCTCTTTGATCAGTTTCGGGGAGCAGCGGTGTTCTCTAAGATTGACTTGAGGTCAGGGTATTATCAGTTGAAGGTGAAGGATGTGGATGTGCCTAAGACAGCTTTCAGGACAAGGTATGGGCATTATGAGTTCCTTGTGATGCCGTTTGGTTTGACAAATGCTCCTGCTGCTTTCATGGACATGATGAATCGTGTGTTTCATGAATACCTGGACAAGTTTGTTGTGGTGTTCATTGATGATATCCTCGTGTACTCGCGTACTGAGAAGGAACATGAAGAGCATTTGAGGATTGTGTTGCAAGCTTTGTTGGAGAATCAGCTTTATGCTAAGCTGAGCAAGTGTGAGTTCTGGCTTAAGGAGGTGGTGTTTCTTGGGCATGTGGTTTCTGCTGAGGGGATTCGTATGGATCCTCAGAAGATTGAGGCAGTGATGAATTGGAAGGTTCCTAAGTCTGTTCATGAGGTTCGTAGTTTCCTTGGTTTGGCGGGATACTACCGGAGGTTTGTGGATGGGTTTTCTAAGATTGCTGCACCTTTGACGAAGTTGTTGCAAAAAGATGTTAAGTATGAGTGGACGGAAGCGAGACAGCAGGCTTTTGAGAAGCTTAAGGCCGCTTTGACGCAAGCTCCTATCTTGGTTCAACCTGAATCAGGGAAAGAGTTTGTGGTGTATAGTGATGCGTCCTATGTTGGTTTGGGATGTGTGCTGATGCAAGAAGGTAAGGTGGTGGCTTATGCATCGCGACAGTTGAAGGTGCATGAGCGCAATTATCCTACGCATGATATTGAGCTGGCTGCAGTGGTTTTTGCTCTGAAGATTTGGAGGCATTATCTGTATGGTGAGAAGTGTACGGTGTACACGGATCACAAGAGTTTGAGGTATCTAATGTCTCAGAAGGAGTTGAATCTTAGGCAGCGGCGTTGGTTGGAGTTGCTCAAGGATTATGATCTGACGATTGAGTACCATCCGGGAAAAGCTAATGTTGTTGCGGATGCCTTAAGTAGGAAGGTAGCTGTTGAGCTGAGGGCTATGTTTGCCAGTTTGAGTATTTCGCGAGATGGTGGTCTTGTAGCTGAGTTGCAAGTGAAGCCATCTTTGGTTCAGCTGATCAAAGAAAAGCAGTTGTTGGATGATTCTTTGGTACCGCATGTTCAGGATATCGCGGAGGGTAGGCCTTCGGATTTCTGCTTTAATGATGATGGTGTGTTGTGTTTTGGGAGTCGAATAGTGGTGCCCAATGATGCTGAGTTGAGGTGTGCTATTCTGGCTGAAGGTCATAGTAGTCCTTTTGCTATGCACCCTGGTAGTACTAAGATGTATCGTGATCTTCGTGATGAGTACTATTGGGTGGGTTTGAAAAAGGATGTTGCGGAGTTTGTGAGCAAGTGTATGGTGTGTCAGCGAGTTAAGGCTGAGCATCAGGTTCCTTCAGGGTTGTTGCAACCGTTGAGAATCCCTGAATGGAAGTGGGAAAGGGTTACCATGGATTTTGTATCTGGTTTACCTTTGTCACCGTCGAAGAAGAATTCAGTGTGGGTGATTGTGGATCGCCTGACGAAGTGTGCACATTTCTTGCCTGTGCATACTATGTTTCCTTTGGATAAGCGTGCGGAGCTGTACATTGCTGAGATTGTGCGGCTGCATGGTGTGCCTAAGTCGATTGTGTCGGATAGGGATCCGAGGTTCACATCGCGTTTCTGGCAGTGTTTGCATCAAGCTTTGGGTACAAGGTTGAATTTCAGTACATCCTATCATCCTCAGTCGGATGGACAGTCTGACCGTGTTATTCAGATTTTGGAGGATATGTTGAGGTGCTGCGTGATTGAGTTCCAAGGCTCTTGGGAGAAGCATTTGCCTTTGGTAGAGTTTGCTTATAACAATAGTTATCAGGCGAGTATACAAATGGCACCTTATGAGGCTTTGTACGGGAGGAAGTGTAGGACTCCTCTTTGTTGGGCTGAAACGGGTCAGAAGTTGGTTTCGATGTCGGCTTTGTTGAAAGGAACAACCGAGAAGGTGAAGCTCATTTGTGAGCGTTTGAAGGCGGCTTCTGATCGGCAAAAGTCTTACGCGGATTTGAAGCGTAAGGAAATTGAGTATGCGGTGGGTGACCGTGTGTTCTTAAAGGTTTCGCCTTGGAAGAAGGTGATGAGGTTTGGCCGGAAGGGTAAGTTGAGCCCTAGGTATATTGGACCATATGAGGTGGTTTAGCGTGTGGGTCCTGTTGCGTACAAGTTGAGGCTACCTCAAGAGTTGGAGAGGATTCATGATGTGTTTCATGTTTCTATGCTCCGGAAGTACAGATCTGATCCTTCGCATGTGATGCCTGTGGAGGAAGTGGAGCTGAATCCGGATTTGACCTATGATGAGGAACCGGTGAAGGTTCTGGATTCGGATAGTAAGGTTCTTCGTGGCAAGACCATTGAGTTGGTAAAGGTGCTGTGGAAGCATCGTGGTGTTGAAGAAGCCACGTGGGAGCGGAAGGAAGACATGCTGAAGCAGTTTCCTTATCTCTTTCCTTCAGGTAAATTTCGAGGACGAAATTTCTTAGGGGGGAGAGTTGTAACGCCCCGGTTTTGGGCTTAGAAGTTTTGGGCGTTGACCGGTTCGGTCAAAGTGCTGTTCGAATCTAAAAAGGTGATATTAGGAAAGCCTAGTTCGGGTTGCATTAAAAATATGGAAAAATGTTCTAAAATCATCTTTTAATATATATAAGTGAACTGTGAAATCAATTTTACAAAATGAGGTTTGGAAGGGTGACATTTTGGCTAGTGACCAAAATGTAATTTTTGAAAACTGCGTGACTGTTTTAGAAAGGATTGAAACTTTGAATCTTTAAGGAGCTATTTACCCAAAGGGAGTTTCTCCAGATTTTTCTAAGATATTTTATGATTTAATTCTGAGTTTTAAATAAAAGAAAAGTGGAGGGAAGTCATTTTACTATTTTGCAACTAACTTTCCATATTTTCCAATTTTACTTTCTCTCATTTTCTCTCAACCCAAACATCTTTCCTCCAGAGATTTTCTTCTGATTTTGTCATCTAAATCTCTCTTTTCAATCCTCTTTTGATTGTTAATCATCTCATCAACAAAACCTCACCATTTGCTAGTTGATTCTTCAAGCTTTTTGGTTCCAAAAAGGGAGAAACTCAAGTTTGGAGGTAAGAACGTCCTTCTCCTCTAAACTCTCAGTTCTTTACTGAAATTCCTAAGTTCTCAATCCTAAATTGATGTTTTATTAAAGGCTTTTAAGTTGTGTAATGGATCTTGGCTTTAAATGCAAGATTTGATGATTTTTGATGGATTTTCGTTGGAACTGATTGGGCTGTGTTTTAAGGTGTTAATTTGATGATAAATGAATGTTAATTTGATAAGGAATTGAGTTTTAATTAATGCAATCCCGGATAGGTTGAATTTCCTAAGTTTAGCTTGTGATTCTTGGTTGTTTTTGGAGTGATCTCGTGGATCTGATGTTGCTGGAGGTATAAGGATGTTATTAGATCCTTTTTAGATGTTAAATGATGTTAAAGGATGTTTAGTTTTGATGGTTTGTGGCTGGGATTTGTTGAGGAGTTGTTTGGGTGCATTTTCGGTTGTGTTTGGTGGCCGAAAATGGAGTGTGGATGAGAGCAGCGGGTTTAGGTGCTTTCATTGAAGCTATTAATGCATGATGATGCATTAATCCTCTGCTTTGATGTGTTTAAAACAGGGGAGTCATCTTTGGATCCAAGTGGTGGTGATCCAGAAGCTTGATTTGTGCTTCGGCAAGAGGCGAAGTGGAATCGGTGAGTGAAATTGGGTTTTCGGCTTTGAAACCAATGTCTTGGGAGCTTAGTCTAAGTCTAAACAACTTTACTAAGCTCAAGTGTAAGTTTTCGGAAAAACTCTCTAGTGGTGGCCATGGTTTGTTGTTGTGCAATGTGGTTTATTGCATGTTTTAAATTCTGTTTTGAAAGCATGATTTAGCATGGTTATTGCTGATTTTGTAAGCCATATGTTGAAGGAAGCTCAAGGTAAGAGTTCCTTGTTTTTGAACAATGTTTAAATGTGATTTGATGCTTAAAAATGCATGATGTTTATGGCTTGGTTAAATGCTTAAAAACAGTGGAATATCTATTGATAATGATGTATATTGGCAAGTGATGTTTTGAAAAAGTTTAAGGTCACTAAGGTGGTTAAAAGTCCTTGAGTGAGCCTTGTGGATTCTAAGAACTTCATGGTGGTTAAAAGTCCATGAGTGATTCTTGTTAAGGTCACTAAGGTGGTTAAAAGTCCTTGAGTGAGCCTTGTTACTTAAGCACATCAAGGTGGTTAAAAGTCCTTGGATGGTTCTTGTTAAGGACACAAAGGTGGTTAAAAGTCCTTGTGTGGTCCTTGCCATGGTGTTTAAAAGTCCATGGTCCAAGGTGTTTAAAAGTCCTTGGGGCCAAGGTGTTTAAAAGTCCTTGGGGTGAAACTTGTAATGGACACAAAGGTGGTTAAAAGTCCTTGTGTGGTCCATGTGAATTATAAGATCACACTGGTGTTTAAAAGTCCATGTGTGAGTCTTATGTTGATCTTGTTTTAAAAAGATGGAATTTATCACTTGTGGCCAATATGACATGTATTGATATGGAAGCATGTATTGCTTGTTTAAGAATGCTTGTAAGCATATATAAATGATGTTTTGAAGAATGATTTATAAAGTGTTTTTATAAATGCATTATTGAATGGTTTTATTGAGCATTCCTCACTAAGCTTTTGCTTACGCTCTCTTGTTTTTCTTAAACCAATAATGCAGAACATTAAGGTGGTTAAAGGGCAGCAAGGAAGGCAAGCAATCAAGTGGAAGTTAAGCTCAAGTATGGGAAGGTTTTCTTATTCACTTTAGCTTTTGGCATTTGGCAATGGGGGACCATTATGGATGTTTTGGGAGATGTTTTGAACTCCCTAAGTTTGCTTAAAGTTGTTAATAATGCTGGTTTTGTATTTGGCCTTTATGTGCTTGGTCTTTGAAGGTTTTATGCTTGAATGGTTTGCTTGAGTAGGAAGCATGCCTTAGATTTGGGGCTTTTCATATAAGATGAGATAATGTTGAATTGTTGATGCAAATATGTCTCTTGTATGTTGAATTTGTTGCTGGTAAAGTTTGGTAGCATTTGGAGCATGATTGGTTGGTCAATTGTGTGTTTAAGCAAGCAAGTTTCTGCATTCTGTGCAGGTCGTTTTGGAACAGTAGCCACCGTTTCGGAACGGGTGCCTTGTAGCAACCCAGGCGTCCGAAACGGGAGACACCGTTCTGAAACGGGAATCTCTCTGCCAGCCCTCGTTTCGGTACGCGTTGCGGAACGGCCCCGCGTTTCGAAACGAGCTCTCCCTCTTTCGGAACACGTGACCGTTGGGGGCTGACATTGGTAGTTAAATGTTTTGGAATGTTTACAATTTGGTCCTGAATCTTATTTGTGCAATTGTATGAGTTTGGGAAGTTCTTTTGAGCTGAAAATTTGCAGTGAAGCATGAAACCTGACTAATTTCAAGATGGTAACTTTAATTTGGTTGAAGTCCGTATATTTTACAGAATTTACAATTTGGTCCCCAAAGTTGTAAATTGTTCAATTGGGTCCCTGTTTGTCTCTGATGTTTATGATCTTTGAGCATGTTGTTTGTATGATCATAACTAGGGTTAATGTGCATCTAGACAAGTTTAAAAAGAAAAAAAAAGGTCGTTAATCAAGGTTGACTTTCGGGTTGACTTTGGTTTTCCCCGTGTGACTTTCTTAATTCGGGTCAACCGTCTAGGCCGGGTTAAGGGGGTTACATTTGGTGGTATCAGAGATGAGTTCTCGAGTAATTGGGAATGAATGTGTGCATGAATGAAGTATGTATGCTTTGTATGCTTGTTGAGTGAAAACATGATGGGTGGTTTGTGAATTAGATGCAATTGAGTTGTATGCTGTGATGAAGCATGTTGTGGGTACCCATTGCCAAGTCAAAGCTAATGTAATGATGTTGCTTTTTAAATGAAATTGAGCTTGTGTACTTGGATTGCTTACCTTGCTGGACCTGACTTTGTTTATTTGCATGGTGATTGCATTGTTAGAGTATGGCACCACGTAGAGAGTTGAGAAGTAATGTGCGAGCTACGGCTCCGAATGAGAATGAGAATGAGGAAAACGCGGGAAGTGCGGTGTTACCTCCTCCTCCACCTAGTGGTGGTGGTGCTGAGGGAGAAAGAGCTGAAGCTGCAGCTGGTGCTGGAGCTGCTGGTCCTGAAGTTGGTCAGGGGCAAGCTATGCCTGACATGACGATGTTGGTGCAAGCTATTGCTGGTGCTTTTCGAGCGGCAGTAGCTGGAGCTCAAGGAGCTGGGCATCAGGGAGATGCTGGAGTTAGACTACCTTTGGAGCGTTTGCGCAGTCTTGGTGGGACTGAGTTCAGGGGTATGTCTGCTGAAGGTTCGGAATCCTGGATGGAGAGTACCAAGAGGATCTTGGGTCAGATGAGTTGCACTGATGTGCAAAAGCTGGGTTGTGTTGTATCCTTGCTGCAGGATGATGCTTATACGTGGTGGACGACCACTATAGCTGGGATGGCTGAAGCTGACATAACTTGGACATTCTTTCAGAATGTGTTCAAGAGAAGGTATCTTGGTGTGAGGTACCTGGATGAAAAGAAGCGTGAGTTCATGTCTCTTACCCAGGGGAGCATGACTGTGGCTGAGTATGAAGTGCAGTTTGTTCGACTCAGTCAGTATGCGCCTGAGTTAGTCCCTGATGAGCGGGCGAGGTGCGAAAGATTCCGTTATGGTTTAGTGACGGATGTGAAGATGTATGTGCTGGCTACCGAGTATGATGATTTTGATGTGTTGGTGGGCCGAGCCAAGGATATTGAGATGAACTTGGGTTTATCTGCTAGAGGTGCTGGAGCAAGTTCTGGAAAGCGAGCTGCTGAGTTTAGTTCCGGTGGTGGACGGAACAAGAGGGGACGTGATCAGAAGTATCAGTCCTCAACCAAGAGAGGTGGTGGAGCACCTGCTCGGGGAGGCAATGCTAGAGCTGATCCGAGTGCTTGTTGGATTTGTGGTTCACGTGGTCACATGAAGCGTGATTGTCCTCGTGCTGTGAGGGAGGTGCAAGCTCCTGTTGTGGCAGCTGGTAATGGGTGCTGGAATTGTGGATCTGCGGATCATTTGAGGCGAGAGTGTCCTATGTTGGCTGGTGGCCAAGTGCGTGCACCTGTTGTTGCTGCTCCGCAGAGAGGTCGTGGGCGCGGCCGTGGTAATTTCCAGCGGAGAGAGGAAGGTGGTCGAGGAGTGGCCCCTGTTGTGGCTATTCAGCCTGAGGGTGGAGGTCAAGCTAGGGTGTATGCTCAGCGGGAGGGGAGGAATGACGCGGATGTGATTGCAGGTACCTTTACTTTGCAATCCTTGTCATTACTTTCCTTGATAGATTCTGGATCTACGCATTCATATATTTTGCGTGAGCATGCTGAATTGCTTGGTTTGCCTGTTGAGTCTTTGGATGTTGGTGTTCATGTCACTAGTTCTTTTGGTGAAACTGTTGTGACTCGAAAGCTGTATAGAAGATGTCCTCTGGTTGTTCAAGATCATGTTTTTCATGTTGACCTTATGGAGCTGCCTTTCTATGGTTTTGATGTAATCCTTGGTATGGATTGGCTTGCTGAGCATCGTGCTGTTGTGGATTGTGAGAATAAGCGAGTTTCGTTGAAGCTTGCGGATGATTACGAAGTTGTTGTGGTTGGTGAGAATGTGAAGTTTCTTGCCAATGTGGTTTCTACCTTGGAAGCGAGCAAGATGCTGAGGCAAGGTTGTGAAGCTTATCTAGCTTTTGTGATGAATCCTAGTTCTAAGGAGTTACGCGTGCAAGATATCAGGGTTGTGAAGGAGTTTCCTGGAGTGTTTCCTGAGGAGTTTCCTGGTTTACCCCCTAGTCGTGAGGTGGAGTTTGGAATTGAGCTATATGAGAATACAACTCCTGTGTCCATTACCCCTTATAGAATGGCACCTAAGGAGCTGAAGGAGCTGAAGACGCAGTTGCAAGAGTTGCTTGATCGTGGTTTCATTCGGCCGAGTGTGTCACCTTGGGGAGCACCGGTCTTGTTTGTGAAGAAGAAGGATGGCACTATGAGAATGTGCATTGATTATCGTCAGCTGAACAAGTTGACTATCAAGAATCGGTATCCTTTGCCGAGGATTGATGATCTCTTTGATCAGTTTCGGGGAGCAGCGGTGTTCTCTAAGATTGACTCGAGGTCAGGGTATTATCAGTTGAAGGTGAAGGATGTGGATGTGCCTAAGACAGCTTTCAGGACAAGGTATGGGCATTATGAGTTCCTTGTGATGCCGTTTGGTTTGGCAAATGCTCCTGCTGCTTTCATGGACATGATGAATCGTGTGTTTCATGAATACCTAGACAAGTTTGTTGTGGTGTTCATTGATGATATCCTCGTGTACTCGCGTACTGAGAAGGAACATGAAGAGCATTTGAGGAACGGGTGCCTTGTAGCAACCCAGGCGTCCGAAACGGGAGACACCGTTCCGAAACGGGAAGCTCTCTGCCAGCCCTCGTTTCGGTACGTGTTGCGGAACGGCCCCGCGTTTCGAAACGGGCTCTCCCTGTTTCGAAACACGTGACCGTTGGGGGCTGACATTGGTAGTTAAATGTTTTGGAATGTTTACAATTTGGTCCTGAATCTTGTTTGTGCAATTGTATGAGTTTGGGAAGTTCTTTTGAGCTGAAAATTTGCAGTGAAGCATGAAACCTGACTAATTTCAAGATGGTAACTTTAATTTGGTTGAAGTCTGTATATTTTACAGAATTTACAATTTGGTCCCCAAAGTTGTAAATTGTTCAATTGGGTCCCTGTTTGTCTCTGATGTTTATGATCTTTGAGCATGTTGTTTGTATGATCATAACTAGGGTTAATGTGCATCTAGACAAGTTTAAAAAGAAAAAAAAGGGTCGTTAATCAAGGTTGACTTTCGGGTTGACTTTGGTTTTCCCCGTGTGACTTTCTTAATTCGGGTCAACCGTCTAGGCCGGGTTAAGGGGGTTACAGCTAGGGTACCGATACGGCCTGCCTTATAAGTTTAAAATTGACTGTTATGCATGGCCGTGGTTCCTATGTGTTTTCCCTCGCTTGTTTTCCGCTATTGTGAATCACTTAGGACTTGATATTCCTCTAGACAAGATTAAAATAAAAAGAAAAAAAATATAGTGTTGCTAACCGAAGGGAACCTTAACAGGTTTCACTCGGGTTTCCCCGTGTGGCCCACTCGGACCGGTCATCCGGCCAGACCGGGACGAGGGGGTTACAATTTCAGGTCGGGTCCATTTTAGGTCAAACTTGTTGCAGATCGGGTAAAAACAGGTCGGGTAAAATCAGTTAATTGGCAGGTAATTGCAGGTCGGGTAAATTTCAGGTCGGGTTCATTTCAGTTCGGGTTCATTTCAGTTCGGGTTCATTTCAGATCGGTTTCATTTCAGGTCGGGTTCATTTCAGGTCGGGTAATTTCAGGTCGTCGGGTTCATTTCAGTTCGGGTTAATTCAGGTTCACCAGAAATGAACAATTTTGAATAAAATAAAGTTTTATGGACTATAGTGAAAAAAATAATAATAAATAAGAGCTAATTTGGACTAAAATAAAGTTTTATGGACTATAATAGGCTCAATTTTGAATAAAAACAAAGTTTTATGGACTATAGTGAAAATAATAATAAATAAGAGTTAATTTGAAGTAAAAATAAAGTTTTAAGGACTCAATTGAATTGAATTAAAACTTAAAGGACTTGAATAAAAAACTTATATAATATAAAGGGCTTTATTTATAATTTACCCCAAATTGAAATTCAATTTAGGAATTGGGCGGTTTCAAAATAAATTTTCCCGCCCATATATATATATTATAATTTAATATTATTTATTAATTATTATAATATAATATAACTTATTAATTATTATAATAACTTTATAAGCATAAATATATGTGATTATGTGTATATATATGTATTTTTATGTATTCACATGTATATAAATTACAATATATAATTATATATTATACAAACATGTATGTATTTATGAATATGTAATGTATTATATATAAATACATGTATATGTATATACATAATACATACTATGATACTAACAACATACATGTATATATACATGTATATATATATATATATTATACAAACATATGTATATATTAAATTATAAATACATTATACATAAAACATATCATACATAATAATGAATACATATTATACAAATATATGTATGTTAATATATAATATATATATATATGTATATATGTATATAAATACATAAATATACATATAAATATATGTATAAATATATAAATATATGCATTTATAAAATTATAAAATATATGTATTTATATATGTATTTAAATACATAAATTGAATTGAACTCAATTGAATTAAACTAAAACTTAAAGGAATTAAATGAAAAACATCTAAAATTTAAAGGGTCACAAAATATTTAGCCCATCTAAAATTCAAAGGGCTACAAAATATTTAGAACATCTAAAATTTTTAGCCCAAAGCCCAACAATTAATAATTATTATATTTAGCTCATCTAAAATATTTAGTCCAAAGCCCAACAATTAATAATTATTATTTATTATTGATATTATTAATTATTATAAATGAGTGGTGGGATATGAGCCCAAAGGCCCAAACTATAACTAATTATTATTTATTATTAATTATTATATTATAAATACATTATATAACTTATAAGTTATAAGTTTATATATATATATATATATTATATTTATACATTATAGGTTTTAGGGCCCATCTAAAATAAATGGGTGGTGGGATATGATCCCAAAGGCCCAAGACCCAAACTATTTCTAATTATTATTTATTATTAATTATTATATTATAAATACATTATATAAATTATAAGTTATAAGTTTATATATATATATATATATATATTATATTTATACATTATAGGTTTTAGGGGCCCATCTCAAATAAATGGGTGGTGGGATATGAGCCCAAAGGCCCAAGGCCCAAGCTATTACTAATTATTATTTATTATTAATTATTATATTATAAATACATTATATAACTTATAAGTTATAAATTTATATATATATATATATATATATATATATATATATATATTATTTATACATTATAGGTTTTAAGGGCCAATCTAAAATCAATGGGTGGTGGGATATGAGCCTAAAGGCCCAAGGCCCAAACTATTACTAATTATTATTTATTATATTATAAATACATTATATAAATTATAAGTTATATATATATATATATATATATATATATATATATATGTTATATTTATACATTATAGGTTTTAGGGGCCCATCTAAAATAAATGGGTGGTGGGATAAGAGCCCAAAGGCCCAAGGCCCAAACTATTACTAATTAAAATTTATTATTAATTATTATATAAATTATAAGTTATAAGTATATATATATATATTATATTTAGGGTAAAGTACACAGATGGTCACTGAACTTTGGTAAAAAGAATAAAATGGTAGCCAAACTTTCAAAAATCATAAAATGGTAATTAAACTTTATGTTTTATAACAAAATGGTAACTAGACGTTAAATTCCGTTAAGTGACTGTTATAAAATTTGGTATAATAAAACATTTAGTCCTTCACATTTATACATTCAATTAATTTAGTCCTAATTCGAAAGATTCACTAAATTTAGCCATTGTTATTCCCAAACTTTAGGTTTTATGGGCCCATCTAAAATAAATGGGTGGTTGGATATGAGCCCAAAGGCCCAAGGCCCAAACTATTACTAATTATTATTTATTATTAATTATTATATTATAAATTATTATATAAATTATAAGTTATAAGTTTATATATATATATATATATATATATATATATATTTATACATTATAGGTTTTAGGGGCCCATCTCAAATAAATGGGTGGTGGGATATGAGCCCAAAGGCCCAAACTATTACTAATTATTATTTATTATATTATAAATATATTATATAAGTTATAAGATTATATATATATATATATATAATATATTTATACATTATAGGTTTTAGGGGTCCATCTCAAATAAATGGGTGGTGGGAAATGAGCCCAAAGGCCCAAGGCCCAAACTATTACTAATTATTATTTATTATTAATTATTATATTATAAATACATTATATAACTTATAAGTTATAAGTTTATATATATATATATATATATATATATATATATATATATATATATATATATTATTTATACATTATAGGTTTTAGGGGGCCATCTCAAATAAATGGGTGGTGGGATATGAGCCCAAAGGCCCAAGACCCAAATTATTACTAATTATTATTTATTATTAATTATTATATTATAAATACATTATATAAATTATAAATTATAAGTTTATATATATAATATATATATATATATTATATTTATACAGTATAGGTTTAGGGGCCCATCTCGAATAAATGGGTGGTGGGATATGAGCCCAAAGGCCTAAGGCCTAAACTATTACTAATTATTATTTATTATTAATTATTATATTATAAATACATTATATAACTTATAAGTTATAAGTTTATATATGTGTATATATATATATATATATATATATATATATATATATATATATATTTATACATTATAGGTTTTAGGGGCCCATCTCAAATAAATGGGTGGTGGGATATGAGCCCAAAGGCCCAAGGCCCAAACTATTACTAATTATTATTTATTATTAATTATTATATTATAAATACATTATATAACTTATAAGTTATAAGTTTATATATATATATATATTGTTTATACATTATAGGTTTTAGGGGCCCATCTAAAATAAATGGGTAGTGGGATATGAGCCTAAAGGCCCAAGGCCCAAACTATTACTAATTATTATTTATTATATTATAAATACATTATATAAATTATAAGTTATAAGTTTATATATATATATATATATATATATATATATATATATATTATATTTATGCATTATAGGTTTTAGGGGCCCATCTAAAATAAATGGGTGGTGGGATAAGAGCCCAAAGGCCCAAGGCCCAAACTATTACTAATTAATATTTATTATTAATTATTATATAAATTATAAGTTATAAGTTTATATATATATATATATATATATATATATATATATATTTATACATTATAGGTTTTAAGGGCCCATCTAAAATAAATGGGTGGTGGGATATGAGCCCAAAGACCCAAGGCCCAAGGCCCAAGGCCCAAACTATTACTAATTATTATTTATTATTAATTATTATATTATAAATACATTATATAAATTATAACTTATAAGTTTATATATAATATATATATATATATATATATATATATATATATATATATATATATTATATTTATACATTATAGGTTTTAGGGGCCCATCTCAAATTAATGAGTGGTGGGATATGAGCCCAAAGGCCCAAGGCCCAAACTATTACAAATTATTATTTATTATATTATAAATACATTATATAAATTATAAGTTATAAGTTTATATATATATATATATATATATTATATTTATACATTATAGGTTTTAAGGGTCCATCTCAAATAAATGGGTAGTGGGATATGAGTCCAAAGGCCCAAGGCCCAAACTAATACTAATTATTATTTATTATTAATTATTATATTATAAATACATTATATAACTTATAAGTTATAATTTATATATATATATATATATATATATATATATATATACATATATACATTATAGGTTTTAGGGGACCATCTCAAATAAATGGGTGGTGGGATATGAGCTCAAAGGCCCAAGGCCCAAACTATTACTAATTATTATTTATTATTAATTATTATATTATAAATACATTATATAAATTATAAATTATAAGTATATATATATATATATTATATATATATATATATTATATTTATACATTTTAGGTTTTAAGGGCCCATCTCAAATAAATGGGTGGTGGGATATGAGCCCAAAGGCCCAATGCCCAAACTATTACTAATTATTATTTATTATTAATTATTATATTATAAATACATTATATAACTTATAAGTTATAAGTTTATATATATATATATATATATATATATATATATATATATATATATATATTTATTTATACATTATAGGTTTTAGGGGCTCATCTCAAATAAATGGGTGGTGGGATATGAGCCCAAAGGCCCAAGGCCCAAACTATTACTAATTATTATTTATTATTAATTATTATATTATAAATACATTATATAACTTATAACTTATAAGTTATAAGTTTTTATATATATATATATATATATATATATATATACATATATATTATTTATACATTATAGGTTTTAGGGCACATCTAAAATAAATGGGTGGTGGGATATGAGCCTAAAGGCCCAAGGCCCAAACTATTACTAATTATTTATTATTATTATTTATTATATTATAAATAATTAAGTTAACAAATTGAATTAAAAAAATTAAGTTAACAAATTAAAGATTGTCCAGATTAATCTAAGTTAGTTATCCAACTTAACTTAACAAATTTAGGAAGTTATTCTGATTAAGTTAACAAAATAGAGTAGTTAACCAGTTTGAGTAACAAACTATAATCAGATTAATCAATTGAAAGACAATTGTTTCACATGTTATATAAGTATAATGACGTTAACTTTATGTTAAACATAATACTAACTTATATTTTGTATTTATTTTAATTTTATGAACATAATAAAGTTAACATAATATATATTATATAATAAAGCATAATAAGTTTAATATATTATATTATCTATATATTACTAATATATTATATACTTAGTAAAAATTATGACAAATCTTTTAAGTATATAATTTTATTATACATAATATATATTTTTATACTTAAACAAATTTCTAAGTATATAATTTTATTATACATAATGTAGTTACAAATTAAGACAAATTTCTAAGTATAATGGAAGATAAAATTTTTCTAAGTAATGAAATTAACATAATCTACTAAAAAATTATTAAGTTTATAATGAACAGTTTACACTTTAAATTATTTAACATTTTTAGCCAGGTCTACATTAGTTCAGGTCAACAACAGTTTAAGTTCAAAACAGGTCGGGTCCATTAACAGGTCGGGTTCAAAACAGGTCGGGTAAAATTGGATCTCGGATCGATTCAGTCGGATAATATCAGGTAATTTGCCAGGTCGGTCTCGGGTTCGGGTTCGTTTCAGTCGGATGCAGGTCGGGTTTCAGGTCAAAATTAACAGGTCAGATTCGGGTTCGGGTCATTTTCAGTCGAACGCAGATCGGGTTCGGTTGCTACAGTAACACGTTCAACTCGGGTTCAGGTCTGCAACAGTCAGTTACAGTTCGGGTTTGAATCATCGAATTCTCGGGTTAAATCAGGTTCTGACTCGAGCATGTTTCAGGTAGGTTTTCAAGTCCTGACTTGTTTTTACAACCCTACATGGAGCAAAAAACTTTCATGGTAGTGCATATTCTAACGAGTAACGAGTGACACAGAGATCATACATCCCAAAATGCTATCCTTTTAGGTCTTTATGCACTCAAGTTTTATCGACTCTCTTTCTTGCGGAAAAGAGGAAATGGTTATAGCTACTTTAGACCTTGGTTACAACTCTTTTCTCATTTCATCTTATTTCCCGCTCCTGAACAGGATGTCGTTTCTATAAGTTCACTCTAACTAGAATTCTAAGTCTAGTCGAACTAGATTAGTTATTGTAATCGAACTATATTGTATAAGTTTAGTTAAAGTCAAACACCTAAGACTAGAGTTAGAAGTTAATAATTAGTAGGGCTTCTAATGTAACTAAAAGTCCTAGTCTATAAAAGTCTGCAAACCTTTGTAAGTTTATCAATTAATTTAATCGAAAGAAACATAAATACATTCTGTTCGGCAGATTCATTAAGAGCAGTGCAGGAAATCTGGCTTTCGCAGACAATGTGGTACACAGACCAACTCTTCTTCCGCTGCACTTCTTTCTACTACGAATACATCAACATGGATTGTGGACTCTGGTGCTTCTGAGCACGTGACTGGTAACAGGGAATTATTTTTTCAATTTAGAAATTTCTCCTCTCAGAATTCTATCAAATTAGCAGATGGTTCTTTCTCACCAATTCAAGGCAGTGGTTCTGTATTTCTTACTGATGACTTAGTTCTTCGAGACGTCTTTTTGTGCCTAGCCTGAACTGCAATTTGTTGTCAGTTCGCAAGCTCTGCAAGGATTTAAATTGTGTTTTCCAGTTCACTGATTCTGAGTGTTGTTTACAAGCACTGGACTTCAAAAAGAGAATTGACAATGCTCGCTTGCAGAATGGTTTATATGTTCTTCATAGTACAGGAAATTCTAAACCTTTATCTTCTAAATTTTGTCTTACTTCCTTAGGACAGTCTGCTGTTATGTTATGGCATTTTAGGTTAGGCCACCCAAATTTCACCTATCTTGCAATTTTTTTCCTCAATTATTTGTTAATAAAAAATCTTCTTCCTTTAAATGCCATATATGTCAACTTGCTAAACAAACAAGACAATCTTATTTACCCTCAACTTACAAACCCTCACATCCTTTTTCTCTTATCCACAGTGATGTTTGGCGTCCTTCTAAAGTGAAGAATATTACTGGTAGCAGATGGTTTGTGACCTTTATTGATGACCATAGTAGAACCACTTGGACTTACCTCTTGAAAGAAAAATCTGAAGTGACTAGTGTTTTTGAGAGACTTTACAACATGGTCGAGACCCAATTTCATTCTAAAATTCAAATATTTAAATCGGATAATGGAGGGGAATTCTTTACTAAATCTTTAGGTGATTTTTTCAAGGAGAAAGGGATAGTACAAATTAGTTCTTGTGTTGATACCCCAACAAAATGGAGTCGCAGAAAGGAAAAATAGGCATCTACTAGAGGTAACTCGAGCCTTATTGTTTACCCACAATGTTCCTAAATATCTATGAGGAGAAGCATTATTAACTTCTACATATCTTATTAATCGCATACCCAGTAGAGTTTTAAATTTCCAAACATTTAGTGATGTTCTTTTATCTTGTTTTCCTCACTTTAAGCCTTTGTCCTCTACACTTCCTTTGAAAACTTTTGGGTGTATCATGTTTGTTACAAACAATGATCCTTCTAGGTCTAAACTTGATCCTAAATCTCTAAAATGTGTGTTCATAGGATATTCTTCACTAAAGAAGGGCTACAAATGTTACCATCCACCTTCTCGTAAATTTCTTGTTTCTTTGGATCTTAACTTTTTTGAACAGGAACCATATTTTCCCACGGCTGAAATTCAGGGGGAGAGTTTTGATGATTTCCAACCCTCTCCAAAACATGTTCCTTCTTTTCCTTTAGCACCTCTTACCTATTCCTCATATCTTGAGCCTCAGACTTCTCTTTCTCCACCTAATATTTTACATATTTCCTCACCTAATACCTTATCTACACCACATACTTCACCTATTGTCACGCCTGCAGGAACCCAAAATTTAATCAAACCTTCTTTACAGCCCCCTAAACAACTGCATGTTTACACCAGGAAGAGGAGAACCATTCCAGAAACCATTATGCAATCTAGTACTTGCCAAGAATTGTATTTTAGTCCAGTTGCTTATAAAGAAAGTGGAGGTAATGATTCTGCTAGTATTCCTTCTCATCTTCTTCAATTTGAACACTTACCTATTGCTAAAAGAAAAGGAGTGAGACAGTGTACTAAGCATCCCATTCAAAGGTATGCTGCTTATGAGAATTTGATGCCATCTTTTAAAGCATTTATAGCAAATCTAGATGAAGAATGTATTCCTAAGACTATTGAAGAAGCTTTGCAGAATCCAAAGTGGAAGGAAGCAGTTGACGAAGAAATTGAGGCACTTGAAAAGAATGGTACATGGACCATTACAAATCTTCCCCAAGGTAAAAAACCAGTTGGATGCAAATGGGTGTTCGCCATTAAGTACAATTCAGATGGCAGTATACAGAGATATAAAGCCAGATTGGTTGCCAAGGGGTTCACACAGACCTATGGAGTGGATTATAAGGAAACATTTGCCCCTGTTGCTAAATTAAATTCAGTTAGAG
Organism: Hibiscus tridactylites; assembly: GCA_958450335.1. Taxonomy (NCBI): domain Eukaryota; kingdom Viridiplantae; phylum Streptophyta; class Magnoliopsida; order Malvales; family Malvaceae; genus Hibiscus; species Hibiscus tridactylites. Next base: position 36,620,302 of record OY288288.1, read on the forward strand.
TTTTGTTAAGCCTAGCTGTAAACTGTGATTGGCAACTACATCAACTTGACATTAAAAATGCTTTTCTTAATGGTAACCTTGAGGAAGAAGTATACATGCAGATTCCACATGGACTAGAAGGTGCTGAACAAAATCAGAAAGTGTGCAAGCTTGACAAATCTCTCTATGGCCTTAAGCAGTCTCCAAGAGCATGGTTCGACAGATTTACCAGGGTTATTTTGGAGAATGGATACAAACAGTCACTGGCAGACCATACCTTGTTCTCTAAGGTAACCTCATTAAATAAAAGGGTTATTCTTATTGTTTATGTGGATGATATAATATTGACAGGAGATGATGAAGTGGAATTGAGTCGATTAAAGACCTTGTTGAGCAAGGAATTTGAAATCAAGGATCTAGGAAAACTCAGATATTTCCTAGGTATGGAGATAACAAGGTCTAGCAAAGGTTTGGTGATCAATCAGAGGAAGTATGTTATGAATTTGTTGACAGAAACATGAATGTTGGGTTGCAAGCCAGCAGATACACCCATGGATGCAAACTTAAAGTTCAACAAAGTCGATCCAAGTCTAAAGGCAGATAAAGGACTCTACCAGAGGCTAGTAAGGAAATTGATCTATCTATCACTAACAAGATCAGATATCTCTTTTCCAGTGAATATTGTGAAGCATCACATGACAGATCCGAGGCAGGAACACATGGAAACATCAAAGAGGATTCTGAGATACTTGAAAGGTACACCTGGACATGGTTTAATATTCAAGAAAAGTTCTGATAAAACTGTTAGAGTATTCACAGATGCAAGTTGGGCCAATGAACTAACAGACAGGAGGTCAACCAGTGGATATTGCTCTTATATATGTGGTAATTTGGTGACTTGGAAAAGCAAAAAGCAGACAATTGTTTCCAGAAGCAGTGCAGAAGCGGAATACAGAGCATTGGCCTTGGGAATGTGTGAAGGAATCTGGTTAATAAAGTTGCTTAAAGAACTAGGAATGACCAAAGATGAAAATTTCCAAATCTTTTGTGATAATCAATCGACCATTCAAATTGGCAAGAACCCTATTCAACACGACATAACAAAGCTTGTTGAAATAGATAGGCAATTTATCACAGAGAAGTTGACAAGTGGAATGGCTTCATTAGAGTATGTTCCAGCCGAGGAGCAAGTGGCAGATGTACTAACAAAAGCACTGCCAAAAGTCTTATTCGACAAATTTTTATTCAAGTTGGGATTATACAATGTATATTCACCAACTTGAGGGGGAGTGTAAGTTTACTCGTACTAAAATTGTAAGTCTAGTCGAACTAGATTAGTTATTGTAATCGAACTATATTGTATAAGTTTAGTTAAAGTCAAACTCCTAAGACTAGAGTTAGAAGTTAATAATTAGTAGGACTCCTAATGTAACTAAAAGTCCTAGTCTATAAAAGTCTGCAAACCTTTGTAAGTTTATCAATTAATTTAACCGAAAGAAACAAAAATACATTCTGTTTTTTTTTCGTTTCTACGGCATGGATCCATTAGGTATTACTCACCATTTAACGTCACACAAAAGTGCCACTAAATATATTAAAGGGCTAATGAAAAGGATCTTACCTGCTTCTCTGGATACTTTGGTGCAGATATCAAGGACACAACTTCCATATGACCAAAATCAACATCATAACCCAACATGAATATATAAAGCATTTTCCAAACATATTTCTTCTTCTCATACGACGTCAGTCCTTGTCAAAAGATTATGTACTTTCAATAAGAAACCTTCTCACTCATCTTCTTAAGTCACTACAAAGACCTTGTCACCAAACAAGCCACTAAAAGGTTATGTTTAAATGTTCCTAGAATGTCCGGTGTTTGGCCAAATTTGGCTCTAGGATTTAAATGCATGTGAAAGAATGAGCTAAAACTCCTCCTACATAAAGTTAACTATTAAAAAAAGGAAAGAAAAAAAAACGAGGCTACATTCTTAAAGCTGGACAACAGGCTGAAATTCACACACATCCCTTAAATAAAGAAATATATGGATTCATGTAGAATAGAATGAACCTAACATTCTAGCACGTTTGAAGCTGGAAAAAATGATCACTGTGAAAGAACACAAATGCAGTTTCGGCTTCTTACTGACTATAGTTTATTTGTACGAACCTTTATGAGAATCACAGATGATAAAGTAATATGATGAAGCAAAATTTGTGCAAATAAAATTTTCCAACAATCTAAGAGAGTTGTTGGTGTATACAACTTCTTGTGAGGGAAACATTTCCTAGATTGAGAAACTTAGTCCTTTCCCTTTCAACATATAGAACATGAAAGGGAAATGTAGAAAAAACCCAAATAAGGACAACAGAAAATTGAGCTCACAGGGTGAGGTTTGAAGAGATAGAGAAAAAGACAAACAATAATTCTAACATCAACCCAAATCAAAGGCTTCAAGGACATCTCCTAAATATAAATAAACAGCAGTATCTATAAAATCCAAATAAAACAATATTTGCAATTTGTGTATGCCAAGGGATTGATAAGTTCATCAGTCATCACTTTATGTAAATGCATCTTTAAAAGTTAGAATCCTCACTAACGGATACAACTTTTGAAGTTTTAATAACATAGTTCAAATGTTTGGGGTTTCAAACATGGTTCTGCATGAAGATACAATCAATATCAACTTCCTAGCCTTCACTGCCAAACTGGTAGGAACCGACTCTTAAAAAGGAATCGTGGACCTCATAGTCATTCAGCAGCCAGATTAAGCAAGCTTATTACATGAGAACTATTCAATTGCAACTCTATATAATTTATGCTTTTACCGAAAGAAACGGGCTTCTTTGATTAGAGTGTTGTTGTACTACAGTGTACAGACTGTGGTGCCTACTAACTATAGGACCATAGAAATATGCATGTTAAGAGTTTTTAGCTGGAAGATCAAGTTATGAGATATTCTCATAATTAGCAAGCAAAATACTTGATAGAATTATAAAAAAATATCTCAAGCTAGGTTTCGCAAAAATTGTTAGAAGTCTTAAGACTATGAGCTTCAATCCAACCACACACTCTATGGCTCTGTTGAAAGACTAAAGAAAAGAGAGAAACTGAAGAGAATTTTATTGATTAACAGTGTGCTTTTCTTCAATGAAGAAGATGTACATTTATAGCCATAAGGATGGCCTGCTAACAACCTAACAGATTTGGTTAGATAGTTACAACAGTTTGCTGACTCAACAATTCTACTAACTAACTAACTGCAGTAACCCTAGCTACTGCATGTACTACGTTCAATATGCTCCCCGCTTTTCTCTTCTTCAAGCTCTGAAAATGAGACCACGCCCATTCTTCTTCTGAACAAGCTGAAGCACTCTTTGGACAATGCTTTTGTCATTCCATCTGCTACTTGATGCTCGGACAGGACAAAGTTCACCTTGAGTTTATTGTCAGCCACCTTTTCTCTTATAAAATGCACATCCAGTTCAATGTGCTTAGCCTTTGCGTGATAAACTGGATTGACACTCATGGCTATGGCTCCAGAATTGTCACTCCATATCACATGTGTTGCTTGAAGTTCAACCTGCATATCCTTCACCAAAGCACTCAACCAGGTAACATAAGAAGATGTGTCTGCCAAACTTCGATACTCAGCTTCTGTTGTTGACCTAGAGACAGTTTTCTGCTTCTTTGATCCCCACATCACAAGATTACCACCCAAATATAAGCAGCTTCCAGAGATTGATCATCGATCGTCTACACTTCCACCCCAGTCAGCATCAGAAAACACCACCAACTGAAATGAATCTGCTGTAGGTGAGAATGTCAACCCGTAATCAAGCGTGCCATTTAGGTCTCGCAACACTCTCTTGACTGCAACAAGGTGTTGTTCACAAGGTACATGTATAAACTGTGCCAACTTACTACAAGTTAGAACCATGAGACAGTATCTAACTCTACAACATAGGCTGAATGTATTACAGTCGACATAGCAATAAAGAAGGATGTTTGGATCTAAAGGGTTCACTTCTGAACTAAGGGTTGTTCCCAACATATTAGATGCTACATAACTCTGTCATGATGGAACCTTTGTGTAAGCAAATAAAACCCAGATCTCATCAATAAATCCAAACATATTCTAAAGTGCTTACATCTTGGAGATGTGAAAGTATGCAACATACACACAAAGTTGATAACTTTGTCAACTCCCTGACAAAGCTTTTGACACAGCATAAGCATGTCAGTTACACTAAGCCATATCGTATTAGATACGATAATGATTGGTCTTAGTGCTAGTGGGAGATTGTTGGAGTATGCCCAAAGACCAATCATATGATGATTGAATAGACATACTATTTTACTAGATTTATCAAGTAATGGCATTGCCGTTATTATCATTTGGTATGTTTCTGTGCAATAAACTAACCATTGGATAATAATGTCCATACAATAATACGATTATTGTTAAATAGGATCCTTAGTCGAATATTATTACGGGTATGAACAGTGATAATATATAAAGACTAATATGTGGTTGATTGATAACAAGTGTTGCCATTGACATAGAGATGTCAAAATCAACACATAAGTATTTGTTAGAGAACAACATATTGGATTGACCCTCTATGAGCATGTTTCTTGGGTAATTATGTGGCAGTCACAACATTGCTCATGATAAACATATGTATAATCCTCAGACTTGAGATCAACATGATTTCAACATAAAGATTTACGTATTTTGACATAGTCAAACGTGTGTCATAACTGACTACATTATAAAGACTGATGATTGGATACGTGATGACCTATGTAGTGAAATATGGTTGATCAAGAAAGGATTTATCCCTCCTACATAATGGGAGAAATATCTCCGGCCACTTGATTGAGTGAGATTAGAAAATGCATGCCCATGCTCGAATATTATGATATAAGATATCATAGAGATTCGTTTATCATAATCTACTCAAGACATCAAGAAACACTAGATGGACAACGCAAGTGTGACTAACCCATGACTTGTGTTCATCTAAGATATAAAGGACAAAAGGATGAAATACATAAAGGAAGTTTATTCAGGAATTAGAAAAGTCAAACCATGACTTCATGCAACTTAGGTAGCAATGATGTATTGCTAGATGCCACTCATTGTTTGTAAAATTAGAACAGTTCTAATTTTGCTGCTAACGTTGCATGAACCTACAAGGGTCACACCCTTCGAATGAAACGAATAACAAAATTGGAAACCATACTCCCTATTTTAGGGAGGTTGCCGAAAATCCCATATGGGATAGGGGAAATCGACAACTCCCTTAAATGGGAATAATATTGGATAAATATTGTATTTATCAGATATTATTTAGAGTATGGAAAATATTTTGAGACTTAAATATTATAGAATAAGATTCTAGAAATTTAAATATATATTTGGAATTTATATAATGTATATTTAATTCCAAGTTTATGTAGAATTAGATTCTACATAATTAAAAATATATATTTAAATATATTTTAATCCAAGTAAAGATAGAATGAGATTCTATATAATAAAAATATATATATTTTTGGATTAAATATAATGTATATTTAAATCCATGTTTTATGTAGAATAAGATTCTACATAATTAAATATATATATTTCATTTAATATTATTAAATATAATGTATATTTAATATAAACCAATTTCAAGTAGAATTAGATTCTATGAATTTTGGTTGAACTTGGATTTAAGGTATTCAACTAGAATTAAGTCTCTGAATACTATTTAAAGGGACAAGGGCTAGCAACCAAATCATCCGTCTTCCTCATCTTGAAGATTTCGACAACATCCCTAGGAATTCCCCACTGGAATTTGACATATCCCAAAAAGCTCTCTGAGAAGCTGTTCGATATTTTTCTAGTGTTCTACTTGCCCCCTGGCAAATCCCTGAAGGTTCCCTTGCTCGATTGCAAGTTCTTGGAGGGATTTCGACTTCTCCCTGGAAGGTGTTCAAACCTGTCGAAATTTATCCCTAAGTGTTAAGGAGGCGAAAACTTTGTTCGTTTTATTCGGGTGGACTTCGTAGAGGTCGCTGCGAACCTGTGATGATTTCGGTTTTACTTGACGTGGTTATTCCGACATACCGTCGGTTTTCCAGTTTCCGGAGTTTTAAAAGGTAACTCTTCATCTTTTCACCGCGGATTCGTTCCTGTACATGGATCCTAGCTGGATTACGTCGGATTAATTTTTCCACTGCGCCACGGGGCGTGCCGACGTGACCCAACAAGTGCATCATTGAGGTGTAAAGACCAATCTTTATGAGTAGGTTTAACCATCTTCTCAAGAATGTTCTTTACTTCCTTGTTGGATATTTCGACCTGTCCATTGGTTTGAGGGTAATATGTTGTTGCAATGTGGTGCTTTATGTCGTATTTCCTTAAGGCAGCAGCGATTACCCTATTGTCGAAATGTCTCCCTTCATCATTGATGATCGCCTTAGGTATGCCAAACCTGGAGAAAATGTTTTTGTGCAGAAATCTCTGAACAGTCTTGGCATCGTTTTTCTATGTGGCGATCGCTTCAACCCATTTGGATACATAATCCACTGCCAGTAGGATGTAACGATTCCCACATGATGCTGGGAATGGTCCCATGAAATCAATCCCCCATACATCGAAGATTTCGACTTCGAGGATGTTTTGCAGTGGCATCTCATGTCTTCTTGAGATGTTCCCAGTCAGTTGGCACTTGTCACAGCCTTTGTAGAATGCTTGGGCATCCTTGAACAGTGAGGGCCAATAAAAACCATATTGCAAAACCTTGGCAGCGGTTTTGTTTCCACCTAAGTGTCCTCCATATGGTGAAGCATGGCAGTGGTGAAGCACAGCTTCCTGCTCATCCTGGGGTACACACCTCTTGAAAATTTGATCTGCACAATGTTTGAAAAGAAGAGGTTCGTCCCAATAATAATGTTTTGCATCATTTTGGAACCTCTTCCTTGCTTGATAATTAAGTTCATGAGGTAATATTCTGCTAACTATGTAATTAACAAATCATCATACCAAGGAAGTTCAGAAAACTTACATGCCGCCATGGCTGTCGCGGCAGTGCTTGTGGCAGCAAACAACTGCTCGTCAGGGAAAGTCTCTAGTATGTGGGTCTTGTCTGTCAGTAGACTTTTTCCCATCTCTAATCTTGACAAGTGGTCTGCAACTTGGTTCTCTGTCCCCTTTTTATCCTTGATTTCAATGTCGAACTCTTGCAGCAGCAGAATCCAATGTATCAGTCTAGGTTTTGCATCTTTTTTAGCGAACAGATACTTCAGTGCTGAGTGGTCTGTATGGACCACCACCTTCGTCCCAAGTATGTACGAGTGGAACTTGTCAATCGAGAACACCACTGCTAACAGTTCCTTTTCTGTTGTGGTGTAGTTCACTTGGGCATCGTTTAGTGTTTTGCTGGCGTAATAGATTACGTGGAATAGCTTGTCCTTCCTCTGCCCAAGTACTGCCCCTACATCATAGTCACTGGCATCGCACATAATTTCAAATGGCAAACTCTAGTCTCATGGTTGTACAATTGGGGCTGTTACCAGCTTTTCTTTCAGGATTCTGAATGCCTCAGTACATTCAGTATTGAAATCAAAGGGATGATTCTGTTCCAGTAGGTGACATAAAGGCTTGGTAATCTTCGAAAAAATTGCAATAAACCTTCGATAAAACCCAGCATGCCCTAGGAAACTCCGAATTCCCTTGACTGTGGTGGGTGGCGGCAGTTTTTCAATCACTTCTATCTTTGCTCTGCCGACCTCTATACTGCGGCAGCTTACCTTGTGGCCTAGGACTATCCCCTCATCTACCATGAAGTGACATTTTCCCAGTTTAAGACCAAGTTCGCTTTCTCGCATCTTTCAAGCACCTTCTGTAGGTTGCCTAAACAGCCTTCAAAACTATCTCCAAAGACGGAAAAATCATCCATGAATATTTCCAGGAAGTCCTCCACCATGTCAGAGAATATTGTCATCATACACCTCTGGAAGGTTGCTGGTGCATTGCAGAGTCCAAATGGCATTCTCTGGAAAGCATAAGTGTCATACAGGCAAGTGAAGGTCATTTTCTCTTGATCCTCCGGTGCAATAGCTATCTGGTTATAACCTGAGTAACCATCAAGAAAACAATAATAAGGTTTTCCCGCTAACTATCAAGCATTTGATCAATAAATTGTAGGCAAAAATGGTCTTTCCGGGTAGCTTTGTTAAGCTTCTGGTAATCCTTACAAACCCTCCAACCGGTCACAGTCCTGGTTGGGATTAGTTCGTTCTCTTTATTGGTAACCACGGTTATTCCTCCCTTTTTAGGAACACACTGCACCAGGCTCACCCACTTACTATCTGAGATGGCATAAATTATCCCAACGTCGAGCCACTTGATAATTTCTTTTCTAACCACTTCTCGCATAGCGTTGTTTAAGCGTCTTTGAGCATCAATTGTCGGCTTATGATCATCCTCTAGGAGAATTTTGTGGATACATAGTGACTGACTGATGCCTTGGATGTCAGCTATCGTCCATCCAATAGCCTTTTTATGCTGCTGCAACATCCCAATTAGTTGTTGTTCCTGTTTCTACATTAACTTGGAAGAGATGATTACGGGCAACGTATCATTTAAACCAAGAAAAACATATTTAAACTGTCCTGGCAGGGGCTTAAGGTCTAAAACAAGTGGTTCTACAGTTAAAGGCTTCTTGATTATGTGTTCATTCGAGGTATAGTTTAGGGGCTCGAATAACTTACCTGGACGATTTCCTATCCAGTTTACCTCCTCATGACCTTCAATGTCAGATATGTTTGAATCCGAGGAGCTGCTGTCTCGTTGCTGCCGTGACAGTCTTCCAGATGACTGTTGTGGCAGTGACCAAATTTAATGTCATGGCAGCTCGACCTGATGCAGGGTTGGTCAAGGATTACTTCAGTGATAGCCTTGCATTCTTCTTCTGCACCAGCATGTTTGATCGCTTGGAGAACATTGAGCTTGATCTCTTGATCGTTTAATGTCATTGTTAGTTCTCCCTTCTCTACACCAATCAGTGATCTGCATGTGGCTAGGAAGGGTCGCCCCAGGATGATTGGTGCTTTCTCATCTGCTTCACAATCTAAAACAAGAAAGTCAGCAGGAAAAATGAACTTATCCACTCTTACCAGAATATCTTCGATCTTCCCTTCTGGTTGTACATAAGAGCGGTCTGCCAGCTGCAGCATAACTGTCCTGGGTCGTGCTCATCCAATACCTAATTTCTGAAATACAGATTTTGGCATTAAATTAATACTAGCACCTAGATCACAAAGTGCCTTACCCACGAATTTGTCACCAATTATGCACGGTATGATGAAACTCCCAGGATCCTTCTTTTTCTCAGGTGGATGACTGTGCAGAATAGTCATGCATCCTTCTGTCATTTTTACTATTTCGAATTCCCCAAGTCTGGATCTTTTCGACATAGCATCCTTGAGAAATTTTGCATAACCGAGCATCTGCTTGATGGCTTCTAACAGCGGTATATTGATGTGAACCTGCTTAAAAATATCATAGATCTTTTTGAGCTGGTACTCTTGTTTCTTCTTTTGTAACCTCCATGGAAAAGGAGGTGGAGGACGGTAATCTTCTAGATGGCCTTCACATGGTATGCGGATTTGAGGAGGCTTAGGTTCTTCATCGTTCTTGGCTTTCTCCTCTGTCCCTTCTGCTGTCGTGACAGGTGTGGTGGCAGCAAGTTGTTTATCTTCTACCGGGGCAGTGTTCACGGCAGATGTTTCTATGGCTGGTTCCTCAATCGGTACGGTTTTCATCTCCGGCCCTGGCAGTTGTTTCTCACTCCTAGTTGTAATAGCTTTGCACTGCTCATGTATGCGTTGTCTAGCGACCTCAGTATCGCTAGGGAATCCTCCGTTCTGTATTAGCTTAATATGCTGGGAAACCTGACCCAGCTGTGTCTCCAGTGATTTCAGTGTAGCTTCATGGTTAGTCATTCTCATCTCTGTTTTATCCATGAACGACTCAGTCTTCTTGACGAAGTGATCTATGTTTGCCATGTAAGCTCCTGTCTGTGACATAAATGTGGCCAATGTCTGCTCCAGTATACTAGGTGCGGCTGTCGGCTGCTGTTGCTGCTGCTATTGCGGTTGCTGTCGTGTCAGGATTCTGGGTGCTCCATGGTTTTGAGTGTTCTGCACTTGAGGATTCAGTGTGTTGTTTGGGTTATGTTGCGTGTAAAAGTTTCTATCGCAATGTAGTGCAAGTGTACACGACGCAAGTAGTAAAGTGATATGGAAGTATCGGATATCGTCTCCACAGAGACTGGGCTAATAGCTTCACCTTGAATTACTGCACGAAGGAAAAAAAGAATAGTTTAAATTGTCGTCATGAAAATAATAGAGAGAACTGGAAAATATTAAAATAATCAAGAAAGAGAGAATGGGCTGGTATTGAATTGCTCCGTAGTGTAGGTATTGCTAAGTCTAGGAAAATCTGTTATGTCGTCGTCCCTGTCACGACAGCACCCATCGCGACAGCGGTCTGTTGATAGTCGCGGCAACGATCACACAACTCTGCACTTCAAGCTTGGCAAGAATCCCTACTGTGCCTTGGCCTATCCCTAGGTCCAAGTCTGTCGATGAACACGTCTTTGATGATACCTCCCGGCGTAAATCGTAGGATGAACACCGATGTTGTTGAATTCTTCCTTAGCCACTTAACCTCGTCCTATCCCTAGTTCCGAGATAGTTCAACTATAAACTAGAGAACCTGCACTTACTCCTTTCGTATACTTAACTCTCCCGATATTAAGTAAATAGATAATCTCACAATGCTCTCCCGACACTCTTGCAAGATGTTAACAACCAGAATAAGTGAACTTGAAGTTTATTTTATTGAACAGAAAATTCCTAAAACAAAAGCAAACCTTGCAACTTTAAATTAAAGTACAACTCTATTAAAGACTAAATCTTTAGAGCATAAGTCTTTAATTCGTCCTTCCTTCTTCCTTGGAGTTTCTTCCTTGAACTTTGGGCTTGGCCTTCATTCTGATCTAGGGCTTGTAAAAAATAATGGTATTCCACGACAGACGGGCTTAATTTTCTCTTTCTGTCGAGGCCCACTTTGCTTCTTCTCCTCAAAACTGCTGTCGTCCTTGGCTGTCACGGCGGCAGCCATGGCAGCATCGTCCTCCTCGTCTGCTTATCCAGTTCCAGCTTTTCTGTTTCACTGCCCAGCGCCTGCTTCTCCATCTTCTACAGCAGCAACCTGCAAAAGCAACCAATTTCAGTAGAAACTATGCCATTTAATATATTTGTGATGCATAACTGAAATCTATCCCAAATGCAATGAATTATGCTTGAATGCAACATAAATATGGGTTAAATAGGGTGTAAATAATAGAACTTTTACACACTCAACATGTTACTCCAGGAGAACTTGGGGTCTTTCCTCCAGTTGGGATTGTAATTGTTGGAGTCGTAGTTTCTCGACTTGTTATAGTTTCCAACATACATCCCTTCCTCTAGCTGAAACGGGCAGTCTTCCGAAATGTGATTCCCACTGCAAGTTTCACATGCCTCTTCTGCGGAGTAGACAAGTTTTGAATCTTTCTTTAGCAAGTTTTCTACTGCCTTTGTGAGGTACGCAACCTATGTCTTTAGGGAATTGTCGGCTTCATAATCTTTCACAGCTAGCACTCGTTTACCTCTCCCCACTGTGGGAAATTGCTCTTCATTCTTTGCTAGATTTTTCAATACTACCATGGCTTCATCTGGATCTTTATCCAACAACAGTCCATTTGCTGCTGAATCTATTCTCATCCGAGTGTGTGTGTTGGCAAAATTGTAGAATTTGATGACTTGATTCCAAACAGGGAATTCGTGCATCGGGAAATTCCTTAGAAGAGTGGTAAATCTGTCCCATGCCTCGTGCATTGGCTCGTCATCTTCCTGTTGAAAAGTAGCAATTTCATTACGTAATCGCTCAGATAAAAGGGAATGACTAAAACAAGATAAAAATTCACGAGTGAGATCCGCCCAAGTTCGTATTGAACCCGGCGTTAGTTTATTCCACCAAGTTTTCGCTCCGTCCCTCAGTGAATGAGGAAATAACTGAAGCCTCAGTATCTCCGAATTTACTCCTCGTAATCTAAACGATTCATAGATTTCTTGGAACGTTTTCATATGTTCTCTGGCATCCTCTGTAGCAGGATAACTAAATTGGCCAGCAGAATTGATCATGCTGAACATCACATGTTTCAGCTCGAAATTTTCAGCTTCCACGTCTGGCAGGGTGGTCTCCAGTTCCACACGATAATTGATCATGTAATCACGGCAGGACCGGCGTGCGGCTTCGGCAGCAGGCCTTCCGTCACGGGCATCCTAGGGAGGATCTTCAGGATTCCTCGGGCGATTTACCCCGTTATGCATTGCTTCTATATGTTCCTCAAGGTAATTGTTTCTGGCTATCAAAAGACGGACTCAGTTCCTGAGATTGCACGAACGTTCGATTTCAGGGTCTAATTTATACTCAGGTTCTTTTCCCCGTCTAGATCTGTGCATAAGCAAACAAAAAACCTTGTGAAGAGCACAGGGTAAATGATACCAATAAAAACAGAAAAAAAAGAAAAGGTGTAGTAAAAGTAAGGGTAAAGATATGTTGCCAGTCCCCGGCAACGGCGCCAAAAACTTGTTGCGTGTAAAATAGTCTATCACAATAGAGTGCAAGTGTACACGACGCAAGTAGTAAAGTGATACACGAAGTATCGGATGTCGAATCCACAGGGACTGGAAATAGCTTTATCCTCGAATTGCTGCACAAGAGAGAAAGAAGAGAGTTTAATTGATTGAGGAATAATATTGAAGAATATTGAATATAAAAGATTAAAAGATTCAGGGTAAGAAATAGGCCGGTATTGATTTGCTCGGTAGTGCAGGTGTTGCACTGTGTTAAGAATTCCTGTTCTGTCGTCATCCCTGTCGCGACAGCACCTGCAGCGACAGCAGTCTGTTGATGTTGCGGCAGCGATCACAAAACTCTGTACTTCAAGGTTGGCAAGAATCTCTACTGTGACCTGTCATATCCCTAAGTCCAAGTCTGTCGATGAACACGTCTTAGATGATACCTCCCGGCGTGAATCGAAAGATGAACACCGATGATGTTGAATTCTTCTTTAGCCACTTAACCTCGTCCTATCCCTAGGTCTGAGATAGTTTAACCATAAATTGGAGAACCCGCACTTATTCCTTTCGTATACTTAACTCTCCCGATATTAAGTAAATAAATAATCTAACAATGCTCTCCTGATACTCTTGCAAGATGTTGAAAACCAGAATAAGCAAACTTGAAGTTTATTTTATTGAACAGGAAATTCCTAAAAATAATACAATCATTGAAACTACTTTACAGAATCAACCCTTAGCCCTATGGGAAGTTTAGAACATGATGAGAAGAGGGAAAATGACTAGGGTTTTGGGGAAGATGGCTAGAGAATGAGATGTCGTTCCCTAGGTTGAATTACATGTCTTTATATAGACCTTGGGTTCAAGTTTTCTAATAAGGTAAGAATACAAGTTCAAACTAAAGTACAACTCTAATTAAGCTTAAATCTTCTGAGTAGATGCCTTTAATTCGTCCTATTTTCTTGCTTTGGGTTTCTTCCTTGAACTTTGGGCTTGACCTTCATTCTAATCTAGGGCTCAGAAAAATATAGGAGTGGCCCACGACAGACCGACTTAATTTCCTCTATATGTCGAGCTCCACTTCACTTTTCCCTTCACCATTGTTTTCGTCATTGGTTGCCATGACAACATCCTTCTTCTTGACTTCTTTCCTGTGTTCCAGCTCTGCTTCTTCATTGCCTTGAGTCTGCCACAGCAGCTACCTGCAAAATCAGCCAAAATTAGTAGCAATTGTGCCATTTTATATAATTGTGATGTATATGTGAAATCTACCCTAAATGCAATGAATTATGCTTGAATGCAACAGAAATATGGGTTAAATAAGGGGTAAAAAGTAGAACTTTTGCACACTCAACAACTGTGTTCTAAATTAACTGCTAAAATTGCCATCCATCGTTTGAAATGGTCTCTATATTTTATCTTTTAACTTGTTATGGTCATTTCTGTTGCACTTTCAATCATACTAAATACTATTTGTTTATGTTACTTATCTTTGTATTGTTTCATAATGTATACTTGTCATGGTTTAAATTTATATTTTTAATGTCTTGGTTTAGATCCCAAACATGTCTGCAACTATGTCTTTCTAGTCACTCTTACCAAGGATGCAAGTTAGTTACTAAAGGTTTTGCCAAGGTTCTTTTTTTTTCTGCGAGACTTCCCTTCATCATACGAATCAAGCATATTGTGAAATTTATCTTTTCTATAATTAGTGTCATTCAAATAATACGAACTTAGGTTTGAGGTAGGTCAAATCTCCTTTACACCATTATGGCTTAGTCTCTTACCAATGCTCAAACTTTGTCATTTATCTTTCCATTGACGATATGCAGATTGTAAATTACTTAGATGTGGCTATTATGTCATCGGAGTTTTCTACTGCCCGATAAGTGAAATGGGAATGGGAAGTGCTGCAATGCATTACCTCATGAGTTTATTCTACTATGTCAGAAAACCATGAAGAAGATGCTAGTATTGTGTGATTGAAGTTTGTAAAATGTTAGAAAAGGGAGTGGTCATTGTATGGAACCTTTCATTGGTGTATCATTGCTGCAATGTTGAATTGTTAACCCTTTGTGAAGTTTCGTAATTGTTGCGTGAAAAAGAGTCTATCGCAATTGTAGTGCAAGTGTACACGACGCAAGTAGTAAAGTGATACAAAGTATCGGATATCGTCTCCACAGGGATTGGGCTAATGACTTCACCGTAATTCACTGCACGAAAGTAAAGGAAATAGTTGAGAAATTTGTCACGAAAATATTGAAGAAATCGTAAATAAAAGAGTAGAAATATCAAGATAGAGAGAATGGGCTGGTATTGAATTGCTCAGTAGTGCAGGTATTGCAATGCTTAGGAAATACAGTTCTGTCGTCGCGCCCGTCGCGGTAGCACCTGTCGCGGAAGCAGTCCGTCAGTCGTCGCGGCAGCAAACACACTAACTCAGTACGTTCAAGTTTGGCAAGAATCCCAGATCTGCCTTGGCCTATCCCTAGGTCCAAGTCTGTCGATGATCACGTCTTTGATGATACCTCCCGACATGAATCGAAGGATGAACACCGATGTGAATGAATTCTTCTTTAGCCACTTAACCTCGCCCTATCCCTAGGCACGAGATAGTTCAACTATAAACTAGAGAACTTGCTCTTATTTCTTTCGTATACTTAACTCTCCCGATGCTAAGTAAATAGATAACCTCACAATGCTCTCCCGATGCTCTTGCAAGATATTAATAACCAAAATAAGAGAACTTGAAGTTTATTTTATTGAACTGAAAATTCCTAAAACAAAACAACCCTTGCAACTACTTTACAAATAAACCCGTGGCCCTAGGAGGGTTTTAGAACATATCGACGGCGGGTAAACGGCGGAGGGTTTTTGGTTGTCGATTTTGGGGAAATCGGCTATGGGTTATGAGATCTCCTAGGTCAAAATCTATGCCCTTATATAAGCTTTGGGCTCAAGTATTCTAAGTTAACAAGGATTACAACTTTAATTAAAAGTAAGATTCTAATAAAGACTTAATCTTCAAGTATCCTACTTTTCAGCCGCCTTCCTTGTTTCTTGGGATTTCTTCTCCTTGAGCTTTGGTTTGACATATCTTTTGATCCGGGGCTTGGAAAAATATATGGTTTTCATACGACAGACGAGCATAATTTTCTCTATCTATCGAGGTCCACTTTGCTTTTTCTCTCCGCAAAACTACTGTCACCATGCTGTCACGGCAGATCCATGGCAGCATTGTCCTTGTCATCTGCTTGTTCAGTTCAGCTCTTCTTCTTCTCTGCCCTGCGCCCGCCTTCTCCGTCTACTATGGCAGCAATCTGCAAAATCATCCATCTTTTAGTAGAATCCGTGCCTTTAATATATTTGTGATGTTTTGCTGTAAACTAACCTAAATGCAATGCAATGATGCTTGAATGCAGTAGAAATATGGGTTAAAAAGGGTGTAAATAATAGAACTTTTACACACTCAACACACCCCCAAACTCAAGTTTTTGCTTGCCCTCAAGCAATTAAGACCTAAAAGAAAAATGAATATTTTTGTGTTGGCTTTCAAACAGTGAACTGTTCCTTACCCGTCGCTCATTCTCTGTGGCGGCAGCAACCTGTCGGAAAGATTAGGATCTGTCCGGAATCTTACTATAGTCCTCGTGCAGTGTGTGCATGCTTGTGAACAGTTTCATGCTTCTTTTCTTCTATTTTCAAGCTAAGTTTTACTAGAGCCAGTTTTAGGCACCTCTAGTTAGCTTCCTAGAGCCAGTTTCGGGCACCTCTAGGTTTTTGAGTTTCTTTTGCTAAACTTCTTTCCTAGAGCCAGTGTTAGGCACCTCTAGGGGCTATTCAAGTACTAAGCATCCTATTCTAGTTTGGCTAAAAGAAATCTAAGCAATATAACAGTCACAATGGTGTTTAAGTTTTTCAGAACTATAGAAAGGCTCTAAACTTCTCCTTAAACTATCCTAAAGATGCTGCCACGGCAGAGCTGTCATGACAGGTAAGTTTACTTCACAGTTTTAAGCCAACAGTTTTTTTTATTTTTTTATTTTTTTTATTTTTTAAGAGAACTTAAATAAAAGACACCACAATTAATTAAAGATGTACTAAGACTCCATTAAAATGGAGGGTTGCCACCCCCAAACTCGAGGGTTGCATTGCCCTCAATGCAAATGACAACAAAAAGAAAGATGAAGGCAGGTTCATCACAAAATATAGATAAAGCAGGCATCAATTATAAGAAAATAGAAGACTTAAATTTTAAGCACTGTCTTCGCTGCTGCTGCTGACACGGATCTGGCGGCGGATTCTGGGCTGTGGGGCAGGCTGGATTGGTTTGTCCACGACCTGGATGTCTAAACTGCTGCCACTGTCCCAAGTGCTGCTGCTGCTGGTGGTGGTGCTGGCCTTTGGCATGAGCTTTCTGTCGGCCATCCTCTTTTGCCTCTTGACAGGCGTGAATTCCTTCTCCAAATTCCTCCGAATAGGAGGTTCTGCCTCGCTGTCGGCCCAGACAGAAGAAGGGGAGAAACCAGCAACATAGGCATCGATGTCATCCGAGGGCTGCCGCTTCGTTCCTCGGGCGGAGGTGTCTGTCGTAGGACTGCCAGCTGCCGTCGGGGCAGGTGATGGGGTGGAAGCATTAGAATGTGTGTGTGGGGAGGCAGGTGGTGTAGGTGTGTGGACAGGGGTGGGGGTGGTAAAATAGTGGGCAGGGAAGGTGGGGAAAACAACATCGGGATAATTTAAAGTATTGGTAATGAAATTTACCGTTGAGTTGGCGAAATCCCGGATGAATGTCATCAGCCCCATCTGTCTGTCTTCCACCCGCTGTATGGCGGCAAGGATCTGAGCAGATTGGTCTGTCGGAGCAGCTGCTGCGGCAGGTTCAGGGGCAGGTTCAGGAGCAGGTTCCTCGGATGATTCTGCTGGGGTGGCAGCCGGGTTGAAGGAGGAGAGGGGTGTTGCAACTATCAGCTCCATGAGGCTGGTAATGTTCTTATCGGTCCAACCCCGTCCCTTGACCAGTTTATCGGTGGTGGCTTCTGGTACGGCAGCGCAGCGGCAGAGGGATGTGATCATGAATGGCAGGCAGAGGAGGGCAGTTGATCTGTTGGTGCAGTCCAAGACGCTCTCCCTCATGTAGCGTCCCACGTTAATAGGTCGATTGTTCATGATCGAATGGATGAGTGCTAGCCTCTGCTGATCCACTGTCGTGTGATGGGAGGATGGCAGATACGCTTTTTAATGAAAGAGCTTCCATAGTTTGGCCTCTGGCAGTAGCTGTCCCCTTCTGACGGTGTTGGGATTCTTTTTGCTCATGTTCCATTCCGTCCCTTCCTCTGTCACCTCTGCCATGACAGCATCGAAGGCAGCTGTGTCGAGTGTGTCCAGGAACTGCTGGTGGGCATCGTCGTTGGGACCAAAATAGAGGCCATACATATGGTTGATGCCATCGGCTGTGAATGGTACCTCTGTCCCTCGGACAGTTACTGATGTTGCCGTCATGCTGTCGATGGCAGCATAGAATTCCCTCACCAGCATTTCATTCATTTCTGCTGGTTGCTCTGCAAATTGCTCCCACAGCAGAGCCTTTATCGCCCTTGCGATGAACGGTTTGAGCCCCATATTCACTGCCCTTCGCGTGTAGATAAAGCCTCTTTCTTCCCATAGTTCCTTAGTTGCGAAGGACTGCGGGGTGGGTGCTGCCGGTGAAGAGGTTGAAGCAGCACTACGGCGGATACGTCTGGAAGACATGTTAGTTGAAAGGGTTGTGAAAGTAAAGAAAACAAATAAAAACGAGAGGGGAGAGCAAGTAAGAAGAAGCAGAAGTGAGGAATATGAAAATGAAACGGGGTTTTATAGAGGTAGGGTTGCTGCCCGTTTAATGCTATAACGGTAGGCGTGAATAACGGGGCGACTGTTGAGCTTTGGCGTGTCTGACGCGTCTGACACGCATTTATGCATCTGTTACGCGTCTGTGTTGAGTGTGTAAAAGTTCTATTATTTACACCCTTTTTAACCCATATTTCTGCTGCATTCAAGCATCATTGCATTGCATTTAGGTTAGCTTTCAATAAAACATCACAATTATATAAAAGGCACGGATTCTACTGAAAGATGGCTATTTTTGCAGGTATCTGTCACAGTAGATGTCGAAGGCAGGCGCAGGGCAGATAAGCAGGAGAGCTGAACTGGACAAGCAACTGAAGAAGACGAACCTGTCATGGACCTGTCGTGACAGCATGGTGACAGCAGACTTATGAAGAGGAAAAGTGAAGTGGACCTCGATAGATAGAGAAAAATCTGCTCGTCTGTCGTGTGGAAGCCGAATATTTTTCCAAGCCCCGGATCAAAAGATATGTCAAGCCAAAGCTCAAGGAAAGGAATTCCCACAAAATAAGGATGCGGCTGGAAAGTAGGAGACTTTAGAGATTTAGTCTTTATTAGAATCTTACTTTTAATTAAAGTTGTAATCCTTGTTACCTTAGATAACTTGAGCCCAAAGCTTATATAAGGGCATAGATTAAACCTAGGGCATAACCGATTACCCCATAACCGAAACCTAAACCCTGCCGTTTACCTGTCACCGATATGTTCTAAATTCCCCCTAGGGCTACGGGTTGTTTTGTAAAGTAGTTGCAAGGGTTGCTTTGTTTTAGGATTTTTCAAGTTCAATAAAATAAACTTCAAGTTCTTTTATCTTGGTTTTAATATCTTGCAAGAGCATCAGGAGAGCATTGTGAGGTTATCTATTTACTTAGCATCGGGAGAGTTAAGTATACGAAAGAGGTAAAAGCGCGTTCTCTAGTTTATAGTTGAACCATCTCGTGCTTAGGGATAAGGCGAGGTTAAGTGGCTAAGGAAGAATTCATACACATCGGTGTTCATCCTTCGATTCACGCCGGGAGGTATCATCAAAGACGTGATCATCGACAGACTTGTGCCTAGGGATAGGGCAAGGCAGATCTGGGATTCTTGCCAAACTTGAAGTACGGAGTTAGTGTTCGCTGCCGTGACAGCTAACGGACAGACGCCGCGACAGGTGCTGTCGGCGACGGGTGCGACGACAGAACTGGAGATCCTAAGCAATTCAATACCTGCACTACCGAGCAACTCAATACCAGCCCATTCTCTCTATCTTGATATCTTTATTCTTTTTATTTACGTTTTCCTTACTATTTTCGTGACAATTCTCTCAAACTATTACTTTTACTTTGTGCAGTGAAATAAGGTGAAGTCATTAGCCCAATCCCTGTGGAGACGATATCCGATACTTCGTATCACTTTACTACTTGCGTCGTGTATACTTGCACTATAATTGCGATAGACTATTTTACACGCAACAAGTTTTTGGCGCCGCTGCCGGGGATTGGCAACATAACTACACCTTCCTTTCCTTGCACTTTTTGTTTTTATTTTCGTTCTTGTTTTTGTTTTTATTTTTATTTTTCTTTAATTTTTGTTTTGCGTTTTTAACTCTTGCTTTTCACAAGGTTTTTCTGTTTATGCGCAGATCGAAAAGAGGTGAAGATCCTGAGTATAAATTAGATCCGGAGATCGAACGTTCCTTTAATCTCAAGAAACAGATTCGCCACCTCTTAGACCGAAAAGAATACCTTGAGAAAGAGCTAGAGTAGATGGCCCGTAATCAACCTATCGGTGAAGAAATCCCGCCTGTCGGTGACCCGCCCGCAGCAGGTGGATGACGGTCATGTCGTGACTACATGCTGAATGACCATGTAGAGCTGGAGACCACGCTGCCGGATATTGATGTTGACAACTTCGAGCTTAAACCTGTCATGTTTAGTATGATCAACAATGCCGGACAGTTTAGTGGTTCTGCGACAGAAGATGCTAGGGAGCATCTCAAAACGTTCCAGGAGATCTGTGGTTCGTTTAGACTACCAGGAGTTAGTCCGGAGATACTGAGGCTTCGGTTATTTCCCCATTCATTGAGGGACAGAGCTAAAACTTGGTGGAATAAACTTACACCGGGTTCTATTATGACTTGGGCAGATTTAACTCGTGAATTTTTGTCTCGTTTTAATCCTTCACATTTAGCTGAGCGATTACGTAATGAAATTGCTACTTTTCAACAGGAAGATGACGAGCCAATGCACGAGGCCTGGGACAAATTTACAACTCTTCTACGAAACTGCCCAATGCATGGATTTCCCGTTTGGAATTAGGTAACTAAGTTCTATAATGCTGCTAACTTACAAACTTGCATTCGAATTGATTCTGCAGCAAACGGACTATTATTGGATAAAGATCCGGACGAGGCCCTGCAAGTTTTGAAACATCTGGCTAAGAATGAGGAGCAGTTTCCAACCACTAGAAGAGGAGGTAAACGGGTACTTGCTGTCAAGGACTATGAGGCCGACAGCACTATGAAATCACAGGTAGCATTCCTTACTAAAGCAATGAAAAAATTATTGAATGATGATGAATTACAAGGATTTGCTGTCGAGGAAGTTTGTGCTACTTGTGAGGGAAATCATAGTAGGGATGAATGCCCCATAAATATAGAAGAGGGAAAATATGTTGGAAATTACAAGCCGAACTACAATTCCAACAATTACAACCCTAATTGGAGGAAGGATCCCAAATTCTCCTGGAGTAACCCAAAAAATGCCCTGAATCCACAAGCACATAATCAGAATCAAGGGGGTCCTAGATTGTTGACGCGACAGCATCTGCCGCAGAACCTGCCGCAGAACCTGCCACCTCAGCAGCAACAGCAGCCACCACCTGCCACGAGTAGTGTATTGGAACAGACTCTGGCCACCTTTATGTCTCAGACTGGTACGTATATGGAGAACATTAATAAGTTTGTCAAGAAAACGGAAGACTTTATGGATGAAACCAAGATGAGAATGACAAATCATGAGGCTACCTTGAAATCTCTAGAGACACAAATGGGTCAGGTGTCGCAGCACATTAAGCCACGGCAGAATGGAGGATTTCCTAGCAATACTGAAAATGCTAGACCACCCCCACATGAGCAATGTAAGGCAATTACTACTAGGAGTGGGAAAAAGTTACCAGGGCCGGAAAAAGAAGCTGAAACAGAAAAGGAACCTGCCTTGGATAAACCTGCCGAGGAAGCTGCCCCGACAGGTGACAAACAGACTACTGCCGATGAGCCTGTCACGACAGCAGAAGCGACAGAGGAGAAAAAAGATGAGTATCGTCCTCAGATTCGCATGCAGTGGGAAGGACGCATTGCTGATTACCGTCCCCCACCACCCTTCCCTCAACGGATACAGCAAGCTAAGCATGAATCTCAACTTAAAAAGATTTATGATATTTTTAAACAGGTTCATATTAACATTCCGTTGTTAGATGCTGTTAGGGAGATGCCCGGTTATGCTAAATTTCTCAAGGATGTCATGTCTAAAAAATCTAAACTTGGGGAATTTGAAACGGTAAGGATGCAAGAAGGTTGCATGAGTATTCTTCATCGGCAACCACCCCAGAAAAAGAAGGATCCGGGGAGCTTCCTCATACCTTGCGTAATCGGCGATAAATTTGTGGGTAAGGCATTATGTGATCTTGGTGCTAGTGTTAATCTAATGCCCAAATCTGTTTTTCAGAAACTAGGTATTGGCAAGGCGCGGCCCACGACAGTTACCCTACAGCTAGCCGACCGCTCTTACGTTCACCCCGAGGGAAAAATTGAAGACATCTTGGTAAGAGTGGATAAACTTATTTTTCCTGCTGACTTTCTTATTTTAGATTGTGAGGCAGATGAGAACGCACCAGTCATCCTAGGGCGACCTTTCTTAGCCACGGGAAGATCATTGATTGATGTGGAGAAAGGAGAACTCACCATGCGCGTAAACGATCAAGAAATTAAGTTGAATGTTCTCCAAGCAATGAAACATGCTGATGTGGATGAGGAATGCAAGGCCATCATTGAGGTGACCTTTGATCAACCCTGCATCAGGACGGGCTGCCGAGATATAAAATTTGGTCACTGCTGCGACAGCCATCTACAAGCCTGTCATGACAGTGACGACGACAGCACCGACGACAGTGACTCCTCTGAATCCAATACATCTGATACTGAAGGTAATGAGGAGGTAAACTGGTTAGACCATCGTCAAGGTAAGTTATTCGAACCCTTGAATTAAACTTCGGATAACCATTTAATCCAAAAGCCCTCTACTGTTGAACCACCTGTCTTAGAACTTAAGCCCCTGCCAGGGCAGCTTAAATATGCTTATCTTGGTTGTGATAACACACTGCCCGTAATCATCTCTGCTAAGCTGCCGCAGGAACAGGAACGACAGCTGATCGACATGTTGAGGCAGCATAAAAGGGCGATAGGATGGACGATAGCAGACATTCAGGGCATTAGTCCGGCAATCTGTATGCACAAAATCCTCCTGGAGGAAGATCATAAGCCGACTATTGATGCCCAAAGGCGGTTAAACCTTGCAATGAAGGAGGTAGTGCGTAAAGAAATAATTAAATGGTTAGATGCTGGTATTATTTACGCCATCTCCGACAGCAAATGGGTAAGCCCGGTGCAATGTGTTCCCAAGAAAGGAGGCATGACCGTGATAACCAACAAAAACAATGAGTTAATCCCAACCAGGACTGTGACCGGTTGGAGGGTTTGTATGGACTATCGGAAGCTTAACAAAGCTACCCGAAAAGACCACTTTCCTTTACCCTTTATTGATCAAATGCTTGATAGATTAGCGGGTAAACCTTACTATTGTTTTCTTGATGGTTATTCATGATATAATCAAATTGCTATTGCACCGGAGGACCAAGAGAAAACGACTTTCACATGCCCCTACGGAACATACGCATTTAGGAGGATGTCGTTCGGCCTCTGTAACGCACCTGCCACCTTCCAAAGGTGCATGATGGCAATATTCTCCGACATGGTAGAGGACTTCCTCGAGATCTTCATGGATGATTTTTCCGTCTTTGGAGATGATTTTGAGAGCTGCCTCGGCAACCTTAAAAAGGTACTTGAAAGATGTGAAAAAGCTAATCTTGTTCTTAATTGGGAAAAATGCCATTTTATGGTAGATGAAGGGATAGTTTTAGGCCATAAGATTAGCTGCCGTGGGATAGAAGTCGACAGGGCAAAGATTGAAGTCATAGAGAAGCTGCCGCCACCAACCACAGTCAAGGGAATTAGGAGTTTTCTAGGGCATGCTGGTTTTTATAGGAGATTTATTGCCAATTTCTCAAAAATCACGAAACCCCTATGTCATCTCTTAGAGCAGAACCGACCCTTTGACTTTAATGAAGAATGTACTGAAGCATTCAAGGTTCTGAAGGAAAAGCTAGTGACAGCCCCCATAGTACAGCCACCAGACTGGACGCAACCGTTTGAAATTATGTGTGATGCTAGTGACTATGCTGTCGGGGTAGCACTTGGGCAGCGCAAGGACAGGCTGTTTCATGTCATATATTATGCCAGCAAAACATTGAATGATGCCCAAGTGAATTATACCACTACAGAAAAGGAGCTGTTAGCTGTGGTGTTCTCCATCGACAAGTTTCGTTCTTACATACTTGGAACGAAGGTTATAATACACACCGATCACTCTGCCCTCAAGTATTTATTTGCAAAAACAGATGCAAAGCCTAGGTTGATACGGTGGATCTTACTATTACAAGAGTTCGACCTTGAGATAAAAGATAAAAAGGGGACAGAAAATCAGGTGGCAGATCACTTGTCGAGGTTGGAGATGGGACAGAGTCTACCTTTAGATGAGACACACATACTAGAGACCTTCCCAGATGAGCTGCTCTTTGCTGCCGCAATAGCTGTCGCGACAGCCATGGCGGCAGGTAAGTCTTCTAACCTTCCCTGGTATGCTGATTTCGTTAATTTTATAGTTAGCGGAATATTACCTTCTGATCTTACTTATCAAGCCAGGAAGAGATTTCAAAATGATGTTAAACATTATTATTGGGACGAACCTCTTCTTTTCAAAATGTGCGCAGATCAGGTTATAAGGAGATGTGTACCACAAGAAGAACAAGAAGACATTCTCCATCACTGTCATGCTTCACAATATGGAGGACACTTAGGAGGCAATAAAACTGCTGCCAAGGTGCTGCAGTCAGGGTTCTACTGGCCGACACTGTACAAGGACGCACAGGAATTTTACAAAAACTGTGACAGGTGCCAACGGACAGGTAATATCTCGAGGAGAAACGAGATGCCACTGCAGAATATTTTAGAAGTCGAAATCTTCGACGTTTGGGGGATTGATTTTATGGGACCTTTTCCATCTTCGTGTGGAAATCTTTACATCCTCCTAGTAGTAGATTATGTCTCCAAGTGGGTAGAAGCAATCGCAACTCAAAAGAATGATGCCAAAACGGTCCAAAAGTTTTTGCACAAAAACATCTTTTCTAGATTTGGCATCCCTAGGGCGATTATCAGTGATGAAGGGAGACATTTTGACAACAGGGTAATTGCTGCCGCCTTGAGAAAATATGGTGTCAAGCACAGGATCGCGACAGCATACCACCTACAGACCAATGGACAGGCTGAGATTTCCAACAGGGAAGTGAAGAACATTCTTGAAAAGATGGTTAAACCAACTAGGAAAGATTGGTCTCTACTTCTGAATGATGCATTATGGGCATACAGGACAGCTTTCAAAACTCCATTGGGCATGTCTCCATTCCGATTGATCTATGGGAAAACCTGCCACCTGCCTGTCGAGATAGAGCACAAGGCATATTGGGCAATCAAGGCAGTAAACATGGACTTGGACAAGGCAGGCCAGAAAAGGCTGTTAGATTTGAATGAGATCGATGAAATACGGACGATGGCCTACGACAACGCAAGAATATACAAGGAAAAAACAAAGAAGTGGCATGACAAGAAGTTGCTGCCACGTCAGTTCTGCCCAGGGCAGCTTGTGTTGTTGTTTAATTCTAGGTTGAAACTCTTTCCAGGGAAGCTTAAATCTAGATGGTCTGGCCCGTTCCAAGTAGATCAAGTTTTTCCCCATGGTGCCATTACAATTCAATCATTAAAGGACGGGCACCAATTCAAAGTCAATGGACAACGCCTCAAGCATTATCAGGGGACTGAAGCCCCAGGAATACAGGAAGTGGTTACTTTAGGTGATGCCCCACAAGGCATCCCTAATTTAACCTAATTTTTATTTTTAGTTGTTTTATTATTTATTATTATTTATTAGGAAATTAGGTTTATATTATTCGAATAATGTTTTGTTTTTATAATTTCAGTTTTTAGGAAATGAAGGAGTCAAGTGAGAAAGAAGAAGTGGCCCAAGCCCACCGCCCATCCATCAACCCAATAAAGCCCATTTATGATAACCTGTCGTTTCGGCTGCTGGCGCAGACGGATTTGACAGGCTGTCAACAGACGCACAGCAGACGAAGAAGCGTGCGGCAGACGCACAGCAGACGCATTAATGCGTGTCAGACGCGTCAGACACGCAATATCCAATCTGTTGCCCCGTTTTTCCCGCCTGCCGTTGCGGCATTAAATGGGCAGCTACTCGACCGCTATATAAACCCCTTCCCCTTTTCATTTTTCATCACTTCTGATTTTCTCTCTTGTTATTCCCTTCTAGTTTTATCTACTTTCTCTCTTTTTTCAGCCCTTGCAACCAAAATGTCTTCACGACAAACCCGTCAGAACGCTGCTGCCGCTTCTTCTTCAGCAGCAGCATCCCCGTTCGCTAAAAAGGAACTATGGGAGGAACGGAGCTTCATCTATAACAGAGATGCCCCTCTTTTTGGACTCCGGCCGTTCATTATGAAGGCCATAACAGCACAACTTTGGGAGGACTTTGCCGAGCAACCGGCAGAGCTTAATGACACTCTGGTCAGAGAATTCTATGCGGCAATCGAAAGTAAGACGGCGACATCTGTCATCGTCCGAGGAGTGACAGTTCCTTTCACCGCCAGCAGCATCAACCATGTATTCGGCCTCTTCTTTGGCCCCAATGACGATGCTCATCAACAATTTTGGGACACCCTCGACGCTGCCGGACATGATGCTGTCATGAGGGAGTTGACAGAGGCGGGAACGACATGGAGCACCAGTAAGAAGAACCCCAACTCCGTCAATAGGGCGCAGCTACTCCCTGAGGCAAAACTCTGGAATGCTTTTATCAAAAAGCGTATCCTGCCCTCGTCCCACCATACGACAGTCAACAGACAGCGGTTGGCCCTCATCCACTCTATCATGCATGACAGGCCCATCAATGTGGGCAGGTACATGCAGGACAGCATTCTCGATTGTGCCTTCCGATCAGATTCACGACTCTGCCTGCCCTTCACCATCACTGCCCTCTGCCGCTGCGCTGCCGTACTGGAGGACCCTTCAGACAAAATCAAGAAGGGCAGCGGCTGGACAGACAACAACATCTCCAGCCTCATGGAGATCATCGTCGTATCGCCCCTCAACGCCTTCGATCCAAACGCCCCTCCTGCTGAGTCTGATGATGAACCTGCCACCGAACCTGCCCCAGAAGCTGCCACCAACACCGCTCCGGCAGATCAGAACGCCCACATCCTTGCTGCCATCCTCAGGATAGAGGAGCGCCAGATGAGTTTGATGACTTTCATCCGTGACTTCTCCATTGCAACGGTAAATTTCATTACCAATACTTTGAATTTTCCGGATGTCATTTTCCCCACCTTCCCCGCCCATTATTTCAATATCCCCTCCCCCACTCCCACACCACCTGTCTCTCCCCACGGAGAATCTGCCTCCTCCACACCTTCCCCGACGGCAGCCGGCAGCCCACCGGCAGACACCTCCCCTCGAGGCACCAAGCGAGCTGCCACTGATGACAGCCCTCTTGTCCGGAGGAATTTGGACAGCGCCTTCACGCGGGTAAAACGCATTAAGCATGTGGCCAACAAGAGAAGGCTGTCCAAAGCCATCACGAGTGGCAGCTGGGACAGCAGCAGCAGTTCTGATGTCCGACTAGTGGAGCCACCTGCCCTTCAACCTGCTGACGACCCTGTCCCCCAACCGGAGGAAGAACCTGCACCTCAACAGGCTGATGAACCTGTTGATCAACCTGCTCCGGAACCTGCCCAGCCACCTCCCCAACGCAGACGCCGCCATCAGATCCGCGTCAGCAGCAGCAGCGAGGACAGCGAATAAAATTTAAGTTTTTATTTCTTTTTCTCCTCTTATTGCTGCCTGCCCTTATATATTTGTGATGTACTTTTATTTATCGTGTTTTTCTTTATTTGTTTTTGTGTCATTTTGCATTGAGGGCAATGCAACCCTCGAGTTTGGGGGTGGCAACCCTCCATATTTAATGGAGTCTTTAGCACATCTTTTAATTAATTGTTGTGTCTTATTAGTTATTTATTTTCTTTTATCTTTAAAAAAAAATCAAAAAATTGAAACTGTTGGCTTAAAACTGTGAAGTTAACTTACCTGTCATGACGGCTCTGTCGTGGCAGCATCCTTAGGACATGTCAAGGAAAAGTTTAGAGCCTTTCTATAGTTCTGAAAACTTAAACACTTTTGTGACTGTTATATTGCTTAGATTTCTTTTAGCCAAACTAGAATAGGAAGATTAGAACTTGGATAGCCCCTAGAGGTGCCTAACACTGGCTCTAGGAAAGAAGTTTAGCAAAAGAAAATCAAAAACCTAGAGGTGCCCGAAACCGGCTCTAGGAAGCTAACTAGAGGTGCCCGAAACTGGCTCTAGAAAAACTTAGCTTGAAAATAGAAGAAAAAGAAGCATGAAAATGTGCCTTCTAAAAGAAAGTAAACTTTGGCATAAAATTCGAGTTAAGGAGTTGAATATTCTAGTGAAACTAAGAGAGTCTTAGCATATAACTGTTCACAAGCATGCACACACTGCACGAGAGCTATAGGGAGACTCCGGACAGATCCTAACCCTTCCGACAGGTTGCTGCCGCCATAGAGAATGAGCGACAGGTAAGGGACAGTTCATTGTTTGAAGGCCAACACAAAAATTTTCAGTTCTCTTTTAAGTCTTCATTGCTTGAGGGCAAGCAAAAACTTGAGTTTGGGGGTGTGTTGAGTGTGTAAAAGTTCTATTATTTACACCCTTTTTAACCCATATTTCTGCTGCATTCAAGCATCATTGCATTGCATTTAGGTTAGCTTTCAATAAAACATCACAATTATATAAAAGGCACGGATTCTACTGAAAGATGGCTATTTTTGCAGGTATCTGTCACAGTAGATGTCGAAGGCAGGCGCAGGGCAGATAAGCAGGAGAGCTGAACTGGACAAGCAACTGAAGAAGACGAACCTGTCATGGACCTGTCGTGACAGCATGGTGACAGCAGACTTATGAAGAGGAAAAGTGAAGCGGACCTCGATAGATAGAGAAAAATCTGCTCGTCTGTCGTGTGGAAGCCGAATATTTTTCCAAGCCCCAGATCAAAAGATATGTCAAGCCAAAGCTCAAGGAAAGGAATTCCCACAAAATAAGGATGCGGCTGGAAAGTAGGAGACTTTAGAGATTTAGTCTTTATTAGAATCTTACTTTTAATTAAAGTTGTAATCCTTGTTACCTTAGATAACTTGAGCCCAAAGCTTATATAAGGGCATAGATTAAACCTAGGGCATAACCGATTACCCCATAACCGAAACCTAAACCCTGCCGTTTACATGTCACCGATATGTTCTAAATTCCCCCTAGGGCTACGGGTTGTTTTGTAAAGTAGTTGCAAGGGTTGCTTTGTTTTAGGATTTTTCAAGTTCAATAAAATAAACTTCAAGTTCTTTTATCTTGGTTTTAATATCTTGCAAGAGCATCGGGAGAGCATTGTGAGGTTATCTATTTACTTAGCATCGGGAGAGTTAAGTATACGAAAGAGGTAAAAGCGCGTTCTCTAGTTTATAGTTGAACCATCTCGTGCTTAGGGATAAGGCGAGGTTAAGTGGCTAAGGAAGAATTCATACACATCGGTGTTCATCCTTCGATTCACGCCGGGAGGTATCATCAAAGACGTGATCATCGACAGACTTGTGCCTAGGGATAGGGCAAGGCAGATCTAGGATTCTTGCCAAACTTGAAGTACGGAGTTAGTGTTCGCTGCCGCGACAGCTAACGGACAGACGCCGCGACAGGTGCTGTCGGCGACGGGTGCGACGATAGAACTGGAGATCCTAAGCAATTCAATACCTGCACTACCGAGCAACTCAATACCATCCCATTCTCTCTATCTTGATATCTTTATTCTTTTTATTTACGTTTTCCTTACTATTTTCGTGACAATTCTCTCAAACTATTACTTTTACTTTGTGCAGTGAAATAAGGTGAAGTCATTAGCCCAATCCCTGTGGAGACGATATCCGATACTTCGTATCACTTTACTACTTGCGTCGTGTATACTTGCACTATAATTGCGATAGACTATTTTACACGCAACAGTCTGTCACACGCTTCTGCGTCTACCGTGACAGTTTGTTGACAGCCTATCTTATCCGTGTCTGCGGCGGCAACTGGGACGACAGGCTTCAATAAATGGGCTCTGTTGGGCTGATGGATGGATGGTGGGCTTGGGCACTTCTCTTTTTCTTCTTGACTCTTTTATTTCCTAAAAACAGAAAATATAAAAACATTATTCAAATAAAATAAACCTTATTTCCTAAATAATAAAAAAATAAAAATAAAGATTAGGTTAAATTAGGGGTGCCTTGTGGGGCATCTCCTAAGGTAACCACTTCCTGTATTCCTGGGGCTTCAGTCCCCTGATAATGCTTGAGGCGCTGTCCGTTGACCTTGAATTGGTGCCCGTCTTTTAATGATCGGATTGTGATGGCACCATGAGGAAAAACTTGTACCACTTGGAACGGGCCAGACCATCTAGATTTTAGTTTCCCTGGGAAGAGTTTCAACCTAGAATTGAATAACAACACAAGCTGCCCTGGGCAGAACTGTCGTGGCAACAACTTCTTGTCATGCCACTTCTTAGTTTTCTCCTTGTAAATTCTTGCATTGTCGTAGGTCATTGTTCTTATTTCTTCAATCTCGTTCAAATCTAACAGCCTTTTCTGGACTGCCTTGTCCAAGTCCATATTTACGGCCTTGATTGCCCAGTATGCTTTGTGCTCTATCTCGACAGGCAGATGACAGGTTTTTCCATAAATCAATCGGTATGGAGACATGCCCAATGGAGTCTTAAAAGCTGTCCTATATGCCCATAATGCATCATTAAGGAGTAGAGACCAATCTTTCCTAGTTGGCTTAACCATCTTCTCCAGAATGTTCTTAACCTCCCTATTGGATATCTCAGCTTGTCCATTGGTCTGTGGGTGGTATGCTGTCGCGATCCGATACTTGACACCATATTTCTTCAAGGCGGCAGCAATTACCCTATTATCAAAATGTCTCCCTTCATCACTGATAATCACCTTAGGGATGCCAAATCTAGAAAAAATGTTTTTTTTGTAAAAACTTTTGGACCGTTTTGGCATCATTCTTTTGAGTTGCGATTGCTTCTACCCACTTGGAGACATAATCTACGGCTAGGAGGATATAAAGATTTCCACATGAAGATGGAAAAGGTCCCATAAAATCGATCTCCCAAACGTCGAAAATTTCTACTTCTAGAATGTTCTGCAGTGGCATCTCATTTCTCCTCGAGATGTTACCTGTCCGCTGGCACCTGTCACAGTTCTTGTAGAAGTATTGTGCATCTTTATACAGTGTCGGCCAGTAGAACCCTGACTGCAGCACCTTGGCAGCAGTTTTGTTGCCTCCTAAGTGACATCCATATTGTGAAGCATGGCAGTGATAGAGAATGTCTTCTTGCTCTTCTTGAGGTACACACCTTCTTATAACCTGATCTGCACACATTTTGAAAAGAAGAGGTTCGTCCTAATAATAATGCTTAACATCATTTTGGAACCTCTTCCTGGCTTGATAATTAAGATCAGAAGGAAGTATTCCGCTAACTATAAAATTAACGAAATCAGCATACCAGGGGAGTTCAGAAGACTTACCTGCCGCCATGGCTGTCGCGACAGCGATTGCGGCAGCAAAGAGCTGCTCATCTGGGAAGGTCTCCAGTATGTTTGTCTTATCGGTTGGTAGACTCTGTCCCTGCTCCAACCTTGACAAGTGGTCTGCCACCTGATTTTCTGTCCCTTTTTTGTCCTTGATTTCAAGGTCGAATTCTTGCAATAGCAGGATCCACCGTATCAATCGAGGCTTTGCATGCTTCTTTGCGAACAAATACTTCAGGGCAGAATGGTCTGTGTGCACTATTACTTTCGTCCCAAGTATGTAAGAACGAAACTTGTCAATGGAGAACACCACAGCTAACAGCTCCTTTTCTGTGGTGGTATAGTTCACTTGGGCGTCATTCAATGTCTTGCTGGCATAATATATGACATGAAACAGCTTATCTCTGCGCTGCCCAAGTGCTGCCCCGACAACATAGTCACTAGCATCACACATAATTTCAAATGGCTGTGTCCAGTCTGGTGGCTGTACTATGGGGGCTGTTACTAGTTTTTCCTTCAGAACCTTGAATGCTTCAGTACATTCATTATTAAAGTCAAAGGGTCGGTTCTGCTCCAAAAGATGGCATAGGGGCTTGGTGATTTTTGAGAAATTTGCAATGAATCTCCGATAAAAGCCAGCATGCCCTAAAAAACTTCTAATACCCTTGACTGTGGTCAGCGGCGGCAGCTTCTCTATTACTTCTATTTTGGCCCTGTCGACTTCTATCCCACGGCAGCTAATCTTATGGCCAAGGACTATCCCTTCGTCCACCAAAAGTGGCACTTTTCCCAATTCAAAATAAGATTTGCTTTTTCACATCTTTCAAGTACCTTTTGTAGATTGCCGAGGCAGCTCTCAAAATCGTCTCCAAAGACGGAAAAATCATCCATAAAAATCTCAAGGAAGTCCTCCACCATATCGGAGAATATTGCCATCATGCACTTTTGGAAGGTAGCGGGTGCATTACATAATCCAAACGGCATTCTCCTAAAAGCGTATGTTCCGTAGGGGCATGTGAAAGTCGTCTTTTCTTGATCCTCCGGTGCGATCGCAATTTGATTATAACCTGAATAACCATCAAGAAAACAATAGTAAGGTTTACTCGCTAATCTATCAACCATTTGATCAATAAAGGGTAAAGGAAAGTGGTCCTTTCGGGTAGCTTTGTTAAGCTTCCGATAGTCCATACAAACCCTCCAAACGGTCACAGTCCTGGTTGGGATTAACTCATTGTTTTCATTGGTTATCACGGTCATTCCTCCTTTCTTGGGAACACATTGCACCGGGCTCACCCATTTGCTGTCGGAGATGGCGTAAATAATACCAGCATCTAACCATTTGATTATCTCTTTACGCACCACCTCTTTCATCGCATGGTTTAACCGCCTTTGGGCATCTATAGTCGGCTTATGATCTTCCTCGAGGAGGATTTTATGCATGCATAACGCCAGACTAATGCCTTGAATGTCAGCGATCGTCCATCCAATTGCCTTTGTGTGCTGCCGTAGCATGTCGATCAGCTGTCGTTCCTGTTCCTGTGGCAGCTTAGAAGAGATGATTACGGGCAGTGTGTCATTTGAACCAAGAAAAGCATATTTTAGCTGCCCTGGCAGGGGCTTCAGTTCTAAGGCAGGTGGTTCAACAGTAGATGGCTTTTGGATTAAGTGGTTATCCGAAGTATAATTCAAAGGTTCGAATAACTTACCTGGACGATTGCTTATCCAGTTTACCTCCTCCTGACCTTCAGTATCAGATGTATCGGATTCAGAGGAGTTGCTGTCGTCGGTGCTGTAGTCGTTGCTATCGTGACAGTCCTGTAGGTGGCTGCCGCGACAGTGACCAAATTTAATATCATGACAGCCCGACCTGATGCAGGGTTGATCAAGGGTAACGTCAGTGATAGCCTTGCATTCCTCGTCCACATCAGCATGTTTCATCGCTTGAAGAACATTCAACTTAATCTCTTGATCGTTCACTTCGCATGGTGAGTTCTCCTTTCTCCACATCAATCAGTGATCTTCCCGTGGCTAAGAAGGGTCGCCCAAGGATGATTGGTGCGTTTTCATCTGCTTCACAATCTAAAACAAGAAAGTCAGCAAGAAAAATAAACTTATCCACTCTTACCAGAATATCTTCAATTTTACCTTCTGGATGAACGTAAGAGCGGTCTGCCAGCTGCAGAGTTACTGTCGTGGGCCGCGCCTTTCCAATACCTAATTTTTGAAAAACAGACTTTGGCATTAAATTAACACTAGCACCAAGATCACAAAGTGCCTTACCCACAAATTTATTTCCGATTACGCAAGGTATGATGAAGCTCCCCGGATCCTTCTTTTTCTGGGGTGGCTACCGGTGAAGAATACTCATGCAACCTTCTGTCATCTTTACCGTTTCAAACTCCCCAAGTTTAGATTTTTTCGACATAACATCCTTGAGAAATTTAGTATAACCGGGCATCTCCCTAATGGCATCTAACAGCGGAATATTAATATGAACTTGCTTAAAAATATCATAAATCTTTTTAAGTTGAGATTCTTGCTTAGCTTGCTGTATCCGTTGAGGGAAAGGTGGCGGGGGACGGTAATCAGCAATACGTCCTTCCCACTGCATGCGAATCTGAGGACGGTAATCATCATTTTTCTCCTCTGTCGCTTCTGCTGTCGTGACAGGCTCATCGGCAGCAGTCTGTTTATCACCTGTCGGGGCAGCTTCCTCGGAAGGTTTATCTGAGACTGGGTCCTTTACTGTTTCAGCTTCTCTTTCCGGCCCTGGTAGTTTCTTCCCACTCCTAGTAGTAATAGCTTTACACTGCTCATGTGTGGGCTGCCTAGAATTTTCAGTATTACTAGGAAATCCTCCAGTCTGCCTCGGCTTAATATGTTGCGACACCTGACCCATTCGTGTCTCCAGAGATTTTAAAGTAGCTTCATGATTTGTCATCCTCATCTCTGTTTTATCCATGAAATTCTCTGTTTTCTTGACAAACTGATTCATATTCTCAATATAAGTACCGGTCTGAGACATAAAGGTGGCCAGAGTCTGTTCCAGTATACTGCTCGTGGCAACTGGTGGCTGCTGTTGCTGCTGCGGTGGCAGGTGCGGCGGCAGTTGCTGTCGTGTCAGCAATCTAGGTCCTCCCTGATTCTGATTATGTGCTTGAGGATTCAGGGCATTGTTAGGATTACTCCAGGAAAATTTGGGATCCTTCCTCCAATTGGGATTATAATTGTTGGAATTGTAATTTGGCTTTAAGTTTCTAACATATTTTCCCTCTTCTACTTGTATTGGGCACTCATCCCGACTATGATTTCCCTCACAGATATCACATACTTCCTCAACAGCAAATCCTTGTAGTCCATCATCATTCAATAACCTTTTCATTGCTTTAGTAAGGAATGCTACCTGTGATTTCATCGTGCTGTCGGCTTCGTAGTCCTTGACAGCAAGTACCCGTTTACCACCTCTTCTTGCAGTCGGAAACTGCTCCTCATTCTTTGCCAGATTTTTCAAAACTTGCAATGCCTCGTCCGGATCTTTATCGAATAATAGTCCATTTGCTGCTGAATCAATTCGAATACGAGTTTGTAAGTTGGCAGCATTATAGAACTTAGTTACCTGATTCCAGACGGGGAATCCATGCATTGGGCAGTTCCATAGAAGAGTAGTAAATCTGTCCCAGGCCTCGTGCATCGGCTCATCATCTTCCTGTTGAAAGGTAGCAATTTCGTTACGTAATCGCTCAGATAAATGCGAAGGATTAAAACGAGATAAAAATTCACGAGATAAATCTGCCCAAGTTCTAATTGAACCCGGCGTAAGTTTATTCCACCAAGTTTTAGCTCTGTCCCTCAATGAATGGGGAAATAACCGAAGCCTCAGTATCTCCGGATTAACTCCTGATAGTCTAAACAAACCACAGATCTCCTGGAACGTTTTGAGATGCTCCCTAGCATCCTCTGTAACAGCACCACTAAACTGCCCGGCATTGTTGATCATACTAAACATGACAAGTTTAAGCTCGAAGTTGTCAACGTCAATATCTGGCAGTGTGGTCTCCAGCTCTACATGATCGTTCAACATGTAGTCACGACAGGACCGTCGTCCGGCTGCTGCGGTCGGGTCGCCGACAGGCTCTATAACATCGCCGACGGGCGGGTCGTTTCCAACGTGGGCTATCCTCTCAAGCTGTTCCTCAAGGTACTCGTTCCTGGCTAGAAGGTGACGAAGTTGTTTCTTGAGATTGAAGGAACGTTCAACCTCCGGATCTAATGGATATTCAGGATCTTCACCTCTTTTAGATCTGCGCATAAACAAGAAAACCTCGTGAAAAGCAAGAGTTGAAAACACCAAAGAAAAATAGAAAAAGAAAAATAAAAATAAAAACAAAAACTAAAACGAAAAGTGCAATAAAAGAAAGGTGTAGTTATGTTGCCAATCCCCGGCAACGACGCCAAAAACTTGTTGCGTGTAAAAGAGTCTATCGCAATTGTAGTGCAAGTGTACACGACGCAAGTAGTAAAGTGATACAAAGTATCGGATATCGTCTCTACAGGGATTGGGCTAATGACTTCACCTTAATTCACTGCACGAAAGTAAAGGAAATAGTTGAGAAATTTGTCACGAAAATATTGAAGAAATCGTAAATAAAAGAGTAGAAATATCAAGATAGAGAGAATGGGCTGGTATTGAATTGCTCAGTAGTGCAGGTATTGCAATGCTTATGAAATCCAGTTCTGTCGTCGCGCCCGTCGCGGCAGCACCTGTCGCGGCAGCAGTCCGTCAGTTGTCGCAGCAGCAAACACACCAACTTAGTACGTTCAAGTTTGGCAAGAATCCCAGATCTGCCTTGGCCTATCCCTAGGTCCAAGTCTGTCGATGATCACGTCTTTGATGATACCTCCCGGCGTGAATCGAAGGATGAACACCGATGTGTATGAATTCTTCTTTAGCCACTTAACCTCGCCCTATCCCTAGGCACGAGATAGTTCAACTATAAACTAGAGAACTTGCTCTTATTTCTTTCGTATACTTAACTCTCCCGATGCTAAGTAAATAGATAACCTCACAATGCTCTCCCTATGCTCTTGCATGATATTAATAACCAAAATAAGAGAACTTGAAGTTTATTTTATTGAACTGAAAATTCCTAAAACAAAACAACCCTTGCAACTACTTTACAAATCAACCCGTGGCCCTAGGGGGTTTTAGAACATATCGACGGTGGGTAAACGGCGGAGGGTTTTTGGTTGTCGATTTTGGGGAAATCGGCTATGGGTTATGAGATCTCCTTGGTTAAAATCTATGCCCTTATATAAGCTTTGGGCTCAAGTATTCTAAGTTAACAAGGATTACAACTTTAATTAAAAGTAAGATTCTAATAAAGACTTAATCTTCAAGTATCCTACTTTTCAGCCGCCTTCCTTGTTTCTTGGGACTTCTTCTCCTTGAGCTTTGGTTTGACATATCTTTTGATCCGGGGCTTGGAAAAATATATGGTTTTCGTACGACAGACGAGCATAATTTTCTCTATCTATCAGGGTCCACTTTGCTTTTTCTCTCTGCAAAACTACTGTCACCATGTTGTCACGGCAGATCCATGGCAGCATTGTCCTTGTCATCTGCTTGTTCAGTTCAGCTCTTCTGCTTCTCTGCCCTGCGCCCGCCTTCTCCGTCTACTATGGCAGCAATCTGCAAAATCATCCATCTTTTAGTAGAATCCGTGCCTTTAATATATTTGTGATGTTTTGCTGTAAACTAACCTAAATGCAATGCAATGATGCTTGAATGCAGCAGAAATATGGGTTAAAAGGGTGTAAATAATAGAACTTTTACACACTGAACAATAATGTAGCTTGAGATTTTTAGGTAGCATTTTTAAACTTTTATGGCCGTATTGAATTTGAAATGTCATAATTTTTTGCAACCTTTTAAGCTTTATAGTTATCGAGATGATCTTTCCCTACCCGTGGAAAATTGGATTGCGGATTCGAATATTTGAGGATATTAATCTTTTTCAGATTTAGTAACAACAAATTCAGATAATATTTGGATTTAGATGTTAAGGTTATTATCTATTGCGGGTCCAGAGAATATAAATAGACGTCTCAAATATTCATTATCTAAATCTACATTAATATGCGAATGGGGATTGTGGATTTGGAAATTCGAATTTAACTCTATATTATAAAATGTAAAATATGTTTGCGTCTAATTAGATTCGGATCTTGATTATTTAGAATTTAATACTCGAACTAAAATTTTTGTGGAGTCAGATATTTAATATATTGTTAAAATTTATGTATGTACACAAATCTTTACACTAAGTTGAGCCACTTTGGCCTATGTTTGATACGTGTAAGAAATTCGGTATATACCATTTTTCTTATTACTTTTGTAAGAAATTGTATACATTTTGTAGTAATTTGTGTACATACACTCTACTTGTAAACCCGGGCACTGAAACTACTAGGACAGTTTCGAAACCCCTATACAAAGTTTGGCTTTATTTTGAATCTGCCACACTGGTACCGAAACTACTAGGCCAGTTTTGAAACCCCTATATCAAGTTTGGTTTTATTTTGAATTTGCCACACTAGTACCAAATCACTAGGCCAGTTTCGAAACCCCTATAGAAAGAGTAGCTTTATTTTGAATCTGCCACACTGGTACCGAAACCACTAGGCTAGTTTCGAAACCCCTATAAAAAGATTGGCTTTATTTTGAATCTGCCACACCGGTACCGAAACCACTAGGCCAGTTTTGAAACCTATCGTGCAGTTGGACTGGTACTAAGTTCGGTACATACAAAAATCCTTACATAAGTTGTAAGAAAATATGTTTTATCGTAACAAATAGGGTATGTACAAAAATCCTTACAAGACCATCAACCCTTTTGGTCTTTGGAAACATTTGGTAAGAAATTCGGTACAAACTTTATTTTATTACAAAGTGGTAAGAAATTGTGTACATTTTGGTAATAAGTTCGGTACATACAAAAATCCTTACATAAGTTGTAAGAAATTATGTTTTATTGTAACAAATAGGGTATGTACACAAATCCTTACAAGACCATGAGCCTTTTTGGTCTTTGGAAACCTTTGGTAAGAAATTCGGTACAAACCTTATTTTATTACAAACTGGTAACAAATTGTGTACATTTTTGTACTAAGTTCGGTACATACAAAAATCCTTACATAAGTTGTAAGAAATTATGTTTTATTGTAACAAATACGGTATGTACAAAAATCCTTACAAGACCATGAACCCTTTTTGTCTTTGGAAACCTTTGGTAAGAAATTTGGTACAAACCTTATTAAATTACAAAGTGGTAACAAATTGTGTACATTTTGGTAATAAGTTCGGTACATACAAAAATCCTTACATAAGTTGTAAGAAATTATGTTATATTGTAACAAATACGGTATGTACAAAATTCCTTACAAGACCATGAGCCCTTTTGGTCTTTGGAAACCTTTGGTAAGAAATTCGGTACAAACCTTGTAACGCCCCGGTTTTGGGCTTAGTAGTTTTGGGCGTTGACCGGTTTGGTCAAAGTGCTGTTCGAATCTAAAGAGGTGAAATTAGGAAAGCCTAGTTCGGGTTGCATTAAAAATATGGAAAAATGTTCTAAAATCATCTTTTAATATAATTAAGTGAACTGTGAAATCAATTTTGGAAAATGAGTTTTGGAAGGGTGACATTTTGGCTAGTGACCAAAATGTAATTTTTGAAAGTTTGGTGACTGTTTTCGAAAGGGTTGAAACTTTGAATCTTTAAGGAGCTATTATTCCAAAAGTAGTTTCTCCAGATTTTTCTAAGATATTTTGAGATATATTCTGATTTTAAAATATGTCAAAAGAGGAGGGAAAGCCATTTTGGCTATTTTGTTAACTAACTTTCCAATTTTCTTTCTCTCATTTTCTCTCAACCCAAACACCTTCTTTCCAGAGAATTGTTTCTGATTTTCTCACCTAAATCTCTCCTTTCAACTCTCTTTTGATTCCTAATCAACATATCTACAAAACCTCATCATTTGCTACTTGATTCATCAAGGTTTTTGATTCCAAAAAGAGGAGAAACTCAAGTTTGGAGGTAAGAACGTCCTTCTCCTCTAAACTATCAGTTCTTTACTGAAATTCCTAAGTTTTCAATCCTTAATTGATGTTTTATTAAAGGCTTTTAAGATGTGAAATGGATCTTGGCTTATAATGCAAGATTTGGTGATTTTTGGTGATTTTCGTTTGATCTGATTAATCTGTGATTTGAGATGTGTTTTTGATGTTAATTGAACACTAAATTGATAAGGAATTGAGTTTTGATTAATGCAATCCCGGATAGGTTGAGTTTCCTAAGTTTAGCTTGTGTTTCTTGGTTGTTTTTGAGGTGATCTTGTGGATCTGGTGTTGCTGGAGGTATAAGGATGTTATTAGGCTCTTTTTAGATGTTAAATGTTGTTAAAGGATGTTAGGTTTTAATGGTTTATGGCTGGGCTTTGTTGAGAAGTGGTTTGGATGCATTTTCGGTTGTGTTTGGTAGCCGAAAATGGAGTGTGGATGAGAGCAGCGAGTTTAGGTGCTTTCATTGAAGCAATTAATGCATGATGATGCATTAATCCTCTGCTTTGATGTCTTAAAACAGGGGAGACATCTTTGGATCCAAGAGTTGTTGATCCGGAAGCTTGATTTGGTGCTTCGGCAAGAGGCGAAGTGGAATCGGTGAGTGAAATTGGGTTTTCGGCTTTGAAACCAATGTCTTGGGAGCTTAGTTTAAGTCTAAACAACTTTGCTAAGCTCAGGTGTAAGTTTTCGGAAGGTACTCTCTAGTGGTGGCCATGATTTTGTTGTGATGCAATGTGGTTTATTGCATGATTTAAATACTGTTTTGAAAGCATGATTTAGCATGGTATTTGCTGTTTTTATAAGCCATATGTTGAGGGAAGCTCAAGGTAAGAGTTCCTTGTTTTTGTACATTGATAAAATGTGGTTTGATGCTTTAAAATGCATGATGAATATGGCTTGGTTTAATGCTTTAAAACAGTGGATTAAATGATGAAAATGATGTATATTGGCAAGTGATGTTTTGAAAAGGTTAAGGTCACTAAGGTGGTTAAAAGTCCTTGAGTGAGCCTTGTTTACTTAAGAACATCAAGGTGGTTAAAAGTCCTTGGATGATTCTTGCTATGGACACAAAGGTGGTTAAAAGTCCTTGTGTGATCCTTTCCATGGTGGTTAAAAGTCCATGGGGCCAAGGTGTTTAAAAGTCCTTGGGGCCAAGGTGGTTAAAAGTCCTTGGGGTGAAACTTAATGTGGACACAAAGGTGGTTAAAAGTCCTTGTGTGGTCCTCTTCCATGGTGTTTAAAAGTCCATGGGCCAAGGTGTTTAAAAGTCCTTGGGGCCAAGGTGTTTAAAAGTCCTTGGGGTGAAAGTTGATGAACTTGTTTTTAAAGAAATGGAACTTATCACTTGTGGCCAATATGACATGTTATGATGTGAAGCATGAGATGCTTGTTTTAAGTATGCTTTTGAGCATGTGCAAATGTTGATTTGAAGCATGATTTATAAATGTTTTATAAATGCATTATTGAATGGTTTTATGAGCATTCCTCACTAAGCTTTTGCTTACGCTCTCTTCCGTTTTCTTAATTCAATAATGCAGAACATTAAAGTACTTTGAGGGCAGCAAGGAAGGCAAGCAATCAAGTGGTGGTAAAGCTCAAAGTATGGAATGTTTCTTAAGTACATTTCTAGCTTTTGGTAATTTGGCAATGGGGGACCTATGTGTATGTTTTGGGAGAGGTTTTGAACTCCCTAAGTATGTTGAATGTTGAAGAGAATGCTGGTTTTAGTGTTTGGCCTTTATATGCTTGAATTGGAAGTTTATGCTTGTATGGTTTGCTTGTGTAGGAAGCATGCCTATAGATTTGGGGCTTTTTGCATATGAGGTTGTTTTGATGAATTGTTGATGCAAGTATGTCTTATATATGTTGAATTGCATGCTGGTAAAGTTTGGTAGCATTTGGAGCATGATTGGATGTTTAATTGCATGTTTAAGAATGCATTTTGGAGCAATCTGTGCAAGGTGTTTCGGAACAGTATCACCCGTTTCGGAATAGGTGCCTTAAACAAAGCCCAGGCGTCCGAAACGGGAGGGACCGTTCCGAAACGGTTTGGCTACTGCCAGCCCGTGTTGCGGTACGCGTTGCGGAACGGCCCCGCGTTTCGAAACGGGCTCTGCCTGTTTCGGAACGAGTGACCGTTAGGGGCTGACATTGGCAGTTAAATGTTTTGAATTGTTTGCATTTTGGTCCTGAATCTTGTTTGTGCAATTGTATGAGCTTGGGAAGTCCTTTTGAGCTGAAATTTCACAGTGAAGCATGAAACCTGACTAATTACAAGCTGGTAACTTTAATTTGGGTTAAGTCCTCATATTTATCAGAAATTACAATTTGGTCCCTAAAGTTGTAATTTGTTCAATTGGGTCCCTGTTTGATCTCTGATGTTTGTGATCTTTGAGTATGATGTTTGTTTGATCACAATTAGGGCTAATGTGCATCTAGACAAGATTAAAAAGAAAAAAAAGGGTCGTTAATCAAGGTTGACTTTCGGGTTGACTTTGGTTTTCCCCATGTGACTTTCTTAATTCGGGTCAACCGTCTAGGCCGGGTTAAGGGGGTTACATTTGGTGGTATCAGAGCTGATGTAACGCCCCGGTTTTGGGCTCAGAAGTTTTGGGCGTTGACCGGTTCGGTCAAAGTGCTGATCGAATATATAAGAGTGAATTTAGGAAAGCCTAGTTCGGGTTGCATTAAAAATATGGAAAAATGTTCTAAAATCATCTTTTAATATATATAAGTGAACTGTGAAATCAATTTTGGAAAATGAGGTTCGGAAGGTTGACATTTTGGCTAGTGACCAAAATGTAATTTTTCAAAGTTGCGGGACAGTTTTATAAAGGATTGAAACTTTGAATCTTTAAGGAGCTATTATTCCAAAAAGGATTTCTCCGGATTTTTCTAAGATATTTTAAGGCTTTATTCTGATTTTTTAAAGATTATGAAAGGGAGGGAAATCATTTTAACCAATTTCTTAACTAACTTTCCATTTTCTCTCAATTTTCCTTTTCTCTCATTTTCTCTCAACCCAAACACAATTCTCCAGATTTCCTTCTCTGATTTTGACATCTAAATCTCTCATTTCAACTCTCATTTGATTCCTAATCATCTCATCAACAAAACCTCTCAATTTGCAAGTTGTTTCATCAAGCTTTTTGGCTCTAAAATGGAGAAATTCAAGTTTGGAGGTAAGAACGTCCTTCTCCTCTAAACTATCAGTTCTTTACTGAAATTCCTAAGTTCTCAATCCTTGATTTATGTTTTGTTAATGGCTTTTCAATTGAAATCTTGATTTTTGGCTAAAATGCAAGATTTGGTGATTTTGGTGAAATTTTCGTGTGATCTGTTTGGGCAGTGTTTTGAAGTGTCAAAATGATGTTAAATGAATGCTAAATTGATTAGAAGTTGAGGTTTAATCAATGCAATCCCGGATAGGTTGAATTTCCTAAGTTTGGCTTGAGTTTTTGGTTGTTTTTGGAGTATTTTTTGGTGATCTGTTATACCTGGAGGTATAAGGATGTGTTTGTGATCATTTTGGATGTTAATTGATGTATAAAAATGGTTAGAAGTGATGGATCTTGGCTGGGTTAAGTTTTGGAAGTGTTTGGAGGTGATTTCGGTTGTGTTTGGTATCCAAATTGTTAGATTTGTGATGACCAGCGAGTTGTGTTGTTGTTGCTGGTGTTTTAATGCATAAGGATGCATTAATGTTCTGTTTTTGTGTGCTTGAAACAGGGGAGTTTGATCCGTGAGCTTTAGAGGTGTTGCGGAAGGTTTTGGATGCTTGGAAGGCTTGTTGGCTAGCCTTGTTTTGGTTATCGGTGAGTGAAGTTGGGATTTCAGCTTTTAAACCAAGGTTTGAAGGTTTTTGGGAGCTTAGTGTAAGTCTAAACAACTTTGCTAAGCTCAAGAGTAAGTGAATGGATTTTTGCTCTTGAGTTGTGTGTGATTTGGTTTTAAAAGCAAATGTGGTTGATGATTGAAATGCATGTGTTTTGCATGGTTTAATTCTGTTTTGTAAGCATGTTTTAGCATGGTTTAATGCTGGTTTTGAAAGCCATTTGTGAAGGATGCTCAAGGTAAGAGATCCTTGGTTTTGTATATGGTAAT
Source organism: Hibiscus tridactylites (assembly GCA_958450335.1). Lineage (NCBI taxonomy): Eukaryota > Viridiplantae > Streptophyta > Magnoliopsida > Malvales > Malvaceae > Hibiscus > Hibiscus tridactylites. The sequence continues at coordinate 36,664,167 of OY288288.1, forward strand.
TGTGGTTTTGATGCATAGTGTTGCATGTTGATCAATGGCTTTGTATGATGCTTTAAAACAGTAAATTGATGATGGTAGATGTTACCTTTTGCATATTGGTTATGCATGTGAATCATTGGATTAATGAGGTAATGGTTTTGCATATTGGTTATGCATGTGAATCATTGGGCTAATGTTGTGATGGTTTTGCATTATGTTTATGCATGTGGAACATTGGATTAATATGGTAAGATGGTTATATTGGAAAGTGATGTAAATGGTTCTTGGTTTGTTGATCGGATATAGTTAGCCGGCTATAGGATTGGGTGCACCGTGAATTAAGTCGCCTTGGAGGTGGAGTGGTCAAGAGTGGACCGGGAAACTCCCTTCAAGTATCCTAACGAGATGAGGTCATAATGGAGGTTGTTGCCCATTCGAGGACCTTGGTTAAGCAAAGGTTATATGGTGGTTAAAAGTTCATATGTGAGAACCTTGTGCTTGTTAAGATCACAATGGCAGTGTTAAGTCCATGTGTGGATCTTGTGTGGGGTGTCCCGGATCTCGTTAGTGATTTATACAACTACCAATCGGTTATGCAAAGGTTGTATGGTGGTTAAAAGTCCATACATGGAAACCTTGTGCATGTTGAGGTTGTATGGTGTTTAAAAGTCCATGCATGGGAACCTCGGTAAAAGCTAAGGTTGTATGGTGTTTAAAAGTCCATACATGGGAACCTTAGGCTTGTAAGGTCAAATGGTGTTTAAAAGTCCATTTGGGAGACCTTGGATTGATAGGGTGTATGGAGCGTAGGGACAACGCTCGGAATCCGCGTATCCGATCGGGTTGTTGAGTTGAAAAGTGAATGTGGTTGATCACTTGGAAGCCAATGTAATGTTCTTGATCATAGAGAAGCATGAGATGCTTGAAATGATGCATGGTTGCATGTGAAGCATGAGATGCTTGGAATGATGCATGGATGCATGTGAAGCATGAGATGCTTGAAATGATGCATGATTGCGTGTGAAGCATGAGATGCTTGAAAAGATGCATTGTTGCATGAAAAGTGTATGATGCTAGTGAATGCATGTTTACTTGTTATGTTGAACAAGTGTTGGTTATCATTTGGTAAATGATGCATGTGAGCATGAAATATCTATATTGCATTGGAGTCTTGTAAGACTTGTTTTTAAAGGCATGTGAAGATGTTGTTATGGTTCTTATGTTGCCTTGGTTAAATGCATGAGATGGATTATTTGAGTTATGGTTTTAAAAGGTTTCTTGCTTGAAATGGCTTTCAAGTTTAACAAAGGTATGTTGTGAAATGGGAGTGTTTTCCATGGTTTTGTTTAAGCTTGGCATATGGTATTTATGCATGATTTGAGCTTGATGTTGAAAAGGGTTTTCAAACATGGCTTTGGTAATCAAATCGGGTTTGTTTTAAAAGTGTTTAATGACCCGCTGCATTGATGGTGTTTTGGTTTTGAGCATTCCTCACTAAGCATTATGTGCTTACGCTCCTTTTTGTCCATCAATGCAGATTCTTGAAGTTTGGACAGCAAGGGGCAAGGGATTCAAGGTGGACTCCAATGGAGATGTATGTCTCGGTGAATAGCTATAGTTAATAAGGGCAATGGGGTAGAATCTCTCGGGTTTAAGTGTATGTGATCGTATATGTGTGATCAAGAATGTTTTAATGTTGTTGCTAATGTTGTGGAACATGAATTGGCTTAAATGAGATTGAATTGGAAGGTTTGTGCCTAAATGGTTGCTTGTGTAGGAAGCATGCCTATTGATTTGGGGCTTTCCTTATATGTTGTGTTTCTGTTGAATTGTTGATGCAAGTATGTCTCATTTATGTTGAATTACATGTTGGTAAAGTTTGGTGGCTTTTGAGCATGTTTGAATGATCAATTGTGTGTTTGAGTGAGCAAAATGCAGCATTCTGGGCTAGGCGTTTCGGAACAGATGACACCGTTTCGGAATGGGTGCCCTGCATGAACCCAGGCGTCCGAAACGGGTGCCACCGTTCCGAAACGGAAAGCATTCTGCCATACCCCCGTTGCGGAACACGTTGCGGAACGGTCCCGTGTTTCGAAACGGGCTTGGCCTGTTTCGGAACGGGTGACCGTTGGGGGCTGACATGGGCGGTTAAATGTTTCAAAATGTTTGCATTTTGGTCCTGAATCATGTTTGTGCAATTGTATGAGTTCGGGATGTCCGTTTGAGCTGAAATTTGGCAGGGAAGCATGAAACCTGATTAATTTTAAGTTGGTAACTTAAAATCTGGTTAAGTCCTTAAAGTTTTCAGAAATTACAATTTGGTCCCTAAAGTTGTAATTTGTTCAATTGGGTCCCTGTTTGATCTCTGATGTTTGTGATCTTTGAGCATGATGTTGCGTGATCACATCTAAGGTTAATGTGCATCTAGACAAGATTAAAAAGGGAAAAAAAGGGTCGTTAATCAAGGTTGACTTTCGTGTTGACTTTGGTTTTCCCCGTGTAATCTTCGTAGTTCGGGTCAACCGTCTAGGCCGGGCTACGGGGGTTACATTTGGTGGTATCAGAGCTGAGTTGCGAAGGTTGGGGAAAACGGTAAGTTGATGTGATGTGTGTTTGATGTTTACCTTGTTGTGTGGTTGAAAGTTGGTTGAAACATGTGTTTTTGAGTATGCTGATGATGTTTCTGAGCATGTTGCTGATGTATGCAAGCATGTTTTGTGGTTATGAATCTTGGTTGAGTTTATGTGGATATGTGCTGATGCTATGAGCTGATGTTATGCATGGTGAATGTGTTTTGAGCATGTTATGTTGCTAATATGCTGGTGCAATTGGATGTTGTTTGGTGTAAGCATGATCAAGGTATGTTGTTGATATGCTTGATGTTGTGATATCCATGTTGTGTTGACTGTTATGTCATGTAAAGGGGAGGATTCGGGATACCCATTGCCTTATTAATATAGCTATTGTGTTATTTGGAGTTGGAGTTTGAATCCTTGCTTAATGCTGGTCTAACTGGTTTGTTTGCTTGTTGTGATTGTATGTTTGTTGTTGTTAGTGGTATGGCAAAGTCGATGAAAGAATGGCGGTTGAGTGAGATGGTTGCTGCCTTGGGGCAGGTTGTTAAGGCAAGGAATTCACCCTTTTGTAAAGGTGTTTTGTCTCAGTCTTCTGTGCCTAGTGTTGAAGTGGTAAGGCAAGGGAAAGAAGCTGGTTCTGTGATGAAAAGTTCATTATCTGTTGTTCAGGAGGTGTTGGGAACATCTCAAGCTGTGGTAGAGGTAAAATCAGTGGATGTGCTGGCTGTGGGATGTGAGGGTTTGCCGAAGCAGCGTTTGCTTGATTTGGGTGCTGTGGAATATCATGGTTCTACACCGGGGATGTTTGAGGCCTGGTTGGCCAGTGTGATTCTGATCTTGGATCGGGAAGGCTGTGATTATGCCTGTAGGCTGGGGAGTGTTGTTTCTCTGATGTTGGAAGATGCGTGTGCCTGGTGGACATCTGTGGCGGTGGCGTCACATATTCCTGATATTGATTGGGATTTCTTTGTATCGGCTTTTTATGAAAGGTATCTTGGAGAGAAGTTTCCAAGGGTTAAGCAATGTGAAGGTAGTGCTGTTGGTGAGCAAGTGTTGCTTGAGCAAGGAGTAGAAGCTCAGTCATCTGTGTGTGACCGATGTGAAAGGCAACATGTTGGAAGTTGTTGGGGCGCAGGTGTTTGCTGGAATTGTGGTTCTAAAGTGCATGTTAAGCGTGATTGTCCACATGGAGTGAGGTCAGTTTCAGTGATAGCCAAAGGGTCTCAGAAAGGTCGTGGGCACGGCCGAGGCGAGGTTCAGAGGTGGCAGAAAGAGCAGGAGGTTGTGAAGAGTGTGGGAAAGGAGAGTTGCTGGAAATGTGGGTCTGCTGGACACATGAGACGTGATTGTTTGATGTTGGCTCGGAACAGCCAAGGTTCTTTACCGCAAGGAGTTGGTGGTGACCCCGGTGTGTTAGCTAGTGCTGCAATGGTGCGGCAGGAGGATGATGGTTCCGCAAGGAAGAGAGCTCGTCTGATGAAGCTTCAGGATGGTGTTGTGCTTTCAGGTAACCTTGTTAAGTGATCTTTGCTTTAGTTACCTTGGTTTGGTTTCTATTGGTTTTCCTTGCGTGGTAAGTCTAGTCTTGTTGCTAGTATGTTTGAGGTAGTGGTAGTTGTGGTTTGGAAACATCTTGGGTGTGAGGAAGGCTTGGGTGAGTATCTTGTGGTTAATGGTTGTTGGTATGATGGAGTTAGATAAGTTAAATGTGAGTTAGGAGGTTGTTCTTAGACAGATTTTGAGGATGTTATTGGAGGGTGTGAACTAGCATTCATGCACAGTTAAAATCATTGTTATATGCTATATTATATATGTTGGTCCATGCATACATGTGGCATGACACTAGAGGTTTTGCATACATGTACATCAGGCATTGATAGGGCATGTAGGTGATCATGCATACGATGTTCACGCTCGCTAATAACTAATCGAATCTGTTAGTGTTGTGGTTGGATTAGGTGGGATGATGGGTTTTTAGAGGTTGTTTGGTGCTGAGTGAGAGTTAGAAGCGTTGGAGTTTGTTAAACTAGTTGCTAGTGATAGTGAGAGTGGTGTAGCCTGTTGGTAGAAGGATAGTGTTTGATGCTCAGAGAGTTTAGTGGTTTGGTGGTGAAGGGTATCGGTTGAGGTTAGTATCGGTTAAGTGGTTTGTTTAGCTAAAAGGAAGTGGTAGTTCCTTGGTGCTAAGTGATGTTGCAGCTTAGTGGTTGAGTTCCCAAGTGCTGAGGTAGTTTAGCTTTTAAGTTGTTGTAGAAAGGTTGTGTTTGTAAGTGTTGGTTCTTGGTAACCTTCGAAGAGTTGAGAAGATGATCTGTGTGTTTGAGCTGGGTAATGTTCTGGTAATGCAAGTGTTCTGGTTGAAGTTTGTAGTGAAAGGGCTGTGAAAGATCGAAGGCTTTCGTTGGTTGTTTGGGTTCTTGTGAGAAGTGGTAGGCTGGTTGTGGTTAAGAAAGTTCCGTTTGAAGTCAGTTGGTGGTGTGTGGAACGGCTGACGGATTCAAGTTGGGGTTGTGATGTAATTTTTGGTATCTAGGTGAGTAGTCCTGGTGAGCTGTTGTGGTAATGTTTTTGACGGATGTGAAGGATTGTCAGCTTCGTTGAAGAGTTTGAGTCAACAGTTGATGTTTAAGGATTTATGCTTGTTGGGAAAATCTTTGGAAGAGGTTTGGAAGTCGCAAGAGTTTTAGAAGCAGAGAGGTTGCCTAGTGGCTGAGTTGGATTGGTTGTTGTCTCTGTGTAAACAAGTCTTGGGAGTTGTGTGATACAGTGTTGTCTGCTGTAAGAGTTGAAGTTCTTCAGGTTGATGTTGGGATTGTGTATAGTTCGGTTATGTGGAAGGTTAGGTCGTGGTTACCCTTGAGAGTTTGGATTTGAGAACAGTGTATGGTGGTGTTAAGTTTTGGTGGAGGTTTTGTGTGGAAAGTGATTTGTGGTGTTTGAGGCTGTTGTCTTGTGTGTTGGTTTGAGAAGGTTGTGGTTCTCTTTTCGCTGGTTGAAATTTCGAGGACGAAATTTCCTAAGGGGGGGAGAGTTGTAACGCCCCGGTTTTGGGCTCAGAAGTTTTGGGCGTTGACCGGTTCGGTCAAAGTGCTGATCGAATATATAAGAGTGAATTTAGGAAAGCCTAGTTCGGGTTGCATTAAAAATATGGAAAAATGTTCTAAAATCATCTTTTAATATATATAAGTGAACTGTGAAATCAATTTTGGAAAATGAGGTTCGGAAGGTTGACATTTTGGCTAGTGACCAAAATGTAATTTTTGAAAGTTGCGGGACAGTTTTATAAAGGATTGAAACTTTGAATCTTTAAGGAGCTATTATTCCAAAAAGGATTTCTCCGGATTTTTCTAAGATATTTTAAGGCTTTATTCTGATTTTTTAAAGATTATGAAAGGGAGGGAAATCATTTTAACCAATTTCTTAACTAACTTTCCATTTTCTCTCAATTTTCCTTTTCTCTCATTTTCTCTCAACCCAAACACAATTCTCCAGATTTCCTTCTCTGATTTTGACATCTAAATCTCTCATTTCAACTCTCATTTGATTCCTAATCATCTCATCAACAAAACCTCTCAATTTGCAAGTTGTTTCATCAAGCTTTTTGGCTCTAAAATGGAGAAATTCAAGTTTGGAGGTAAGAACGTCCTTCTCCTCTAAACTATCAGTTCTTTACTGAAATTCCTAAGTTCTCAATCCTTGATTTATGTTTTGTTAATGGCTTTTCAATTGAAATCTTGATTTTTGGCTAAAATGCAAGATTTGGTGATTTTGGTGAAATTTTCGTGTGATCTGTTTGGGCAGTGTTTTGAAGTGTCAAAATGATGTTAAATGAATGCTAAATTGATTAGAAGTTGAGGTTTAATCAATGCAATCCCGGATAGGTTGAATTTCCTAAGTTTGGCTTGAGTTTTTGGTTGTTTTTGGAGTATTTTTGGTGATCTGTTATACCTGGAGGTATAAGGATGTGTTTGTGATCATTTTGGATGTTAATTGATGTATAAAAATGGTTAGAAGTGATGGATCTTGGTTGGGTTAAGTTTTGGAAGTGTTTGGAGGTGATTTCGGTTGTGTTTGGTATCCAAATTGTTAGATTTGTGATGACCAGCGAGTTGTGTTGTTGTTGCTGGTGTTTTAATGCATAAGGATGCATTAATGTTCTGTTTTTGTGTGCTTGAAACAGGGGAGTTTGATCCGTGAGCTTTAGAGGTGTTGCGGAAGGTTTTGGATGCTTGGAAGGCTTGTTGGCTAGCCTTGTTTTGGTTATCGGTGAGTGAAGTTGGGATTTCAGCTTTTAAACCAAGGTTTGAAGGTTTTTGGGAGCTTAGTGTAAGTCTAAACAACTTTGCTAAGCTCAAGAGTAAGTGAATGGATTTTTGCTCTTGAGTTGTGTGTGATTTGGTTTTAAAAGCAAATGTGGTTGATGATTGAAATGCATGTGTTTTGCATGGTTTAATTCTGTTTTGTAAGCATGTTTTAGCATGGTTTAATGCTGGTTTTGAAAGCCATTTGTGAAGGATGCTCAAGGTAAGAGATCCTTGGTTTTGTATATGGTAATTGTGGTTTTGATGCATAGTGTTGCATGTTGATCAATGGCTTTGTATGATGCTTTAAAACAGTAAATTGATGATGGTAGATGTTACCTTTTGCATATTGGTTATGCATGTGAATCATTGGATTAATGAGGTAATGGTTTTGCATATTGGTTATGCATGTGAATCATTGGGCTAATGTTGTGATGGTTTTGCATTATGTTTATGCATGTGGAACATTGGATTAATATGGTAAGATGGTTATATTGGCAAGTGATGTAAATGGTTCTTGGTTTGTTGATCGAATATAGTTAGCCGGCTATAGGATTGGGTGCACCGTGAATTAAGTCGCCTTGGAGGTGGAGTGGTCAAGAGTGGACCGGGAAACTCCCTTCAAGTATCCTAACGAGATGAGGTCATAATGGAGGTTGTTGCCCATTCGAGGACCTTGGTTAAGCAAAGGTTATATGGTGGTTAAAAGTCCATATGTGAGAATCTTGTGCTTGTTAAGATCACAATGGCAGTGTTAAGTCCATGTGTGGATCTTATGTGGGGTGTCCCGGATCTCGTTAGTGATTTATACAACTACCAATCGGTTATGCAAAGGTTGTATGGTGGTTAAAAGTCCATACATGGAAACCTTGTGCATGTTGAGGTTGTATGGTGTTTAAAAGTCCATGCATGGGAACCTCGGTAAAAGCTAAGGTTGTATGGTGTTTAAAAGTCCATACATGGGAACCTTAGGCTTGTAAGGTCAAATGGTGTTTAAAAGTCCATTTGGGAGACCTTGGATTGGTAGGGTGTATGGAGCGTAGGGACAACGCTCGGAATCCGCGTATCCGATCGGGTTGTTGAGTTGAAAAGTGAATGTGGTTGATCACTTGGAAGCCAATGTAATGTTCTTGATCATAGAGAAGCATGAGATGCTTGAAATGATGCATGGTTGCATGTGAAGCATGAGATGCTTGGAATGATGCATGGATGCATGTGAAGCATGAGATGCTTGAAATGATGCATGATTGCGTGTGAAGCATGAGATGCTTGAAAAGATGCATTGTTGCATGAAAAGTGTATGATGCTAGTGAATGCATGTTTACTTGTTATGTTGAACAAGTGTTGGTTATCATTTGGTAAATGATGCATGTGAGCATGAAATATCTATATTGCATTGGAGTCTTGTAAGACTTGTTTTTAAAGACATGTGAAGATGTTGTTATGGTTCTTATGTTGCCTTGGTTAAATGCATGAGATGGATTATTTGAGTTATGGTTTTAAAAGGTTTCTTGCTTGAAATGGCTTTCAAGTTTAAGAAAGGTATGTTGTGAAATGGGAGTGTTTTCCATGGTTTTGTTTAAGCTTGGCATACGGTATTTATGCATGATTTGAGCTTGATGTTGAAAAGGGTTTTCAAACATGGCTTTGGTAATCAAATCGGGTTTGTTTTAAAAGTGTTTAATGACCTGCTGCATTGATGGTGTTTTGGTTTTGAGCATTCCTCACTAAGCATTATGTGCTTACGCTCCTTTTTGTCCATCAATGCAGATTCTTGAAGTTTGGACAGCAAGGGGCAAGGGATTCAAGGTGGACTCCAATGGAGATGTATGTCTCGGTGAATAGCTATAGTTAATAAGGGCAATGGGGTAGAATCTCTCGGGTTTAAGTGTATGTGATCGTATATGTTTGATCAAGAATGTTTTAATGTTGTTGCTAATGTTGTGGAACATGAATTGGCTTAAATGAGATTGAATTGGAAGGTTTGTGCCTAAATGGTTGCTTGTGTAGGAAGCATGCCTATTGATTTGGGGCTTTCCTTATATGTTGTGTTTTTGTTGAATTGTTGATGCAAGTATGTCTCATTTATGTTGAATTGCATGTTGGTAAAGTTTGGTGGCTTTTGAGCATGTTTGAATGATCAATTGTGTGTTTGAGTGAGCAAAATGCAGCATTCTGGGCTAGGCGTTTCGGAACAGATGACACCGTTTCGGAACGGGTGCCCTGCATGAACCCAAGCGTCCGAAACGGGTGCCACCGTTCCGAAATGGAAAGCATTCTGCCAGACCCCCGTTGCGGAACGCGTTGCAGAACGGTCCCGTATTTCGAAACGGGCTTGGCCTGTTTCGGAACGGGTGACCGTTGGGGGCTGACATGGGCGGTTAAATGTTTCAAAATTTTTGCATTTTGGTCCTGAATCATGTTTGTGCAATTGTATGAGTTCGGGATGTCCGTCTGAGCTAAAATTTGGTAGGGAAGCATGAAACCTGATTAATTTTAAGTTGGTAACTTAAAATCTGGTTAAGTCCTTAAAGTTTTCAGAAATTACAATTTGGTCCCTAAAGTTGTAATTTGTTCAATTGGGTCCCTGTTTGATCTCTGATGTTTGTGATCTTTGAGCATGATGTTGTGTGATCACATCTAAGGTTAATGTGCATCTAGACAAGATTAAAAAGGGAAAAAAAGGGTCGTTAATCAAGGTTGACTTTCGGGTTGACTTTGGTTTTCCCCGTGTAATCTTCGTAGTTCGGGTCAACCGTCTAGGCCGGGCTACGGGGGTTACAGCTGAGTTCTCGAGTAATTGGGAATGAATGTGTGCATGATTGAAGTATGTATGCCTTGTGTGCTTGTTGTTCGAAAGCATGTTTAGTGGCTTGTGATTTGGATGCAATTGAGTTGTATGCTGTGATGTAGCATGTTGTGGGTACCCATTGCCAAATAAAAGCTAATGAAATGATGTTGATTTTGAATGAAATTGAGCTTGAATACTTGGATTGCTTACCTTGCTGGGCCTGACTTTGTTTAATTTGTATTGTTATTGCATGGTAAAAGTATGGCACCACGTAGAGAGTTAAGAAGTAGCGTGAGAGCTACGACCCCGGATGGGAATGAGAACGAAGAGAATGCGGGTAGTGCTGTGTTACCTCCTCCTCCACCTGGTGGTGGTGGTGCAGAGAGGGAAAGAGCTGGAGCTGCAGCAGCTGGTGCTGGAGCTGCTGGACCAGAAGTTGGTCAGGGGCAAGCTATGCTTGATATGACGATGTTAGTACAAGCTATTGCGGGTGCTTTTCGAGCAGCAGTAGCTGGAGCTCAAGGAGCTGGGCATCAGGGAGATGCTGGAGTTAGACTACCTTTGGAGCGTCTGCGCAGTCTTGGTGGGACTGAGTTCAGGGGTATGTCCGCTGAGAGTTCAGAAGCTTGGCTAGAGAGTACCAAGCGAATCTTGGGTCAGATGAGTTGCACTGATGTGCAAAAGTTGGGCTGTGTGGTATCCTTGCTTCAGGATGATGCATATACATGGTGGACGACCACAATCTCTGGGATGGCTGAAGCTGATGTGACTTGGACATTCTTTCAGAATGTGTTCAAGCGGAGATATCTTGGTGTGAGATATCTTGATGAGAAGAAGCGTGAGTTCATGACTCTTACCCAGGGGAGTATGACAGTGGCTGAGTATGAGGTGCAGTTTGTGCGACTCAGTCAGTATGCACCTGAGCTTATTCCTGATGAACGGGAGAGGTGCGAAAGGTTTCGTTATGGTCTTGTAACGGAGGTGAAGATGTATGTGCTGGCCACCGAGTATGATGATTTTGATGTGTTGGTGGGCCGAGCCAAGGACATAGAGATGAACTTGGGTTTATCTGCGAAAGGTGCTGGAGCAAGTTCTGGTAAGAGAGCTGCTGAGTATAGTTCCGGTGGTGGACGGAACAAGAGGGGACGAGATCAGAGGTATCAGTCCTCAGCTAAGAGAGGTGGTGGTGCACCTGCTAGAGGAGGCAATGCTAGAGCTGACCCTAGTGCTTGTTGGATCTGTGGTTCACGTGGTCACATGAAGCGTGACTGTCCTCGTGCTGTGAGGGAGGTGCAAGCTCCTGTTGCGGCAGCTGGTTATGGGTGCTGGAATTGTGGTTCTGCAGACCACTTGAGGCGAGATTGTCCTAGGTTGGCTGGTGATCAGATGCGTGCTCCTGTTGTTGCTGCACCACAGAGAGGTCGTGGGCGCGGCCGTGGTAATTTCCAGAGGCGTGAGGAAGGTGGTCGTGGAGTAGCCCATGTTGTGGCTATTCAGCCTGAAGGTGGAGGTCAAGCGAGGGTGTATGCTCAACGTGAGGGAAGGAATGATGCAGATGTGATTGCAGGTACCTTTACTTTGCAATCCTTGTCATTGCTTTCTTTGATTGATTCTGGATCTACGCATTCATACATTTTGCGTGAGCATGCTGAATTGCTTGGTTTGCCTGTTGAGTCTTTGGATGTTGGTGTTCGTGTCACTAGTTCTTTTGGTGAAACTGTTGTGACTCGAAAGCTTTATAGAAGGTGTCCCTTGGTTGTTCAAGAGCATGTTTTTCATGTTGACCTTATGGAGTTGCCCTTTTATGGTTTTGATGTGATCCTTGGTATGGATTGGCTTGCTGAGCATCGTGCTGTTGTGGATTGTGGAAATAAGCGAGTTTCGCTTAAGCTTGCGGATGATTATGAAGTTGTTGTGGTTGGTGAGAATGTGAAGTTTCTTGCCAATGTGGTGTCTACCTTGGAGGCGAGTAGGATGCTGAGGCAAGGTTGCGAGGCTTATCTAGCTTTTGTGATGAACCCTAGTTCTAAGGAGTTGAGGGTGCAAGATATCAGAGTTGTGAAGGAGTTTCCTGGTGTTTTTCCTGAGGAGTTGCCTGGTTTACCTCCTAATCGCGAGGTGGAGTTTGGAATTGAGCTGTATGAGAATACAACTCCTGTGTCCATTACTCCCTATAGAATGGCACCTAAGGAGCTAAAGGAGTTGAAGACGCAGTTGCAAGAGCTGCTTGATCGTGGTTTCATCCGGCCGAGTGTGTCACCTTGGGGAGCACCGGTCTTATTTGTGAAGAAGAAAGATGGCACTATGAGAATGTGCATTGATTACCGTCAGCTGAATAAGTTGACTATAAAGAATCGGTATCCTTTGCCGAGGATTGATGATCTCTTTGATCAATTTCGAGGAGCTGCTGTGTTCTCTAAGATTAACTTGAGATCAGGGTATTACCAGTTGAAGGTGAAGGATGTGGATGTGCCTAAGACAGCTTTCAGGACAAGGTATGGGCATTATGAGTTCCTTGTGATGCCGTTTGGTTTGACAAATGCTCCTGCTGCTTTCATGGACATGATGAACCGTGTGTTTCATGAATACCTGGACAAGTTCGTTGTGGTGTTCATTGATGATATCCTCGTGTACTCGCGTACTGAGGAGGAGCATCAAGAGCATTTGAGGATTGTTTTGCAAGCTTTGTTGGAGAATCAGCTTTATGCTAAGCTGAGCAAGTGTGAGTTCTGGCTTAAGGAGGTGGTGTTTCTTGGGCATGTGGCCTCAGCTGAGGGGATTCGTGTTGATCCTCAGAAGATTGAGGCAGTGATGAACTGGAAGGTTCCTAAGTCTGTTCATGAGGTCCGTAGTTTCCTTGGTTTGGCGGGATACTACCGAAGGTTTGTGGATGGTTTTTCCAAGATTGCTGCTCCTTTGACAAAGCTGTTGCAAAAAGATGTTAAGTATGAGTGGACGGAAGCGAGACAGCAGGCTTTTGAGAAGCTGAAGATGGCTTTGACGCAAGCTCCTATCTTGGTTCAGCCTGAATCAGGGAAAGAGTTTGTGGTCTATAGTGATGCATCCTATGTTGGTTTGGGGTGTGTGCTGATGCAAGAGGGTAAGGTGGTGGCTTATGCATCGCGGCAGTTGAAAGTGCATGAGCGCAATTACCCTACGCATGATATTGAGCTGGCTGCAGTGGTTTTTGCTCTGAAGATCTGGAGGCATTATCTGTATGGTGAGAAGTGTACTGTGTACACGGATCACAAGAGCTTGAGGTATCTGATGTCACAGAAGGAGTTGAATCTTAGGCAGCGGCGTTGGTTGGAGTTGCTCAAGGATTATGATCTGACGATTGAGTATTATCCTGGAAAGGCTAATGTTGTTGCAGATGCCTTGAGTAGGAAAGTAGCTGTTGAGCTGAGGGCTATGTTTGCTAGCTTGAGCATATCGCGAGATGGTGGTCTTGTTGCTGAGTTGCAGGTGAAACCATCGTTGGTTCAGTTGATCAAGGATAAGCAGTTGCTAGATGATTCCTTGGTGTCTCATGTTCAGGATATCGCGGAGGGTAGACCTTCAGATTTCTGTTTTAATGATGATGGTGTGTTGTGTTTTGGGAGTCAGATAGTAGTGCCTGCTGATGCTGAGTTGAGGCGTGCTATTCTGACTGAAGGCCATAGTAGTCCTTTTGCTATGCACCCTGGTAGTACTAAGATGTATCGTGATCTTCGTGATGAGTACTATTGGGTGGGTTTGAAGAAGGATGTTGCAGAGTTTGTGAGCAAGTGTTTGGTGTGTCAGCGAGTTAAGGCTGAACATCAGGTTCCTTCTGGGTTGTTGCAACCGTTGAAAATCCCTGAATGGAAGTGGGAAAGGGTTACCATGGATTTTGTATCTGGTTTACCTTTGTCTCCTTCGAAGAAGAATTCGGTTTGGGTGATTGTGGATCGCCTGACGAAGTGTGCGCATTTCTTGCCTGTGCATACTACGTTTTCTTTGGATAAGCTGGCAGAGCTGTACATTGCTGAGATTGTGAGGCTGCATGGTGTGCCTAAGTCGATTGTGTCGGATAGGGATCCGAGGTTCACATCGCGTTTCTGGCAGTGTTTGCATCAAGCTCTGGGTACAAGGTTGCATTTCAGTACATCCTATCATCCTCAGTCGAATGGTCAGTCTGAGCGAGTTATTCAGATTTTGGAGGATATGTTGAGATGTTGCGTGATTGAGTTTCAAGGTTCTTGGGAGAAGCATCTGCCTTTGGTTGAGTTCGCTTATAACAATAGTTATCAGGCGAGTATACAGATGGCACCTTATGAGGCTTTGTACGGGAGGAAGTGTAGGACTCCTCTTTGTTGGGCTGAAACTGGTCAAAAGTTGGTTTCGATGCCGGCTTTGTTGAAAGGGACCACCGAGAAGGTGAAGCTCATTTGTGAGCGGTTGAAGGCTGCCTCTGATCGACAAAAGTCTTACGCGGATTTGAAGCGTAAGGAGATAGAGTATGCGGTGGGTGACCGTGTGTTCTTGAAGGTTTCGCCTTGGAAGAAGGTGATGAGGTTTGGCCGGAAGGGTAAGTTGAGCCCTAGGTACATTGGACCATATGAGGTTGTTGAGCGTGTGGGTCCTGTTGCGTATCGGTTGAGGTTACCTCAGGAGTTGGAGAAGATTCATGATGTGTTCCATGTTTCTATGCTCCGGAAGTATAGATCTGATCCTTCGCATGTGATGCCTGTGGAGGAAGTGGTTTTGAATCCGGATTTGACCTATGATGAGGAACCGGTGAAGGTTCTGGATTCGGATAGCAAGGTTCTTCGTGGCAAGACCATTGAGTTGGTGAAGGTGCTGTGGAAGCATCGAGGTGTTGAGGAAGCCACGTGGGAGCGGAAGGAAGACATGCTGAAGCAGTTTCCTTATCTCTTTCCTTCAGGTAAATTTCGAGGACGAAATTTCTTAAGGGGGGGAGAGTTGTAACGCCCCGGTTTTGGGCTTAGTACTTTTGGGCGTTGACCGGTTTGGTCAAAGTGCTGTTCGAATCTAAAGAGGTGAAATTAGGAAAGCCTAGTTCGGGTTGCATTAAAAATATGGGAAAATGTTCTAAAAATCATCTTTTAATATAATTAAGTGAACTGTGAAATCAATTTTGGAAAATGAGTTTTGGAAGGGTGACATTTTGGCTAGTGACCAAAATGTAATTTTTGAAAGTTTGGTGACTGTTTTCGAAAGGGTTGAAACTTTGAATCTTTAAGGAGCTATTAATCCAAAAGTAGTTTCTCCAGATTTTTCTAAGATATTTTGAGATATATTCTGATTTTAAAATATGTCAAAAGAGGAGGGAAAGCCATTTTGGCTATTTTGTTAACTAACTTTCCAATTTTCTTTCTCTCATTTTCTCTCCACCCAAACACCTTATTTCCAGAGAATTGTTTCTGATTTTCTCACCTAAATCTCTCCTTTCAACTCTCTTTTGATTCCTAATCAACATATCTACAAAACCTCATCATTTGCTACTTGATTCATCAAGGTTTTTGATTCCAAAAAGAGGAGAAACTAAAGTTTGGAGGTAAGAACGTCCTTCTCCTCTAAACTATCAGTTCTTTACTGAAATTCCTAAGTTTTCAATCCTTAATTGATGTTTTATTAAAGGCTTTTAAGATGTGAAATGGATATTGGCTTATAATGCAAGATTTGGTTATTTTTGGTGATTTTCGTTTGATCTGATTAATCTGTGATTTGAGATGTGTTTTTGATGTTAATTGAACACTAAATTGATAAGGAATTGAGTTTTGATTAATGCAATCCCGGATAGGTTGAGTTTCCTAAGTTTAGCTTGTGTTTCTTGGTTGTTTTTGAGGTGATCTTGTGGATCTGGTGTTGCTGGAGGTATAAGGATGTTATTAGGCTCTTTTTAGATGTTAAATGTTGTTAAAGGATGTTAGGTTTTAATGGTTTATGGCTGGGCTTTGTTGAGAAGTGGTTTGGATGCATTTTCGGTTGTGTTTGGTAGCCGAAAATGGAGTGTGGATGAGAGCAGCGAGTTTAGGTGCTTTCATTGAAGCAATTAATGCATGATGATGCATTAATCCTCTGCTTTGATGTCTTAAAATAGGGGAGGCATCTTTGGATCCAAGAGTTGTTGATTCGGAAGCTTGATTTGGTGCTTCGGCAAGAGGCGAAGTGGAATCGGTGAGTGAAATTGGGTTTTCGGCTTTGAAACCAATGTCTTGGGAGCTTAGTTTAAGTCTAAATAACTTTGCTAATCTCAAGTGTAAGTTTTCGGAAGGTACTCTCTAGTGGTGGCCATGATTTTGTTGTGATGCAATGTGGTTTATTGCATGATTTAAATACTGTTTTGAAAGCATGATTTAGCATGGTATTTGCTGTTTTTATAAGCCATATGTTGAGGGAAGCTCAAGGTAAGAGTTCCTTGTTTTTGTACATTGATAAAATGTGGTTTGATGCTTTAAAATGCATGATGAATATGACTTGGTTTAATGCTTTAAAACAGTGGATTAAATGATGAAAATGATGTATATTGGCAAGTGATGTTTTGAAAAGGTTAAGGTCACTAAGGTGGTTAAAAGTCCTTGAGTGAGCCTTGTTTACTTAAGAACATCAAGGTGGTTAAAAGTCCTTGGATGATTCTTGCTATGGACACAAAGGTGGTTAAAAGTCCTTGTGTGATCCTTTCCATGGTGGTTAAAAGTCCATGGGGCCAAGGTGTTTAAAAGTCCTTGGGGCCAAGGTGGTTAAAAGTCCTTGGGGTGAAACTTAATGTGGACACAAAGGTGGTTAAAAGTCCTTGTGTGGTCCTCTTCCATGGTGTTTAAAAGTCCATGGGCCAAGGTGTTTAAAAGTCCTTGGGGCCAAGGTGTTTAAAAGTCCTTGGGGTGAAAGTTGATGAACTTGTTTTTAAAGAAATGGAACTTATCACTTGTGGCCAATATAACATGTTATGATGTGAATCATGAGATGCTTGTTTTAAGTATGCTTTTGAGCATGTGCAAATGTTGATTTGAAGCATGATTTATAAATGTTTTATAAATGCATTATTGAATGGTTTTATGAGCATTCCTCACTAAGCTTTTGCTTACGCTCTCTTCCGTTTTCTTAATTCAATAATGCAGAACATTAAAGTACTTTGAGGGCAACAAGGAAGGCAAGCAATCAAGTGGTGGTAAAGCTCAAAGTATGGAAGGTTTCTTAAGTACATTTCTAGCTTTTGGTAATTTGGCAATGGGGGGACCTATGTGTATGTTTTGGGAGAGGTTTTGAACTCCCTAAGTATGTTGAATGTTGATGAGAATGTTGGTTTTAGTGTTTGGCCTTTATATGCTTGAATTGGAAGTTTATGCTTGTATGGTTTGCTTGTGTAGGAAGCATGCCTATAGATTTGGGGCTTTTTGCATATGAGGTTGTTTTGATGAATTGTTGATGCAAGTATGTCTTATATATGTTGAATTGCATGCTGGTAAAGTTTGGTGGCATTTGGAGCATGATTGGATGTTTAATTGCATGTTTAAGAATGCATTTTGGAGCAATCTGTGCAAGGTGTTTCGGAACAGTATCACCCGTTTCGGAACAGGTGCCTTAAACAAGCCCAGGCGTCCGAAACGGGAGGGACCGTTCCGAAACGGTTTGGCTACTGCCAGCCCGTGTTGCGGTACGCGTTGCGGAACGGCCCCGCGTTTCGAAACGGGCTCTACCTGTTTCGGAACGAGTGACCGTTAGGGGCTGACATTGGCAGTTAAATGTTTTGAATTGTTTGCATTTTGGTCCTGAATCTTGTTTGTGCAATTGTATGAGCTTGGGAAGTCCTTTTGAGCTGAAATTTCACAGTGAAGCATGAAACCTGACTAATTACAAGCTGGTAACTTTAATTTGGGTTAAGTCCTCATATTTATCAGAAATTACAATTTGGTCCCTAAAGTTGTAATTTGTTCAATTGGGTCCCTGTTTGATCTCTGATGTTTGTGATCTTTGAGTATGATGTTTGTGTGATCACAATTAGGGCTAATGTGCATCTAGACAAGATTAAAAAGAAAAAAAAGGGTCGTTAATCAAGGTTGACTTTCGGGTTGACTTTGGTTTTCCCCGTGTGACTTTCTTAATTCGGGTCAACCGTCTAGGCCGGGTTAAGGGGGTTACAAACCTTATTTTATTACAAAGTGGTCACAAATTGTGTACATTTTGGTAATAAGTTCGGTACAATAAAAAATCCTTACAGAAGTTGTAAAAAAATCATGTTTTACTGTAACAAATAGGGTATGTACAAAAATCCTTACAAGACCATGAGCTGTAAAACGTATGTTTGATTTTGATATAACTAAGTATGTTAAGGATTAAATTGAAAACTTGAAATATATTTCTAAGTCCCTCAAATGAATTTTAAATCACCAACACTTTAATCTGATTTGAAAAACTCAAACTCTATATATTTTCTAAGTGTTCCAAGGCCAAAGTATTGAAAAACGTCTAGGCGTATCGATATGCTTCCAGCTGTATCGATAACTTTTTTACAAAGTTGGCTACTAGAAAGACGCGTTTCGATACGCCCCTCATCGTATCAAAACAACGTATTGAAACAGATTGAATTTGTATCGATACGCCCTTCTGTAAAAACTGAAGGAGTTTGAATGGCGTACCGATACAGTTCCACCCGTATCGATACGGATTTAATGAATTTTTAAATTTGAAAGCATTTAAATCTTTTGACCGTTGGTGTTAGCCGGTTAGGTAACTAACATTTAAAGTGGTAGTTGTCCCGTATCGATACGGTGTTCCCCGTATCGAAATGGAAACTTCTAGTGAGCTAAGTTGAGAAAAAAGTATCGATACGGTCTTACCCGTATCGAAACAGTCTCTGTCCCGTACCGATACGCTTACACGCGTATCGATACGCCCTCTTTATTATTGTGCAACGACTCTTTCTGTTTTGAGACAGGTATCGATACGAGTCCTCGTGTATCGATACGGATAGCTGCAGAAGTGCATTTATGGTTGAAAGAGAGGGTTCCAACGGCTATAATCAATACCCTAACCACCCAAATGGCTAGAATTGATAGGGAAGGTATAAATTGAAGCTTATTGAAGACTAGCAACAACTATTGCATCAAAGATAAACATCTAAGCAAAAATCCAAGCTCATTGTGCTTATTTTCTAATTTCTTGTAAACCTTAAATTGAGTAGTGTTCAATTCCTATCTTATCATCAAATTTAGGTTGAGTGTTTATACTTAAAGGGGCAATCTTGTATTTGAGAGACATCTTTCTTGCCTAAATTCTTCTTTGTTCACTTGTGAGGGTTTTGTCAAATTTTGGGTAGAAAATTTGACCGGTTGTGTAAAGGTTACCTTCTAAGCCTTGAAAAGGGGAAGAACAAATTAGTGAATTGTTGCAAATCCTTAGTGGTAGCTAAAGTAGTAGATGTAGAGTTCATTTGGAACTTGAACCACTCTAAAATCCTTTGTTCTTCATTTTTGCTATCATTTTACTCCAACAAATTTTTAAAAGCCCAATTCACCCCCCTCTTGGCTTTGATCAATCCATTGATCCACTCAACATGAGCCCTTTTGGTCTTTGGCAACCTTTGGTAAGAAATTCGGTGTGTAACGCCCCGGTTTAGGGCCTGAGAGTTTATCGGTTTTGATCTAGGATTAGTCCGAGTTAAATTTAGATTTAAAATGATGATTTTATAAAATTTGCCATTAATGAAAAAAATGTCATTAATGAAATTTGAAGGCGGGAATTTGAGTAAAAAGAATAAAGAAAGAAAAGAACAGTTTGAAAAGAAAAAGAAAAGAATCATCTTCTTAAAAATCCTCTTTTCTCCAAAACCCTAATCCACTATTCCATTGCCTCAACTCCCTCATCCAAGCAAGATTTTTTGAAGGTAATCTCTTCCTTCTTTAAGTTCGTACATAGTTAGCTTGTACTCTTTGAAAACCTTCTTTTAAAACTCATTAAAATGTATTTTAATTTGGTGTTGGGTTTGAGAAATGGGTATTTCTATGGGATTTTCGTGTGGGTATTTTAAGGTCATGTTTAAGGGTGTTTTTAATCGTGCTTTGGTGTCTTAAAATGTTAAAATGTGTACAAATAGTGGAAAACCCGAAATGGGTATAAAAATGGAATTTTTAGGTTGAAAAGGTTGAGTTTTTGGGTTGAAAACTTGGCTGGTGTTCCCTTGATGTTGAGGGATGTTTCTTGATGATTTTGAATGTGTTTTGATGGTTGAAATGGCTGAATTCTGTGTGGGGTTTGTCTAGAACGAAAATGGTGAAGTTTTGGATGAAATTTAGGTTTGAATCGATGTGTTTTGGTTGCAACGACTAGATTTCCGGGTTGTTGCTGGTTTATAAGTGTATTAGCATCCTAATAGTTTGTTTTGGGTTGTCTTGAAGCAGATGATATTGATTTAGGTACTTCAGGTGCGATACCGGGTGGTACGGAGGCTTGAGATCGGCGTTTCGGTTTTCGTTTGGGCTCAATCGGTGAGTGGTAATGTTTGAAGTTTAAAATGATTTCAAAGTGGGTTCTTGGGGGTTTGGGTGGAGCCTTAAGGGCTAACCTAAACCTAAGTGTAAGTTTGCTAATTCACCTTGTTCGTTAAGTGTTGGTGTGTGCGTTTATTTGTGATGTTGTGTGAAATGTGGATTGCCTTTACTCTCCATTTAATGTTGTTGTGTAGTCGTTGTTGGTGTCGAGCCTCACATGATGGTTGCCATTGCTACGGTGATGTGTAGTCCCACCGGTAGTGACTAGTATAAGAGTACGATGATGTGTAGTCCCATCGGAAAACTACTAGTTGTCGTGAACGGTGATGTGTAGTCCCACCAGGTTTTGGTTATACATGTGCATACCATGTATTGTTTATATTTGTGTTTCATTACACATTTTCCTTAAATGATTTCTTTAAATCTAAAAATATAGTTTAAAATTGCATTGTTGTTGTGATTTAGAGCTCCGCTCACTAAGCATTTAAGCTTACACCCTCTTCTTTTTCAACAATGCAGATCATTAGAGGCTTTGGGAGGCAAGTGGGCAAGGAAGGAATTCTTGGAGTTCTCACTAAGTTCAAAGTATGGTTTATGTTGTGTAATAATGCTTAGTCAATGGGAATACTAGATTTGTATGTTAAGTGGTTGGTGTTCAAACTCCTATACTATGGCTTTGTTCATGTTGCTAGCATGTTCTGAATGTTGATACTATGTTATGCTGAGGTTTGATGTGGCCTTGTATGAATTGCCTTGCTAGTGTTTTGGAAGCTAAATGTTCTTGTGAGCCTTGGACTTGAATTCCAATTTGTTTCTTGAATGCATGTATGATGATGTGATTAGGATGTTACCTCTAGATTGTATGCATGATATGTTGCTATGCAATCTTTGATGTTTCGGGGTGAGTTTGGGGACGTTTGGGGATGCCAAAACATGTTTTTCAGGCCAAACTGTGTGCAGGCGTTTCGAAACGCATGATATTGTTTTGGAACGATCGAGCTCCAGGGGGTACCCATATCGGAAGAGGGGTGGTGCTATTTCGGTACGATTTTCCACTGGAGGCTCCTGTTTTGGAACTATGTAGGGCCGTTTCGGTACGATTTGCCACTGGAGGCTCCCGTTCCGGAAGAGAGTGGGACCGTTTCAGAACTACTTGGCTTTACCCTTTTAAATGGAGCCCGCGTTTCAGAACGGGCAAGCCTGTTTCGAAACGCATGCAACTAAAATGGATAAACGACATCTTCGAGGGTCTTCAAATGTTGCACCTTAGTCCCTTTTTCTTGTATGCTTCCAAATTGAGTTGTATGTGCCCCTTTGTAAATGTTTTGCCTCGTGAGCATGAAAATTGACAAATGAACTATTGGTAAGTTTAAGATATCGTATGCCCTGCTCGGTTCGCATCTGCGTCCGCTTTTCTGTTGTTGTTTTCACACTTATGATTAAATGTGGTATTTAGAAAAGATAAATAAACAAAAAATAGGGTTTCTAATTGGAGTGAGGCCATAGCGGGATTCACTTCGGTTTTCCCCGTGTAACCTGTTCGGTCCGGTCTGTTGGCTAGACCGGGACGAGGGGGTTACATTTGGTAGTACCAGAGCCTCGGTTACGAGGTCTCTCGGGAAGGTAAGGCAGGTAAGTTGGTTTGTTTGGTTGTTTGCTATTGCACGGTGTATGAAAGCATGATTTAATGATTTTGTTGTTGGTTGAGGTTTAGTCGAGTGTTCCCTTTGCTATGTTTTGTTATTGAAAAATAGTTTTTGTTTAAAGAGCTTGAGAACTTGGATCATTGCCCTTGGTAACCTCATGTTTTCTTGTGTGTGCTGTGTTTATTTTTTAGATTTTATCTTCGTTATGGTAAGACCGAGAGAACGGCCTAGAGCGGGTGACCAGGCACTCGGGGATGTGCCTTCTGATCCTCCTGCTCCCGATGGTAATGGGACGGGTGGCGAAGGTAATGTGCCTTAGGCCGGTGCGCATGCTGAAGGTGATGGTAATGGACCTCATGCCGGTGCAAATGTTGGGGGAAATGGTGCTTAGGCGGGTCAGGGTCCAGCAGGTGCGGACATGACCCATTTGATTCAGACTATAGCCGGGGCTTTTCAGATGGCTTTAGCCGGTATGCATGTGGTAGCACCACCTCAGGGTGTGGGGACTGGTTTACCCCTTGAGAGACTCCGTAGCTTGGGTGGAGTCGAGTTCCGTGGTTTGACTCCTAAGGGTTCGGAGGCTTGGCTCGAGAGCACTACACGCATCTTGGGTCAGATGGAGTGCTCAGACACTCGTAAGTTGGGTTATGTTGTCTCCTTGCTTCTAGGAGATGCGTATGCTTGGTGGACCACCGTTACTTCAGGTATGGCAGAGGCGGATGTCACTTGGGAATTCTTCAGAAATGCCTTTAAGAAGAAGTATCTTGGAGTCTGATATCAGGACGAGAAGAAGAGAGAATTTATGGCTTTGGTTCAGGGTAGCAAGACGTTGTTCGAGTATGAGGTTTAGTTTGTGAGGTTGAGTCAGTATGCTCCCGAGCTAGTTCCCAGTGAGAGGGAATTGTGTGAGCGTTTCTGATATGGGTTGAATAGAGATGTGAAGACTTATATGCTTGCCTCTGACTACATCGAGTTTGATGTTTTGGTCTCTAGGGCCAAGGATATTGAGCAAAACTTAGGCTCGAGTGCTCGTGCTAATGGGTCTGATTCTGGGAAGAGATATGCGGATTGGGACAGAGATCATGCCAAGAGGCATAGAGATAGGAGTTATCAGCCCGATTCAAGGCATATGGGCGGTAACCATAGATGGGGCCATCAGGGCCAAGGAGTTGTCGTTCACACTCTTGAGTGCAATAGATGCAGGAGACGCCACCAGGGCGAGTGTATGGGTATCTTTGGGGTATGTTGGAAGTGTGGTTCCCGAGATCATTTGAGGTGTAACTGTCCACGCCTAGGTAGGTGCGGACCGACTTCAGCCAGGGGTTTTGAGTATCATAGAGGCCGTGGGCGCGGTCGTGGTAACTTTCAGCCGAGGAATGATGGTCAGAGGAACTTAGCTCATGTGGTGGCAGTTCAGCCCGAACGTGGAGGACCGGCTAGGGTGTATGCGCAGAGAGAGGCTGGGAATGACACGGATGTCATTGTAGGTAATTTCTCGATACAGTGTTTGACTTTGCTTTCTTTGATAGATTCGGGTTCGACACATTCATACATTTTGGGTGAACATGCAAGGTCCCTAGGTCTACCATATGAGTGGTTAGAGGTAGGTGTAAATGTTACTAGTTCTTTCAGTGATACAATGGTAGTTAGGAAGATGTATAGGAGGTGTCCCTTGATGGTTTAGGGTCACATGTTTCCGGTCGACATGATGGAATTACTGTTCTATGGTTTTGATGTGATCTTAGGCATGGATTGGCTCGTAGAACATAGAGCTAGGGTTGACTTTGAGACCAAGAGAGTCTTCTTGAGGCTTACGGATGACTTTGAAGTTGTAGTGGTGGGCGAGAACATTAAGTTCTTGTCCAATGTTGCATATGCTTTAGAAGCTCAGAGATTGATGGATTCGGGTTGTTAGGCATACTTGGCTTATGTGATGAATCCGAATATGAGTGAGGTTAGACCGTAAGAAATCAGGACAGTTTATGATTTTCCGAGTGTTTTTCTGGAAGAGTTGTCGAGTTTGCCTCTAGATAGGGAAGTTGAGTTTGCTATTGAGACGTATTCTGATACTGCACCCGTGTCTATTGCTCCGTATAGAATGGCACCGAAAGAGTTGATAGAGTTAAGGACACAACTTCAGAAGTTGTCAGATAGAGGTTTCATTTGGCCTAGTATTTCTCCGTGAGGTGCTCCGGTCTTGTTTGTGAAGAAAAAGTATGGTAGTATGAGGATGTGTATAGACTATAGGCAGTTGAATAAGGTAACATTGAAAAACAAGTATCCTTTGCCGCGGATAGATGACTTGCTTGATCAGTTGAGAGGTGCTTCAGTGTTTTCGAAGATTGATTTGAGATCCGGTTACTATCATTTGAAGGTGAAAGATGTGGACATACCGAAGACCGCTTTCCGTACACGTTATGTGCACTATGAGTTCCTTGTAATGTCTTTCGTTTTGACTAATGCTCCAGCTGCATCTATGGATATGATAAACCGAGTGTTCCACGAGTTTTTGGATAGGTTTGTGGTAGTGTTCATAGATGATATCTTAGTGTACTCTAGGACCGAGGAAAAAGATGATGAGCATTTACGGCTAGTGCTTCAGACTTTGCTTGAGAATCAGTTGTATGCCAAGTTGAGTAAGTGCGAGTTTTGGATTAAGGAGGTAGTCTTCCTAGGTCATGTGATCTCAGCCAATGGAATTAGTGTGGATCCCAAGAAGATAGAAGCCATAGTGAGTTGGAAGCAACCGAAGTCGGTGACCGAAATCCGTAGTTTCCTAAGCTTGGCGGGGTATTATCGAAGATTTGTCGAGGGGTTTTCGAAGATTGCGGCACCTTTGACTAAATTGTTTTAGAAGAATGTTCCGTATGAGTGGTCAGATGCAAGGCAACAAGCGTTTGAGAAATTGAAGAAAGCTTTGACCGAAGCTCCAATCTTGATTCAGCCTGAACTGAGAAAAGAGTTTGTGATTTACAGTGATGCTTTGTATATAGGTTTAGGTTGTGTGCTTATGCAAGGAGGTAAGGTTGTAGCTTATGCTTCGAGATAGTTGAAGGTTCACGAGAAGAACTACCCCACTCACGAGATTGAGTTAGCCGAAGTAGTGTTTGTTTTGAAGATTTGGAGACACCACCTTGATGGTGAGAAGTGCACCGTTTATACCGACCACAAGAGTTTGAAGTACTTGATGTCTCAGAGAGAGTTGAATCTTAGACAACGTAGGTGGATAGAACTTCTTAAGGACTATGACCTTACGATAGAATACCATCCAGGTAAGGCAAACGTAGTGGCCGATGCTTTGAGTAGAAATGTGGTAGTTGAGTTGCGGGCCATGTTTGCGAGGTTGAGTGTGTCAAATGATGGAGGTTTGATAGCCGAGTTACAAGTTAAACCTTCGTTGGTTCAGTTGATTCGAAAGAAACAGTTGCAAGACGAGTCTTTGGCACCTCACGTGCAAGATATAACCAAGGTTAGACC
The DNA here is from genome assembly GCA_958450335.1 of Hibiscus tridactylites. NCBI lineage: Eukaryota > Viridiplantae > Streptophyta > Magnoliopsida > Malvales > Malvaceae > Hibiscus > Hibiscus tridactylites. The sequence goes on from OY288288.1 coordinate 36,689,409, forward strand.
CACATATTTCTGTTTTGGTGAGAACGGGATCCTATGTTTCAAGGATAGGATAGTAGTTCTGGAAGATTCCGAGTTAAGGCGTACTATCTTAAATGAAGCACATAACAGTCCTTTTGCTATGCATCCGGGTAGTACGAAGATGTACCGTAGGTTAAAAGAAGAGTACTACTGGATTGGGTTGAAGAAAGATGTGGCCGAGTTTGTGAGTAAGTGCATGGTGTGTCGGCGAGTTAAAGCTGAGCATCAGTTTCCTTCAGGTTTGTTACAACCGTTGAAGATTCCGGAATGAAAGTGGGAACGTATCACCATGGACTTTGTGTCAGGTTTACCATTGACTCCTTTGAAGAAGAATCCAGTGTGGGTGATAGTCGACAGATTCACTAAGTGTGCCTATTTTATACATGTTCATACTACCTACACCTTAGATAAGTTGGCCGATCTGTACATCAGTGAGATAGTGAGATTGCATTGGGTACCGAAATCGATTGTATCAGACCAAAATCCGAGGTTTACAGCTAGATTTTGGGAGTGTTTGCATCATGCCTTGGGTACTTGGTTGAACTTCAGCACTTCGTATCACCCGCAGTCAAATGGTCAGTTGGAGAGAGTTATTCAGGTGTTGGAGGACATGTTGAGGTGTTGTATCATTGACTTTCAGAGTTCTTGGGAGAAACACCTACCGTTAATAGAGTTTGCATACAACAACAGTTATTAGGCTAGTATTTAGATGGCACCGTATGAGGCTCTGTATGGTAGGAGGTGTAGAACACCTATATGTTGGGCCGAGGCTGGACAGAAGCTTGTACTTATGCCCGACTTGCTTAAGGGCACTATCGATAAGGTAAAGTTGATATGTGATCTCTTGAAGGCAACTTCAGACCAACAGAAATCGTATGCCGATTTGAAGAGAAAGGAGATAGAGTATGTCATGGGCGAGAAAGTGTGTTTGAAAGTCTCATCTTGGAAAAAGGTGATGAGGTTTGGTAGGAAAGGTAAGTTGAGTCCGAGATTCATTGGTCCTTACGAGGTAGTTGAACGAGTGGGTCCCGTTGCTTATAGATTGAGACTCCCGACCGAGTTAAAGAAATGGGTATTTCTATGGGATTTTCGTGTGGGTATTTTAAGGTCATGTTTAATGGTGTTTTTAATCGTGCTTTGGTGTCTTAAAAATGTAAAAATGGGTACAAATAGTGGGAAACCCGAATTGGGTATAAAAATGGGATTTTTAGGTTGAAAAGGTTGAGTTTTTGAGTTGAAAACTTGGCTGGTGGTTCCCTTGATGTTGAGGGATGTTTTTAGATGTTTTTGGATGTGTTTTGATGGTTGAAATGGCTGGATTCAGTGTGGGGTTTGTCTAGAACAAAAATTGTGAAGTTTTGGATGAAATTTGGGTTTGAATCGATGGTTTTTGGTTGCAAGGAGTAGATTTCCGGGTTGTTGCTGGTTTACAAGTGTATTAGCATCCTAATAGTTTGTTTTGGGTTGTCTTAAAGCAGAGGATATTGATTCGGGGTACTTCAGGTGCGATACCGGGTGCTACAGAGGCTTGAGATCGGCGTTTCAGTTTTCGTTTGGGCTCAATCGGTGAGTGGTAATGTTTGAAGTTTAAAATGATTTCAAAATGGGTTCTTGGGGGTTTGGGTGGAGCCTTAAGGGCTAACCTAAACCTAAGTGTAAGTTTGCTAATTCACCTTGTTCGTTAAGTGTTGGTGTATGCGATTATTTGTGATGTTGTGTGAAATGTGGACTGCCTTTACTCTGCATTTAATGTTGTTGTGTAGTCGTTGTTGGTGTCGAGCATCATGTGATGGTTGTCGTTGCTATGGTGATGTGTAGTCCCACCGGTAATGACTAGTAGAAGAGTACGGTGATGTGTAGTCCCATTGGAAAACTACTAGTTGTCGTGAATGGTGATGTGTAGTCCCACCGGATTTTGGTTATGCATGTGCATACCTTGTATTGTTTATGTTTGTGTTTCTTTACACCTTTTCCTTAAATGGTTGCTTTAAATATAAAAATATAGTTTAAAACTGCATTGTTGTTGTGATTTAGAGCTCCGCTCACTAAGCTTTTAAGCTTACGCTCTCTCCTTTTCCAACAATGCAGATAATTAGAGGCTTTGGGAGGCAAGTGGGCAAGGAAGGAATTCTTGGAGTTCTCACTAAGTTCAAAGTATGGTTTATGTTGTGTAATAATTCTTAGTCAATGGGAATACTAGATTTTTATGTTAAGGGGTTGGTGTTCAAACTCCTATACTATGGCATTGTTCATGTTGCTAACATGTTCTGAATGTTGATACTATGTTATGCTGAGGTTTGATGTGGCCTTGTATGAATTGCCTTGAGTTTTGCCTTGCTAGTGTTTTGGAAGCTAAATGTTCTTGTGAGCCTTGGACATGAATTCCAATTTGTTGCTTGAATACATATATGATGATGTGATTAGGATGTTGTGCCTCTAGATTGTGTGTATGATATGTTGCTATGTGATATTTGATATTTCGGGGAAAGTTTGGGGACTTTTGGGGATGCCAAAACATGTTTTCAGGCCAAACTGTGTGCAAGTGTTTCGAAACGCCTGATATGGTTTCGGAACGGTCGAGCTCCAGGGGTACCCGTATCAGAACGGGGGTGGTGCCGTTTCGGTACGGTTTACCACTGGAGGCTCCTGTTTCGGAATCATGTTGGACCGTTTCGGTACGATTTGCCACTTGAGGCTCCCATTACGGAACAAGGTGGGATCGTTTCGGAACGGCTTGGCTTTACCCTTTTAAATGGAGCTCGCGTTTCGGAACGGGCAAGCCTGTTTTGAAACGCAGGCAGCTAAAATGGATAAACGTCATCTTCGAGGGTCTTCAAATGTTGAACCTTAGTCCCTTTGGCTTGTATGCTTCAAAATTGAGTTGTTTGTGCCCCTCTGTAAATGTTTTGCCTTGTGAGCATGAAAATTGACAAATGAACTATTGGTAAGTTTAAGATATCGTATGCCCTGCTCGGTTCGCATCTGCGTCTGCTTTTCCGCTGTTGTTTTCACACTTAGGATTAAATGTGGTATTTCGACAAGATAAAAAAATAGGGTTGCTAATCGGATTGAGGCCTTAGCGGGTTTCGCTTCGGTTTTCCCCGTGTAACCCGTTCAGTCTGGTCTGTTGGCTAGACCGGGACGAGGGGGTTACACGGTGCAAACCTTATTTTATTACAAAATGGTAACAAACTATGCACATTTTGTAGTAAGTTCAGTACATACAAAAATCCTTACATAACATGTAAGAAATTATGTATATTTGTACCAAATAAGGTATGTACGAAATTTCTTACAAGACTGAGCCTTGTTGGTCTTTGGTGATTTTTGGTACAAAATTCGGTACAAACTTTTTCTCTTACAAAATGGTAACAAACTATGTACATGATTTATAACAAACTTTGTACAAAATGTTTACCCGATCATCAGGTTCGCCGGTATTTAGCTTTGAAATAACTGCCGTTTTCTAGAACTATGTTGAGCTCGATGGTCACAACCGAGATGCTTTCCAAGTGTGGAGAAGATTGAATTTTGGGTGTTTTGTGAAAGCTAAAAGATAAAGAAAATTGACAAGAGATTTAGAGTGGTTCAGCTTTCTAACCCAAAGCCTACATCCACTACCTTAACTTCCTACTAAGGATTTCAAACAAATTCACTAAGAATTTCGTCTCATTTTCTCGGATTAGGAGGAAACCGTTACAACGATCAAGCTTTCTACCCAAATCTATATCGGAGCGGTTACAAATCATTTTGGTACGAATGACAGTTGAGCTACAATTTAAAATATTATTGCGAAATAGCCGTTGGGGGCTTTGACCGTTGAGGTCTTTGCCACATAGGCATATCGAAACGGTGAAGCCCGTATCGAAACGCTATGTAAAAACCCTCACCCAGATTGAGCTCATTTCGAAACAAACAGAGCTGTATCGAAACGTTTAGACACTGTAAATGGTCTGTCGCAACCACCTTTTTAGGGCGAGCTTCGACTTTTTGGTAAAAACTTAAAAAAACACGGAGTCGCCACCAATCTTTCTAAAAAAAGTGTGATTGGATCACTTTTAAATCAGGGTTATTCTAGTAATACGTTTTGTTTTAATAAAATAACGATTTTGGTATGCGGAAAAATTAGAAAATAGGTTCGGGGTCGGTTACGCGTGGGGAAGGGTTAGCACCCCTACGACGCCCAAAATTGGTACCTAATTGGTTTTAAAATCGTTTTCAAAACTGGAATTTGCAAGTTCAAAAAAGTTCGACTTTAGTTGTCCGTTTAATGAATATTAGCCTATTTTAACGGCCTTATCGCCCGAGAGATGAACTTTAATCACCGCCAACATTTCTGGCGCTAACCCATCATTCCCGTTTAATAAGACATTGCATTGAATTATTTTCACTTTTTAAACAACATGAAAATTTAGTGCGTTTAGCATTTTATTTTTTTTACTCTAAGTTCGATTATTTAAAAACCCTAAAAACATCAAAGTCTTTTATTCAAAATTTAAAGTTTAAATATGCTCAAGTGTATTTTATTTCTTTGTGAAGAACATTTTTCAACAAAACATGTCTCTATCTAAGCTTTAGTCCCTAATCCTAAATTTTCACCTATTTCCAAAAAAGACAAGCAAACAACTTATTTTTTCGTTTTTTCTTTTTTTACTTCTTGAAAAAACCTTTTATTTCTTTTTATCTATTTATTTTTAAAAGCCAAGACTTTTTTAGATTTTTTTTCCTCTTTCACTTTTTATGCTTTTTCACCTTTTTATATTTTTTTATTTCAAAAGAGAATTTCTTTTAAAAAAAACTTCTTTTTTTTCATTTTTTCATTTTCAAAAGCCTTTCTTTTAAAATTGTCTTTTTAAATAAACTTCATTTTTTGAAAAGATTATCCTTTAAGCTTTTTTTTAAAATTTTATTTTTCTTAAAAAAACTTTAAACTTTTATTTTAAAACCCTTTTATTTTGTTTCTTGAAAAAAACAAAACTTTTATTCGTTATTTCTTTTTTCTAAAAAAAACATCTTGTTTACTTTTTTTCTTTAAAAAACACTTAACACATTTATTAATAAAACTAAAAATTCAAGAAAGAAACCTTTTTTTTATATTTTTTAGAAATCAAACCCCTTTATTATTTCCAACCATGCATTATTATTTTTTTTCCAAATTAAATCCCCAACTTTAAGTTTTTTCAATTAAACCACATTTACTCATTTAATTCTTGCATTTTAATTTAAACACTAAAAAATATTTCTACATTTCTAAAGATCAAAACAATCCTAACAACATTTTTTAAGCATGCAATTTTTTTAAAGATCAAACCAAAATTAAAACGAAAATTTATAACGAAAACATTACCGGAATCGTGAAACGATTTTCCGACATCAAGAACATAACCTAAAACCCACAAAAACACAAACACAAACACAAAAATTCAACCAAGAACAAGCATAAAAAATCAAAATAAAAATTGAAAGGAAAGATAGAAATTTTACCGAAATGACGAATGAAGAACTCGAATCTGGGCTTCTTGAAATGCTCCTAATTGCCTCCGGAAAAATTCTTCGAAACTGAAACTTCAACTCAAAATTTCCAGCAACTCTTGAAAAAAATTTAGAGAATTTTTTGGATTTTTTCTAAGCCTATTTGCTCTTTTTTTTTTCAAGTGTGTTTTCTTGAAAAATGGTGTGTTGAACAATGGACAAGAGGGGGTTTTGGTACTCAACTTGAGCTTGCAAATCAAGCATATTTCCACGTTTAATCCCCAAATTGGAGCCAAAATCAGACCAAGAACTTGATTCTCGGTAAAACCCCTCAATTCTGATTTGATTTGGCTCTATATCGAAGCTGAATTTTCCCCTTGATTCGAGCCTAGGGTTTGACTTTTTTTCTCAGTTTTTTTGTAGATTATGGCGAGCTCAAACAGTGGCGGCGAGCGGGGTTGGTGGCATTAGGTCGGCGGCGGCGAGGCGGACCGGCCGGTACCAACGGCGACGATAACTGTGGCTGGTAGACGCCGGCCGACCACCTTAAACGCTTGGCATAAGGGTTTGTTGGGCTGGGGTTTGTGTGCTGGATCGAGCGCGTGGCTGCTTTTTTTTCTTTTATTTTTTACTGCTATTTTTTGCTGTTTATTATTTTTTATTACTTTTGCCTTCATTTTATTTCCTTTTTTCCTCCAACATTTATTATCCACCTCTATTATTAAAATTATTTTCTCTCTTTTTTCCTTTTAAAAGATGGGCTAGAATTTGAGATGGGCTTCAAAAATGGGTTTCTAAAAGTGGTTTTTTTGTTGTTGTATTTTTTATTTGATTAAAAAGGTAGGACTTTTATGATTTAAAGGGGAAAAGGTTTTTTATTATTTTTTTCAGATTATTTAAAATTGAGGTGAAAATTAGGTGACAACAACTGCCCCTCTTTGCTTATCTCTGTGCAACAAAAATAAAGCAAAGAACAAAAGGCACTGATTTTCACAAATTTGCTGGTTGGCTCCATTCTCCAAATGCTCGAACAGATAGGCATGCTCTATTCTCCTAATGCTCGAATAGCTGAGCTGGGTTCCATTCTCCAAATGCCCGAACGTATAGGTTGGTTCCATTCTCCTTATGCTCGAATAGTTGAACTGGGTTCCATTCTGCAAATGCCCGAACAAATAGGCTGATTCTATTCTCCTTATGCTCGAATAGTTAAGCTGGATTCTATTCTCTCAAAATGCCCCTACAACTGAGCTGGGCTCTGTCCTCCCAAATGCTCAATTAGGCAAAGTCTTCTGAAAACTTTCATCCTCCTTATGCTTGGATGAATAAGAAAGCTCCATTCTCCTTATGCCTGAACAGATAGGCGAATCTTCTGAAAAACTTCATCCTCCTTATGCTTGGATGAATAAGAAAACTCTCATTTGAACATGTCTTCCATGTACCTAAAAAAACAAAATGCAAAATGCAATATAATTATGATATGCATGCCCCTAGGGATGTCTAAAACATGAATACGTGACAAGTTTTTCCTTTTAAAACTTCTTTTCCTTAGATCGTTCTCTTAATTGCGATGAAATTCCTGTTATCGAGGCCAACCCGATTAACATGAACTCTCTTCTAAACTTGCATAGATAAGACGGCTTGCTTCACTTCTCTTTCAATTCTTCTTGGCTTTTCGGCTTTGAATTCACCATTCCTTGGGATAAGGCCCTCTCCTTTGTCCTAGAATTCGACCATGAGTTATGAACAACTCCTCATTTTTGATCTTTTGCTGACTGACTTTATCTTTATATCTTGCTCTCACTTCATTGGAGATACTTAATCCTCATCTGTCTTTTATCAATATTTCCATATTCAAGGACGAACTTCCTAAGTCAAGCTTCGACATTGTAAGGCTGCTCTTATCATCATGTAAGGATGGCTGGTGGTTAAGAAAACGCTATCTAAGCGCCCAGACATTCATATGTCTTTTCTTCCTTTTAAAGAATTTTGCAACAAGGCTTTACCTCTACTTCAAACATTTTAACACCATCTGCCCCAAACAATAATTATGGAACACTTCATAGTCTCTGCACTTTTCAAAACATTTTCAAAGTAATGCTAAAAATTCTTTTGCATATATAAATGATTGTCAAATCCATCGATCTGTATTTCAAAGCAAGATTCTAACAAAGATAGGGAAAGAAACAAGAAAGAAAGAAAAATCCATGAAACAAATTTGATTAATGTTGTGGCAAACACAAAAAGGTTTATAACAAGGAAGGGAGACAAGCATTCTGAAGAAGTAAGTGTTTTGATATAATAATTGAAAAATGTTTTGAACAAATTTGAAAATAATTTAAAACTTGTCTTTAAGTCCAAACAACTTGAAAATACGTTTAAGGTGTTTAAAAAGGTTTCTGGAAAAGTTTTAAACGTCTTAAAGTAGTCAAACCTAGCTTTTCAGCACTACCTTACCGATACAGTATACCTCGTATCGATACCTTTTTACTCCAGATTTGATTCTGCCAAAACCCGTATCGATACAGGCTTACCCGTATCGATACGGAGAGGGGTCGTACCAATACATCTTTAAGCGTACCGATCCCTGCTTTAACAACCCCCAACAGCTATTTCCCAACAGTCTTTTAAAGTGCAGACCGTACCGATACGCTTCCTAGCGTATCGATACGCATAGGCTTGCAAGAGTCCAACAACTAGTTCTGAAGAAGGGCGTGCCGATACAGGTACATGTGTATCGATACGGTAGGCTGCAGAACTGCATTTATGGTGGGAAATAAAATCTCCAACTGCACCAATTCAACCCTAATAGCTAGCAACGACTACAAACTCAATTAGGAGTATAAGAGGGACCTCCAAGCATCAAGAGAAGGCTAATGCTTCAATTGTCAACAACACTATGATCAAGAATTTGTCATAGAGCATAATTGTTCATTTTCTTGTATAGACAACACTTGTGAGCTAAACATTGTTATATTTGCTCAAGTGTTTAGGTTTTGGGTGAGAGCTTATTAGTGCAAACAAATACCTATTAGAGTGATTTCAAGTTTGCTTAGAATTTCTCTTGTAAAGAGGGTTTACTCAAGCTTTGGGTAGAAAGCTATGAGGGTTGTAAAGGTTGCCTCCTTAGCATAGAAAAGTGGACGAAATTCTTAGTGAATTTGGTTGAAATCCTTAGTGGGGAGCTAAGGTAGTGGATGTAGGTGCTTGTTAGAAGGCTGAACCACTATAATTCCTTGTGTCCAATTCCAATCTTTTAGCTTCCACTAAAACACCCAATTATCCAACTTCTCCACACTTGGCGAGCAAGAAAGGTTGAAGGAATCCAGCATTATAAAACTCAACAATTAGTATTAGAGCGAGGCTCAATCGAAGATGATTAACATTCTATTGAGGTGATCCGGGAAGCTCGATACAACATATCAACCAACCGATCAAATGGCGCAATCCATCGACAAGCCACCATTCTTCGACGGAACACACTATGCCCATTGCAAGACAAGAATGATGTTTTTTATAAAGTCCAAGGACTACAAGCTTTGGGACATAGTAGAAGACAATCCATTCGTACCACAACGAAGCAAGGCGGAGTGGAGTGCCGATGATTGTAAGAAGATGGAGCTAAATTGCAAGGCTTTGCACTTCATCTTTTGTGCACTTAAGCTCAACATATACGAGAAGATGTCTTCTTGCGAGAGTGCCAAGGAAGTTTGGGACAAGCTCGAAGTTACATATGAGGGGGACAAACGAAGTAAAGGAGACCAAGATCGGCCTCCTCATCCTAGAGTATAAAAACTTCAAAATGGATCTGGAGGAGGACATTGAGAAGATGTTTCACCGATTCTCCACCGTCACCAATGGACTCAAGGGTTATGGAGAAGTCATTCTGGAGGAAAACCTTGCCCAAAAGCTTATCTATTCTCTTCCCGAGTCATGGGACTCAAAGAGAACGACCATCATCGAAGCTAAATATCTCAAATCCTTAAAGCTCGATGAACTCATGGGATCTCTCCTCACATACGAAATCATGAAGAAAGGAAGAGAAGAGGAGAAGAAAAATGAAGAGATAAAGAAGATGGGGAGAAGAAAGTTAAAGAGCTAGGCATCAACGGGAGTGTCGTTGCTCTTAAATCCACCAAATGCCGACATGTTGAATCAAGTGAGGAGGAAATTGAAGACGATGAGATGGTCTATCTCTTCAAGAAATTCACACGGTTCATGAAGAATGAAATGGAAAAATCTTATCATGAATCGAAGAAGAAGATGAAGGAATCCCACAAGTCCAACAAGAAGGGATCATCTTCAAAGCAAGCATATGTGGCCACATGGAGTGATGAAGACTCCATCGATGATGAGGTGGCCCACCTATGCTTGATTGCCCTCAATGAAAGGGAGGTAACTTCTAACTCATCCATTTCAAATTCTTATACTTTTGATGAGTTACAAGAAGCTTATGATGAGTTGGTTTTCGAATTCAAGGCTTCATTTTCAAACAACAAAAAATTGATTTCAAAGTTGAAAAACGAAAATGATTTGCTTTGAAAACCAATTTTGAGTTTGAAGCAAAATTGAAAGATTTTGAGCAACAAATTTCTAGCTTACAAAACTTGCTTCAAACAATGGAAAAAGATCATCAAGAAGAAGTTGATGATCTTAAGAAAGAAAATATTTTGATTTCCAAGGAACTTGAAAAGAAAAATGATTTTAAAAAATCAAAATTTTACCAAAGACAATCTAGTGCCCCTAGATTTGTAAATGGAAAATGTTTTAGAAGTGTTTGGGTTCCAAAAGAACTAATCACTTCACATAAAAATGATGAAATTGAAAAATGGATTCCTAAGGGGACTAAATTTTGTGCTACTAATGTCTATGGACCCAAAGCAATCTGGATAGCAAAAAATTACTTGATTGTCTTGTGATAGGTGTGATGGAGATTGATCAACAAGTCCTATTTTGAGGAGGAGCTCCATGCACACAAGGAAGAACACTTGAAGAAGGAAGGCTTCACATCCTCCCTTGGAGTTCAAGTGTTGGTAAAATCTAGTTGTTTTTTTTTACTTGTTTAATTCAATTTATTTACTTTTAATTCAACTAGATTATCATGTGTTGGACTAACATCTTTTGATGATGCTTTAAGTAAGAGGGAGCCATTTTAAAACTAAAATTCTTATTTGTGTCAATCTTTTTTAACCTCCTAAGTTATTTTAAACCTAAAAGTATTTTAAATTCTTTGATATAAAAAAGGGGAGAGATTGGTTTGAAAAATTGTGTTTTTCAAATGAATAAGGGGGAGCTTTAATTACTTTTCTACATTTCATCTCTTATTCAAATTTTTAATCTTAAAGGGGGAGAATCCTAAACAAAATTTTCAAGTTGGTTTTATTATATCTAAAAGGGGGAGATTGAAGAACTAAGTGTTTTGATATAATAATTGAAAAATGTTTTGGACAAATTTGAAAAGAATTTAAAACATGTCTTTAAGTTCAAACAACTTGAAAATAAGTATGAGGAGTTTAAAAAGGTTTTTGGCAAAGTTTTAAAGGACTTAAAGTAGTCAAACCTGGCTTTTCAGCACTACCGTACCAATACGGTATACCCTGTATTGGTGCTTTTTTACTCCAGATTTGATTCTGCCAAAACCCGTACCGATACAAGCTTGCCCGTACCGATACAGAGAGGGGTTGTACCGGTACGCCTTTAAGTGTACCGATCCCTGCTTTAACAACCCCCAACGGCAATTTCCCAACGATCTTTTAAAGTGCAAACCGTACCGATACACTTCCTAGCGTATCCATACGCATAGGATGGCAAGAGTCTAACGACTAGATCTGAAGAAGGGCATACCGATTCGGGTACCCGTGTACCGGTACGGTAGGATGCAGAATTGCATTTATGGTGGGAAATAAAGTCTTCAACGGCTCAAATTCAACCCTAACGGCTAGTAACGACAACAAACTCAATTGGGAGTATAAAAGGGACCTCCAAGCATCAAGAGAAGGTTAATGCTTCAATTGTCAACAACACTATGATCAAGAATTTGTCTTAGAGCTTAATTCTTGTATAGACAACACTTATGAGCTAAACATTGTTATATTTGCTCAAGTGTTTAGGTTTTGAGTGAGAGCTAAATAGTGCAAACAAACACCTATTAGAGGGATTTCAAGTTTGCTTAGAATTTCTCTTGTAAAGAGGGTTTACTCAAGATTTGGGTAGAAAGCTTTGAGGGTTGTAAAGGTTTCCTCCTTAGCCTAGAAAAGGGGACGAAATTCTTAGTGAATTTGGTTGAAATCCTTAGTGGGGAGCTAAGGTAGTGGATGTAGGTGCTTGTTAGAAGGCTGAACCACTATAAATCCTTGTGTCCAATTCCAATCTTTTAGCTTCCACTAAAACACCCAATTATCCAACTTCTCCTCACATGGTGAGCAAGAAAGGTTGAAGGAATCGAGCATTATAAAACCCAACAATTTGTATCAGAGCGAGACTCAATCAAAGAGGATTAACATCCTATTGAGGTGATCCGGGAAGCTCGATACAACATATCAGCCAACCGATCAAATGGCGCAATCCATCGACAAGCCACCATTCTTCGACGGAACACACTATGCCCATTGGAAGACAAGAATGATGTTTTTTGTAAAGTCCAAGGACCACAAGCTTTGGGACATAGTAGAAGACGATCCATTCGTACCACAACGAAGCAAGGCGGAGTGGAGTGCCGACGATTGTAAGAAGATGGAGCTAAATTGCAAGGCTTTGCACTTCATCTTTTGTGCACTTAGCCTCAACATATACGAGAAGATGTCTTCTTGCGAGAGTGCCAAGGAAGTTTGGGACAAGCTGTTGAGTGTGTAAAAGTTCTATTATTTACACCCTTTTTAACCCATATTTCTGCTGCATTCAAGCATCATTGCATTGCATTTAGGTTAGTTTACAGCAAAACATCACAAATATATTAAAGGCACAGATTCTACTAAAAGACAGCTGATTTTGTAGGTTGCTGCCATAGTTGACGGAGAAGGCGGGTGCAGGGCAGAGAAGCAGCAGAGCTGAACTGCACAAGCAGACGACGAGGATGATGCTGCCATGGATCTGCCGTGAGAGCAAGATGAGAGCAACCTTATGAAGAGGAAAAGCAAAACGGACCTCGATAGATAGAGAAAAATCTGCTCGTCTGTCGTGTGAAAACCAAATAATTTTCCAAGCCCCGGATCAAAAGATATGTCAAGCCAAAGCTCAAGGAGAGGAAATCCCAAGAAACAAGGATGGCGGCTGGAAAGTAGGATACTTGAAGATTAAGTCTTTATTAGAATCTTACTTTTAATTAAAGTTGTAATCCTTGTTAACTTAGAATACTTGAGCCCAAAGCTTATATAAGGGCATAGATTTTAACCTAGGAGACATCATACTCCATACCCCATAACCGATAACCTAAATCCCCCTGTCGTTTACCCGCCATCGTTATGTTCTAAAAACCCCCTAGGGCCACGGGTTGTTTTGTAAAGTAGTTGCAAGGGTTGTTTTGTTTTAGGATTTTCCAAGTTCAATAAAATAAATTTCAAGTTCTCTTATTTTGGTTATTAATATCTTGCAAGAGCATCGGGAGAGCATTGTGAGGTTATCCATTTACTTAGCATCGGGAGAGTTAAGTATACGAAAGAAATAAGAGCGAGTTCTCTAGTTTATAGTTGAACTATCTTGTGCCTAGGGATAGGGCAAGGTTAAGTGGCTAAAGAAGAATTCATACACATCAGTGTTCATCCTTCGATTCACGCCGGGAGGTATCATCAAGACGTGATCATCGACAGACTTGGACCTAGGGATAGGCCAAGGCAGATCTGGGATTCTTGCTAAACTTGAAGTACGGAGTTGGTGTGTTCGCTGTCGCGACAGCTAACGGACAGCCGCCGCGACAGGTGCTGTCGGCGACGGGCGCGACGACAGAACTGGATTTCCTAAGCATTGCAATACCTGCACTACTGAGCAATTCAATACCAGCCCATTCTCTCTATCTTGATATTCCAACTCTTTTATTTACGTTTTTCTTTATTATTCTCGTGACAACTTTCTAAACTATTTTCTTTACTTTTGTGCAGTAAACTAAGGTGAAGTCATTAGCCCAATCCCCGTGGAGACGATATTCGATACTTCGTATCACTTTACTACTTGCGTCGTGTACACTTGCACTACATTTGCGATAGACTCTTTTACACGCAACAAGTTTTTGGCGCCGTTGACGGGGATTGGCAACATAACTGCACCTTTCCTTTATTGCACTTTTCGTTTTTGTTTTTGTTTTTGTTTTTATTTTTCTTTTTCTATTTTTCATTAGTACTTTCAACTCTTGCTTTTCACGAGGTTTTCTTGTTTATGCGCAAATCTAAAAGAGGTGAAGATCCTGAATATCCATTAGATCCGGAAGTTGAACGTTCATTCAATCTCAAGAAACAACTTCGTCACCTTTTAGACAGGAACGAGTACCTTGAGGAACAGCTAGAGAAGACGGCCCGTAATCTGCCCGCTGGTGATGGTATACCGCCTGTCGGGGACCCGCCCGCAGCAGCCGGACGACGGTCCTGTCGTGACTACATGTTGAACGATCATGTAGAGTTGGAGCCCACGCTGCCGGACATTGATGTTGATAACTTCGACCTTAAACCTGTCATGTTTAGTATGATCAACAATGCCGGGCAGTTTAGTGGTGCTCTGACAGAAGATGCTAGGGAGCATCTCAAAACGTTCCAGGAGATCTGTGGTTTGTTTAGACTACCAGGTGTTAATCCGGAGATACTGAGGCTTCGGTTATTTCCCCATTCCTTGAGGGACAGAGCTAAAACTTGGTGGAATAAACTTGTAACACCCCAATTTTGGGCTTAGAAGTTTTGGGTTTGGACCGGACCGGTCGAGTTGCGATTCGAATATAAAAGGGTGTTTTTAGGAAAGCCTAGTTCGGGATGCATTAAAAATATGGAAAAATATCTTAAAATCCTCTTTTATTATATATAAGAGTGTGGTGAAATCAATTTTACAAAATGAGGTTTGGAAGTGTGACATTTTGGGTTAGTGACTAAAATGTAATTTTTGAAAACTTGGTGACTGTTTTAAAAAGGATTGAAACTTTGAATCTTTAAGGAGCTATTTACCCAAGAAGAGTTTCTCCAGATTTTTCTTAATATTAAAGGTTTAATTAATGTTTTTAATAAAAAGAAAAAGGAGGGAAATAGATATTTTGGCTATCATAACTAACTTTCTCAAAATTTTCCATTTCTTTTCTCTCAACTTTTCTCTCAACCCAAACACTTTTCTCAGCACATTTTCCTCTGATTTGGACATCTAAAGATGAGATTTCAACCTACATTTGATCTCTAATCATTTCTACAACAAAACCTTAGCATTTGCTTATTGGATTTTCAAGAATCTTGGTTCCAAAAAGGGAGAAACTCACATTTAGAGGTATGAACGTCCTTCTCCTCTAAATACTCAGTTCTTTACTGAAATTCCTAAGTTCTTAATCCTTGATTTGTGTTTTATAAAAGGTTTTAATGATGTGTTCTTGATCTTGGCTTTAAAATGCAAGATTTGGTTTAATTTTGATTAAATTCGTATGGAATGGTTGGGCACTGTTATGAGATGTCATTTTGATGTAAATTGAATGTATAATTGATGAGAAATTGAGGTTTAACCAATGCAATCCCGAATAGGTTGATTTTCCTAAGTTTTGCTTGAGTTTTTGGTGGTTTTTGGAGTGATCTTGATGATCTGCTATAGCTGGAGGTATAAGGGCGTGTTTAGATCCTTTTTGGATGTTAATTGAGGTTTATGAATGATTGGAATTGATGGATCTTGGCTGGGTAGTGTTGTGGAGTTGTTTGGATGAGATTTCGGTTGTGTTTGGTAGCCGAAATGTGAGTGTTGATGAGAGCAGCGAGTTTAGGTGTCTTGGTTGAAGATATTAATGCATGATGATGCATTAATCCTCTGCTTTGATGTGTTTAAAACAGGGGAGACATCTTCGGATCCTTGTGGTGTTGATCCGGAAGCTTGATCGGTGTTTCGGCAAGTGCGAAACGGAATCGGTGAGTGGATTTGGGTTTTCAGCTTTGAAACCAATGTTTGATGGTTTTGGGAGCTTAGTTTAAGTCTAAACAACTTAGCTAAGCTCAAGAGTAAGTTTTCGGAAAAAACTCTCTTGTTGATGAACCATGTGTTGGTTGAATGCAAGTGATTTGTTGCATGTTTAAATTCTGTTTTTGAAAGCATATTTTAGCATGTTTATTGCTGGTTTTATAAGCCATGTGTTGAAGGATGCTCAAGGTATGGGATCCTTGTTTTGTACATTGATAAATGTGGTTTTGATGCATAATGATGCATGATGATTAATGGCTTTGTTAAATGCTTTAAAACAGTGGAATATTGTTGTTAAATGATGTATATTGGCAAGTGATGTCTTGGTTTAAAAGTTACTTGAATCGGATATAGTTAGCCGGCTATAGGATTGGGTGCACCGTGAATAAAGTCGCCTTGGATGTCGAGGGGTTGTGATTGTACCATGCTCCATACAAGTACACTAACGAGATGGTTAAAGACACCATGGTGGTTAAAAGTCCATGGGTGGGTCTTGTGTTAAGGTCATAATGGTGGTTAAAATTCTATGTGTGGACCTTGTGTGTTGTAAGATCACAATGGTGGTTAAAAGTCCATGTGTGGATCTTGTGTGGTATGTCCCGTGATCTCGTTAGTGATGTTATACAACTACCAATGAGTGGTGTTGAGGGGTTGTGATTGTACCATTTGCTCCACCTTGTTATTGGTAGTGTGTATGAAGCGTATGTGACAACGCTTGTAATCCGCGTATCCGATTGTCGATTGTGTTTTGGTAATGGTTATGATTATCACTTGTAAGCCAATATGACATGTTGTTGATTGAAGCATGAAATGCTTGGTTATATGCATATGTGCATAATTAAATAATGTTTGAACTAAAGGTTTTGGAAAGGTGTTTTAAAAATGCATTATTGTGTTGTTTTAATTGAGCATTCCTCACTAAGCTATGTGCTTACGCTCTCTCTTTTCTTAAACAAAAAATGCAGAGCATTGAAGTGCATAAAGGGCAGCAAAGAGGTCAAGAATCCAAGTGAAGAACTAAGCTCATGTATGGTGAATGTTTTCCTAACACTATTAGCTTTTGGGCATTTGGCAATGGGAACCTATGTTGTTGTTTTGGGAGATGTTTTGGACTCCCTAACTTTGGTTTATGCCTATGATATGTTGGAACATGTAATTGGTCTTTTGCTATTTGATTTTGGTGAATTGATGTTTGCATGATTTCTATCCTAGGATGCATGCCTATAGAATTTGGTTTTTCCTTAATTGATGCCATGTTTGAGAATGGTTGATGCTTTTATGTTCCTTAAGCATACAATGACTTGTTGGTATGATTTGATGATATTATGTTGATGTTTGATGCATTTTTGGGGCTGAATTTGGGACAGTTCTGGTGTGTGTATCGATACTCGGGCTCGCGTATCGATACGCATAAGCCAAATATGTGCTTTTCTGCACAGGGGTATCGATACGATTGCGAGGTGTTTCGATACGGTAGGCCAAATATGAATGTTGTATCGATACGCGGGAGAGCGTATCGATACCTTTTCTGTGAGTTTGGTCACTGCCTTCCCCGCGTATCGATACTACTCCTGGCGTACCGATACGCGACCGTTAATTCAGTTAATGGCATCTTTGTAGAGTTTGTAAATGTTACGTTTTGGTCCCAATCTTTGTATATGCAATTGAATGAGTTTCTGATGTCCGTTTGAGCTGAAATTTGACAGGGAGGCATGAAATACGGTTAATTTCATTATGGTAACTTTAAAATTTGTTAAGTCCTCGTAATTTTAAGAATTTACAATTTGGTCCTTAAATTTGTAATTTGTGCAATCGAGTCCCTAAATGTTTTCTGATTGTGGTGATCTTTGAGTATGCTGACCTTATGAACATATCTAGGACTAATATGCATTTAGACAAGATTAAAAAGAAAAAAAATGGGTCGTTAATCAAGGTTGACTTTCGGGTTGACTTTGGTTTTCCCTGTGTAATCTTCGTAGTTCGGGTCGACCGTCTAGGCCGGGCTAAGGGGGTTACATTTGGTGGTATCAGAGCCGAGTTCTCGAGTAATTGGGAATGGTTATGTGGGTGATGAGTGTATGAATGCTTTGTATGCTTGTTGAGTGAAAGCATGCTGTGTGAATTGCAAGTATGTTGCAATTGTGATGTATGCTGTGGTGAAGCATGTTAGAGGGACCCATTGCCAAATCAAAGCTAATGAAATGATTTGTTTTAAATTGGAAATGAGCTTGAGTACTTGGATTGCTTACCTTGCTGAGCCTGATTTTGTTTATTGCATTGTGATTGCATTGTTTAGTGAATGGCACCTCGTAGAGAGACGAGGAGTAATACGCGAGCTGTGGCTCAAAATGAGAATGAGGAGAATGCTGAAAATATGGTGGATTTACCTCCTCCGCCTGGTGGTGGTGGTGCTGGGGGTGAAGGAGCTGGTGTTGCAGCTGGTGCTGGGGTTGCTGGACCTGAAGCTGGTCAGGGGCAAGCTGTTCCTGACATGACAGTGTTGATTCAAGCTATTGCTGGAGCTTTTCGAGCAGCGGTAGCCGGAGCTCAGGGAGCTGGGCATCAGGGAGATGCTAATGTGAGACTACCCTTGGAACGCTTACGCAGCCTGGGAGGGACTGAGTTCAGGGGTTTGTCTGCTGAAGGTTCCGAGTCTTGGTTGGAAAGTACCAAGAGAATCTTGGGACAAATGAATTGTTCTGATGTGCAGAAGCTGGGATGTGTGGTGTCGTTGTTGCAAGATGATGCATACACTTGGTGGACAACCACTATCTCTGGGATGGCGGATGCTGATGTGACATGGACGTTCTTTCAGAACATTTTCAAGAGAAGGTATCTGGGTGTGAGGTACTTGGATGAGAAGAAGAGGGAATTCATGTCTCTTACTCAAGGGAGCATGTCAGTGGCTGAGTACGAGGTTCAGTTTGTCCGACTCAGTCAGTACGCACCTGAGCTTATTCCTGATGAGCGGGAGAGGTGTGAACGGTTCCGTTATGGTTTGGTGACGGAAGTGAAGACTTATATGCTGGCTGCTGAGTATAATGATTTTGATGTGCTGGTTGGAAGAGCTAAGGACATTGAGATGAATTCTAGTTTATCTCCTAGAAGTGCTGGTTCTAGTGCTGGTAAGCGAGTTGCTGAGTATAGTTCCGGTGGTGGTCGGAACAAGAGAGGACGTGATCGGAAGTATCAGTCTTCAGCTAAACGAGGTGGTGGTGCGCCTGCTCAGGGAGACAAGGCGAGAGCTGATCCGAACTCATGTTGGACATGTGGATCGCGTGGCCATTTGAGGCGTGATTGTCCTCGAGCCGCGAGGGAAGTGCAGGCTCCGGTTGTGGCGGCTGGTAACTCACGCTGGAACTGTGGTTCGGCGGATCATATGAGGAGGGAGTGTCCTCTGTTGGCCGGTGGTGGCCAGGGACGTGCTCCAGGAGTTGTTGCACCACAGAGAGGTCGTGGGCGCGGCCGTGGTAATTTCCAACGGAGAGAGGAGGGTGGACGTAATGTGGCTCATGTTGTAGCTGTTCAGCCTGAGGGTGGTGGCCAGGCCAGGGTGTATGCTCAGAGGTAGGGGAGGAATGACACGGATGTGATCGCAGGTACTTTTACTTTGCAATCCTTGTCATTACTTTCCTTGATTGATTCTGGGTCTACACACTCATACATTTTGCATGAGCATGCTGAATTGCTTGGTTTGCCTGTTGAGTCTTTGGATGTTGGTATACGTGTCACTAGTTCTTTTGGTGAGACTGTTGTGACTCGAAAGCTTTATAGAAGATGTCCTTTGGTTGTGCAAGATCATGTTTTTCATGTAGATCTTATGGAATTGCCTTTCTATGGTTTTGATGTAATCCTTGGTATGGATTGGCTTGTTGAGCATCGAGCTGTAGTAGATTGTGAGAATAAGTGAGTTTCACTGAAGCTTGCGGATGATTATGAGGTAGTTGTGGTTGGTGAGAATGTGAAGTTTCTTGCCAATGTGGTGTCTACATTGGAGGCGAGCCGGATGCTGAGGTAAGGCTGTGAAGCTTATCTCGCTTTTGTGATGAATCCTAGATCTAAGGAGTTGCGTGTGCAAGATATCAGGATTGTGCGAGAATTTCCTGGTGTGTTTCCGGAGGAGTTGCCTGGATTGCCTCCTAATCGCGAAGTGTAGTTTGGGATTGAGCTGTATGAAAACACAACTCCAGTGTCCATTACCCCTTATAGAATGGCACCTAAGGAGTTGAAGGAGCTGAAGACGCAATTGCAAGAGTTGCTTGATCGTGGTTTCATTCGGCCGAGTGTATCACCTTGGGGTGCACCGGTCTTGTTTGTGAAGAAGAAGGATGGCACTATGAGAATGTGCATTGATTATCGTCAGCTTAACAAGTTGACTATCAAGAATCGGTATCCATTGCCGAGAATTGATGATCTTTTTGATCAATTTCGGGGAGCAGCTGTGTTCTCTAAGATTGACTTAAGGTCAGGGTATTACCAGTTGAAGGTGAAGGATGTGGATGTGCCAAAAACAGCTTTCAGGACGAGGTATGGGCATTATGAGTTCCTTGTGATGCCGTTTGGTTTGACAAATGCTCCTGCAGCTTTTATGGACATGATGAATCGAGTATTTCATGAATACTTGGATAAATTTGTTGTGGTGTTCATTGATGATATCCTCGTGTACTCGCGTACTGAGGAGGAGCATGAAGGGCATTTAAGAATTGTGTTGCAAGCCTTGTTGGAGAATCAGCTTTATGCTAAGTTGAGCAAGTGCGAGTTTTGGCTTAGAGAAGTGGTGTTTCTTGGTCATGTGGTTTCTGCTGAAGGGATTCGTGTTGATCCTCATAAGATTGAGGCAGTGATGAATTGGAAGCCTCCTAAGTTCGTTCATGAAGTCCGCAGTTTCCTTGGCTTGGCAGGATACTACCGGAGGTTTGTGGATGGGTTTTCAAAGATTGCTGCACCTTTGACGAAGTTGTTGCAGAAGGATGTTAAGTATGAGTGGACGGAAGCGAGACAACAGGCTTTTGAGAAGCTTAAGACGGCTTTGACGCAAGCTCCTATCTTGGTTCAACCTGAATCGGGGAAAGAGTTTGTGGTTTATAGTGATGCGTCCTATGTTGGTTTGGGATGTGTGCTAATGCAAGAGGGTAAGGTGGTGGCTTATGCATCGCGGCAGTTGAAGGTGCATGAGCGCAATTATCCTACGCATGACATTGAGTTGGCTGCAGTGGTTTTTGCTTTGAAGATCTGGAGACATTACCTGTATGGTGAGAAGTGTATGGTGTACACGGATCACAAGAGTTTGAAGTATCTGATGTCTCAAAAGGAGTTGAATCTTAGGCAGCGACGTTGGGTGGAGTTGCTCAAGGATTATGATTTGACGATCGAGTATCACCCGGGAAAAGCTAATGTTGTAGCGGATGCCTTGAGTAGGAAGGTAGCTGTTGAGTTGAGGGCTATGTTTGCCAGTTTGAGTATTTCGCGTGATGGTGGTCTTGTGGCTGAATTGCAATTGAAACCATCTTTGGTTCAGTTGATTAAGGAAAAGCAGCTGTTAGATGATTCCTTGGTGTCGTATGTTCAGGATATTGCTGAGGATAGGCCTTCGGATTTCTGTTTTAATGATGATGGAGTGTTATGCTTTGGGAGTCGGATAGTAGTGCCCAATGATGCTGAGTTGAGGCGTACTATTTTGACTGAAGGTCATAGTAGTCCTTTTGCTATGCACCCTGGTAGTACTAAGATGTATCGTGATCTTCGTGATGAGTACTATTGGGTGGGTTTAAAGAAAGATGTTGCTGAGTTTGTAAGCAAGTGCATGGTGTGTCAGCGTGTAACCCCCTTAACCCGGCCTAGACGGTTGACCAGAATTAAGAAAGTCACACGGGGAAAACCAAAGTCAACCCGAAAGTCAACCTTGATTAACGACCCTTTTTTTTCTTTTTAAACTTGTCTAGATGCACATTAACCCGATTTATGATCATACAAACAACATGCTCAAAGATCATGAACACCAGATATCAAACAGGGACCCAATTGAACAATTTACAACTTTAAGGACCAAATTGTAAATTCTGTAAATTATAAGGTCTTAACCCAAATTAAAGTTACCAACTTGTAATTAATCAGGTTTCATGCTACACTGCCAAATTTCAGCTCAAACGGGCATCCCAAGCTCATACAATTGCACAAACAAGATTCAGGACCAAAACGCAAACATTCCAAAACACATAACTGCCAATGTCAGCCCCCAACGGTTAGGTGTTCCGAAACAGGGAGAACCTGTTTCGAAACGCGGGGTCGTTCCGCAACGCGTACCGAAACGAGGGCTGGCAGAGAGCTTTCCGTTTCGGAACGGTGTCTCCCGTTTCGGACGCCTGGGTTGCTACAAGGCACCCGTTCCGAAACGGTGGCTACTGTTCCGAAACGACCTGCACAGAATGCAGCAAAAAGCTTGCTTAAACACACAATTGATCAACCATAAATGCTCCAAATGCTACCAAACTTTACCAGCGTGAAATTCAACATATAAAGAACATATTTGCATCAACCAATCATCAATATATCAACAATTATGAAAAGCCCCAAATTTATAAGCATGCTTCCTACTCAAGCAAACCATTCATGCAATAAACTCCAAACCAAGCACATAATGGCCAATTACAAAATCCATCATTAACATCATCATAAAACAAACTTAGGGAGTTCAAAACCCCTCCCAAACATCCACATAGGTCCCCCATTGCCAAATGCCAAAAGCTATAAGTATTTAAGAAAACCTTCCCATACTTGAGCTTAACTTCCACTTGATTGCTTGCCTTCCTTGCTGCCCTCCAACACCTTAATGTTCTGCATTATTGGTTTAAGAAAACGAAAGAGAGCGTAAGCAAAATCTTAGTGAGGAATGCTCATTAAAAACCATTCAATAATGCATTTATAAAACTCATTTATAAATCATGCTTCAAGCAACATTAAACATGTTCTTAAACATTTAAAACAAGCATCTCATGCTTCAACTTCATTTAACATGCTCTTTAACAATTCAAACAAGCATCTCATGCTTCAATTCATAATAAGTCATATTGGCAACAAGTGATACAATTCTAATAAGATTCACACATGGACTTTTAAACACCATTGTAATCTTATCCCCATGGACTTTTAAACACCATGGACCCATGGACTTTTAAACACCATGGCAAGGACCACACAAGGACTTTTAACCACCTTTGTGTCCTTAACAAGAATCTCCCAAGGACTTTTAACCACCTTGGAGTTCTTAAGTAACCAAGGCTTTCCAAGGACTTTTAACCACCTTGAGCCTTAACCATGAACCATCCAAGGACTTTTAACCACCTTGATGTTCATAAACTTTCCAAGATCCACACAAGGACTATTAACCACCTTTGTGATCTTACCAAGAACCATCCAAGGACTTTTAACCACCTTGATGTTCTTAAATATACAAGGCTCACACAAGGACTTTTAACCACCTTTGTGACCTTAACATCACTTGCCAATATGCATCACTATCATCAATATATCCACTGTTTTAAAGCATTAAACCAAGCCATAAACATCATGCATTTTTAAGCATCAAACCACATTTAAACAATGTTCAAAAACAAGGAACTCTTACCTTGAGCTTCCTTCAACATATGGCTTACAAAATCAGCAATAACCATGCTAAATCATGCTTTCAAAACAGAATTTAAAACATGCAATAAACCACATTGCATAACCACCAAAACATGGCCACCACTAGAGAGTTTTTCCGAAAACTTACACTTGAGCTTAGTAAAGTTGTTTAGACTTAGACTAAGCTCCCAAGACATTGGTTTCAAAGCCGAAAACCCAATTTCACTCACCGATTCCACTTCGCCTCTTGCCGAAGCACAAATCAAGCTTCCGGATCACCTTCTCTTGGATCCAAAGATGACTCCCCTGTTTTAAACACATCAAAGCAGAGGATTAATGCATCATCATGCATTAATAGCTTCAATGAAAGCACCTAAACTCGCTGCTCTCATCCACACTCCATTTTCGGCCACCAAACACAACCGAAAATGCATCCAAACAACTCCTCAACAAAGCCCAGCCATAAACCATCAAAACTAAACATCCTTTAACATCATTTAACATCTAAAAAGGATCTAATAACATCCTTATACCTCCAGCAACATCAGATCCACAAGATCACTCCAAAACAACCAAGAATCACAAGCTAAACTTAGGAAATTCAACCTATCCGGGATTGCATTAGTTAAAACTCAATTCCTTATCAAATTAACATTCATTTATCATCAAATTAACACCTTAAAACACAGCCCAATCAGATCCAACGAAAATCCATCAAAAATCACCAAATCTTGCATTTTAAGCCAAGATCCATTACACAACTTTAAAACCACTTATAAATCATCAATTTAGGATTGAGAACTTAGGAATTTCGGTAAAGAACTGAGAGTTTAGAGGAGAAGGACGTTCTTACCTCCAAACTTGAGTTTCTCCTCTTTTAGAACCAAAAAGCTTGAAGAATCAACTAGCAAATGGTGAGGTTTTGTTGATGTAATGATTAGAAATCAAAAGAGGATTGAAAAGAGAGATTTAAGTGACAAAATCAGAAGAAAATCTCTGGAGAGAAAGTGTTTGGGTTGAGAGAAAATGAGAGAAAAGGAAAATTGGAAAAGTTAGTTGAAAATGGAAAATAACTTCCCTCCACTTTTCTTTTATTTAAAACTCAGAATTAAATCATAAAATATCTTAGAAAAATCTGGAGAAACTCCCTTTGGGTAAATAGCTCCTTAAAGATTCAAAGTTTCAATCCTTTCTAAAACAGTCACGCAGTTTTCAAAAATTACATTTTGGTCACTAGCAAAAATGTCACCCTTCCAAACCTCATTTTGTAAAATTGATTTCACAGTTCACTTATATATATTAAAAGAGGATTTTAGAACATTTTTCCATATTTTTAATGCAACCCGAACTAGGCTTTCCTAATTTCACCTTTTTAGATTCGAACAGCACTTTGACCGAACTGGTCAACGCCCAAAACTTCTAAGCCCAAAACCGGGGCGTTACAACTCTCCCCCCCTTTAGAAATTTCGTCCCCGAAATTTACCTGAAGGAAAGAGATAAGGAAACTGCTTCAGCATGTCATCCTTCCGCTCCCACGTGGCTTCTTCAACACCACGATGCTTCCACAGCACCTTTACCAACTCAATGGTCTTGCCACGAAGAACCTTGCTATCCGAATCCAGAACCTTCACCGGTTCCTCGTCATAGGTCAAATCCGGATTCAATTCCACTTCCTCCACATGCATCACATGCGAAGGATCAGATCTATACTTCTGAAGCATAGAAACATGAAACACATCATGAATCTTCTCCAACTCTTGAGGTAGCCTCAACCTGTACGCAACAGGACCCACACGCTCAACCACCTCATATGGTCCAATGTACCTAGGGCTCAACTTACCCTTCCGGCCAAACCTCATCACCTTCTTCCAAGGCGAAACCTTCAAGAACACACGATCACCCACCGCATACACAATCTCCTTACGCTTCAAATCCGCGTAAGACTTTTGCCGATCAGAAGCTGCCTTCAACCGCTCACAAATGAGCTTCACCTTCTCGGTGGTTCCTTTCAACAAAGCCGGCATCGAAACCAACTTCTGACCCGTTTCAGCCCAACAAAGAGGAGTCCTACACTTCCTCCCGTACAAAGCCTCATAAGGTGCCATTTGTATACTTGCCTGATAACTATTGTTATAAGCAAACTCCACCAAAGGCAAATGCTTCTCCCAAGAGCCCTGAAACTCAATCACGCAGCACCTCAACATATCCTCCAAAATCTGAATAACACGCTCAGACTGACCATCCGACTGAGGATGATAGGATGTACTGAAATTCAACCTTGTACCAAAAGCTTGATGCAAACACTGCCAGAAACGCGATGTGAACCTCGGATCCCTATCCGACACAATCGACTTAGGTACACCATGCAACCGCACAATCTCAGCAATGTACAGCTCCGCAAGCTTATCCAAAGAAAACGTAGTATGCACAGGCAAGAAATGCGCACACTTCGTCAGGCGATCCACAATCACCCACACTGAATTCTTCTTCGATGGAGACAAAGGTAAACCAGATACAAAATCCATGGTAACCCTTTCCCACTTCCATTCAGGGATTCTCAACGGTTGCAACAACCCTGAAGGAACCTGATGCTCAGCCTTAACTCGCTGACACACCAAACACTTGCTCACAAACTCTGCAACATCCTTGTTCAAACCCACCCAGTAGTACCCATCCCGAAGATCACGATACATCTTAGTACTACCAGGGTGCATAGCAAAAGGACTACTATGACCTTCAGTCAGAATAGCATGCCTCAACTCAGCATCATTGGGCACTACTATCCGACTCCCAAAACACAACACACCATCATCATTAAAACAGAAATCTGAAGGCCTACCCTCCGCAATATCCTGAACATGAGACACCAAGGAATCATCCAGCAACTGCTTTTCCTTGATCAACTGAACCAAAGATGGTTTCACTTGCAACTCAGCTACAAGACCACCATCTCGCGAAATACTCAAACGGGCAAACATAGCCCTCAGCTCAACAGCTACCTTCCTACTTAAGGCATCCGCAACAACATTAGCTTTTCCAGGATGGTACTCAATCATCAAATCATAATCCTTGAGCAACTCCAACCAACGCCGCTGCCTAAGATTCAACTCCTTCTGAGACATTAGATACCTCAAACTCTTGTGATCCGTGTACACAGTACACTTCTCACCATACAGATAATGTCTCCAAATCTTCAAAGCAAAGACCACTGCAGCCAACTCAATATCATGCGTAGGATAATTGCGCTCATGCACCTTCAGTTGCCGCGATGCATAAGCCACAACCTTACCCTCTTGCATCAGCACACACATCCCAAACCAACATAGGACGCATCACTGTAGACCACAAAATCTTTTCCTGATTCAGGCTGAACCAAGATAGGAGCTTGCGTCAAAGCCGCCTTCAGCTTCTCAAAAGCCTGCTGTCTCGCTTCCGTCCACTCATACTTGACATCTTTTTGCAACAGCTTCGTCAAAGGTGCAGCAATCTTAGAAAACCCATCCACAAACCTCCGGTAGTATCCTGCCAAACCAAGGAAACTACGGACCTCATGAACAGACTTAGGAACCTTCCAGTTCATCACCGCCTCAATCTTTTGAGGATCAACCCGAATCCCCTCAGCAGAAACCACATGCCCAAGAAACACCACCTCCTTAAGCCAGAACTCACACTTGCTCAGCTTGGCATAAAGCTGATTCTCCAACAAAGCTTGCAGCACAATCCTTAAATGCTCTTCATGCTCCTCCTCAGTACGCGAGTACACGAGGATATCATCAATGAACACCACAACAAACTTGTCCAGGTATTCATGAAACACACGATTCATCATGTCCATGAAAGCAGCAGGGGCATTTGTCAAACCAAACGGCATCACAAGGAACTCATAATGCCCATACCTTGTCCTGAAAGCTGTCTTAGGCACATCCACATCCTTCACTTTCAACTGGTAATACCCTAACCTCAAATCAATCTTAGAGAACACAGTTGCTCCCCGAAATTGATCAAAGAGATCATCAATCCTCGGCAAAGGATACCGATTCTTGATTGTCAACTTGTTCAGCTGACGGTAATCAATGCACATTCTCATAGTGCCATCCTTCTTCTTCACAAACAAGACCGGTGCTCCCCAAGGTGACACACTCGGCCGAATGAAACCACGATCAAGCAACTCTTGCAACTGCGTCTTCAGCTCCTTCAGCTCCTTAGGTGCCATTCTATAAGGGGTAATGGACACAGGAGTTGTATTCTCATACAGCTCAATTCCAAACTCCACCTCACGATTAGGAGGTAAACCAGGCAACTCCTCAGGAAACACTCCAGGAAACTCCTTCATAACCCTAATATCTTGCACCCGCAACTCCTTAGAACTAGGATTCATCACAAAAGCTAGATAAGCCTCACAACCTTGCCTCAACATCCTGCTCGCCTCCAAGGTAGACACCACATTGGCAAGAAACTTCACATTCTCACCAACCACAACAACTTCGTAATCATCCGCAAGCTTCAACGAAACTCGCTTATTCTCACAATCCACAACAGCACGATGTTCAGCAAGCCAATCCATACCAAGGATTACATCAAAACCATAGAAAGGCAGCTCCATAAGGTCAACATGAAAAACATGATCTTGAACAACCAAAGGACATCTTCTATACAGCTTTCGAGTCACAACAGTTTCGCCAAAAGAACTAGTGACACGAACACCAACATCCAAAAACTCAACAGGCAAACCAAGCAATTCAGCATGCTCATGCAAAATGTATGAATGCGTAGATCCAGAATCTATCAAGGAAAGTAATGACAAGGATTGCAAAGTAAAGGTACCTGCAATCATATCCGCGTCATTCCTCCCCTCTCGTTGAGCATACACCCTAGCTTGACCTCCACCTTCAGGCTGAATAGCCACAACATGGGCCACTCCTCGACCACCTTCCTCTCTTCGCTGAAAGTTACCACGGCCGCGCCCACGACCTCTCTGCGGTGCAGCAACAACAGGTGCACGCACCTGGCCACCAGCCAACATAGGACACTCTCGCCTCAAATGATCCGCAGATCCTCAATTCCAGCACCCGTTACCAGCTGCCGCTGTAACCCCCTTAACCCGGCCTAGACGGTTGACCCGAATTAAGAAAGTCACACGGGGAAAACCAAAGTCAACCCGAAAGTCAACCTTGATTAACGACCCTTTTTTTTTCTTTTTAATCTTATCTAGATGCAAATTAACCCTAATTGTGATCACACAAACAACATACTCAAAGATCACAAACATCAGAGATCAAACAGGGACCCAATTGAACAAATTACAACTTTAGGGACCAAATTGTAAATTCTGATAAATATGAGGACTTAGTCCAAATTAAAGTTACCATCTTGAAATTAATCAGGTTTCATGCCTCTCTGCCAAATTTCTGCTCAAACGGACATCCCAAGCTCATACAATTGAACAATCAAGATTCAGGACCAAACCGTAAACAAAACAAAACATATAAAGATACTTTCAACCAAATTAACGGTCAGGTATCGATACGCCTGGTGTCGTATCGATACGCGGGGAAGGCAGTAACCAAACTCCAGAGACGGTATCGATACGAGATCCCGCGTTTCGATACGGCATTCATACAGTATCGATACCCACACAACCGTACCGATACGCCTGGGCAGAAATGAGCATATTTGGCTCAGGCGTATTGATACGCAAGCCCGAGTACCGATACCCCTGCCTGAAATTGACTCGAAACCATCACCATACATGCTACAAACTTCAAATTAACAACACCAAATCATACCACATAGTCAATCAATATGCAGGGACCATAATTGCATCACCAATTCAACATATAACCATCACATATGGAAAACCCCAATTTTAATGGCATGCTCCCTACTTAAGCTAACCATTCATGCATAAACCTTCATAACCAAGCATATAAGAATCCAATCCAAAAACCAGCAATTCAAATCAACATTCAACATATTTAGGGAGTTCCAACATCTCCCAAAAACACACTCATAGGTCCCCCATTGCCAAATCACCCCAAAAGCTAAAAGTACTTATAAAACCTTCATACATTGAGCTTTACTTGAACTTGATTGCTTGCCCTTTCTTGCTGCCCCTCAAGGTACTCTAATGCTCTGCATTATTGAATTAAGAAAACGAGAGAGCGTAAGCAAAAGCTTAGTGAGGAGTGCTCTTTAAAAACCATTCAATAATGCAATGTAAACATTTACAAAACATGCTTATAATCAACCTTTGTACATGCTCAAAAGCACACTTTAAAACAAGCAATTCCATGCTTCAAAATACATTTAAACAAGCATCTCATGCTTCAACATAATCATTTAAACAAGCTTCTCATGCTTCACAATATACTTTACATGTCATATTGGCTCAAGTGATACATTTCATTTATTAAAACAAGTTCAACAACTTTCCCCAAGGACTTTTAAACACCTTGGCCCCAAGGACTTTTAAAAACCTTGGCCATGGACTTTTAAACACCATGAATGAGGACCACACAAGGACTTTTAACCACCTTTGTGTCCAATGCTTGAATCACCCCAAGGACTTTTAAACACCTTGGCCCCAAGGACTTTTAAACACCTTGGCCCCATGGACTTTTAACCACCATGGAAAGGAGCACCTAAGGACTTTTAACCACCTTAGTGTCCGCAACAAGAACCATCCAAGGACTTTTAACCACCTTGATGTTCTTAAGTAACAAGGCTCACTCAAGGACTTTTAACCACCTTAGTGACCTTCACTTTTAAAAATCATCACTTGCCAATATACATCTTTTACATCATATAATCCACTGTTTTAAAGCATTAAACCAAGCCATATTCATCATGCATTTCAAAGCATTAAACCACATCATTTCAATGTATAAAATCAAGGAACTCCTACCTAGAGTTACCTTCAACATATGGCTTACATCATCAGCAAAATCCATGCTAAAACATGCTTTCAAAACAGTAATTAAAACATGCAAATCATCATCTTGCATTACATCAAAATCATGGCCACCACTAGAGAGTAAATCCGAAAACTTACACTTGAGCTTAGCAAAGTTGTTTAGACTTAAACTAAGCTCCCAAAACCTTCAAACCTTGGTTTTTAAGCTGAAAATCCATTTTCACAAATGCACTCACCAATTTCCACTTTGCTTCAAGCCAAAGCACCAAAACAAGCCTCCGGATCAACAACTTTTGGATCCAAGGATGCCTCCCCTGTTTCAACACATTAAAGCAGAGGATTAATGCATCATCATGCATTAATTGCTTTAATGAAAGCACCTAAACTCGCTGCTCTCACAAAACCTCCATTTTCGGCCACCAAACACAACCGAAAATGCATCCAAAACACTTCTAAACAAAGCCCAGCCATAAACCAGCAAATCCACACTTCCATTAACACCATATAACATCTAAAAACAACCTATTAACAACCTTATACCTCCAGCAACATCAGATCACCAAGATCACCTCAAAAACTACCTTAAAACACAAGCTAAACTTAGGAAACCCAACCTATCCGGGATTGCATCAATCAAAACTCAATTCCACATCATTTTAGAGATCATTTAACATCAAAAACACCTCTCAAAACACAGATCAATCAGATCTTACGAAAATCATCAAAAATCATCAAAATCTTGCATAATTAGCCAAGATCCATAAATCAACTTAAAAGCCTTTAATTAAACATCAATTTAGGATTGAAAACTTAGGAATTTCAGTAAAGAACTTGAAGTTCAGAGGAGAAGGACGTTCTTACCTCCAAACTTGAGTTTCTCCTCTTTTTGGAATGAAAAACCTTGATGAAACTTGTAGCAATTGAAGAGGTTTTGAAGAAACAATGATTTGGAATCAAATGAGAGTTGAAAGGAGGATTTTAGGTGAGAAAATCAGAAACAAATCTCTGGAAATGGAGTGTTCGGGTTGAGAGAAAAAGAGAGAAAGAAAAGAGAGAGTTAGTTATGAAAATAGCAAAATGAGATTTTCCCTCCTTTATGAAATCTTTAAAATCAGAATTATGACTCAAAATATCTTAGAAAAATCTGGAGAAACTCCCTTTGGGTAAATAGCTCCTTAAAGATTCAAAGTTTCAACCCTTTATAAAACAGCCACCAAACTTGCGAAAATTACATTTTGGTCACTAGCCAAAATGTCACACTTCCAAAACTCATTTTCCAAAATTGATTTCACAGTTCACTTAATTATATTAAAAGATGATTTTAGAACATTTTTCCATATTTTTAATGCAACCCGAACTAGGCTTTCCTAATTTAACCTCTTACGATTCGAACAGCACTTTGACCGACCGGTCAACGCCCAAGACTTCTAAGCCCAAAACCGGGGCGTTACAGCCGCAACAGGAACTTGCACCTCCCTCACAGCACGAGGACAGTCACGCTTCATGTTACCACGTGAACCACAAATCCAACAAGCACTCGGATCAGCTCTAGCATTGCCTCCCCGAGCAGATGCACCACCACCTCTCTTAGCTGAGGACTGATACTTTTGATCACGTCCCCTCTTGTTCCGTCCACCACCGGAACTAAACTCAGCAGCTCGCTTTCCAGAACTTGCTCCAGCACCTCTAGCAGATAAACCCAAGTTCATCTCAATATCCTTGGCTCGGCCCACCAACACATCAAAATCATCATACTCGGTAGCCAGCACATACATCTTCACATCCGTCACTAAACCATAACGGAATCTTTCGCACCTCGCCCGCTCATCTAGGACTAACTCAGGCGCATATTGACTGAGTCGCACAAACTGCACTTCATACTCAGCCACAGTCATGCTCCCCTGGGTAAGAGACATGAACTCACGCTTCTTTTCATCCAGGTACCTCACACCAAGATACCTTCTCTTGAACACATTCTGAAAGAATGTCCAAGTTATGTCAGCTTCAGTCATCCCAGCTATAGTGGTCGTCCATCACGTATAAGCATCATCCTGCAGCAAGGACACAACACACCCCAGCTTTTGCACATCAGTGCAACCCGTCTGACCCAAGATCCTCTTGGTACTCTCCATCCAGGATTCAGAACCTTCAGCAGACATACCCCTGAACTCAGTCCCACCAAGACTGCGCAAACGCTCCAAAGGTAGTCTAACTCCAGCATCTCCCTAATGCCCAGCTCCTTGAGCTCCAGCTACTGCCGCTCGAAAAGCACCAGCAATAGCTTGCACCAACATCGTCATGTCAAGCATAGCTTGCCCCTGACCAACTTCAGGACCAGCAGCTCCAGCACCAGCTGTAGCTTCAGCTCTTTCACCCTCAGCACCACCACCACCAGGTGGAGGAGGAGGTAACACCGCACTTCCCGCATTCTCCTCATTCTCATTCTCATTCGGAGCCGTAGCTCGCACATTACTTCTCAACTCTCTACGTGGTGCCATACTCTAACAATGCAATCACAATGCAAATAAACAAAGTCAGGTCCAGCAAGGTAAGCAATCCAAGTACTCAATCTCAATTTCACTTAAAATCAACATCATTTCATTAGCTTTGATTTGGCAATGGGTACCCACAACATGCTTCATCACAGCATACAACTCAATTGCATCAAATTCACAAATCACCCACCATGCTTTCACTCAACAAGCATACATAGCATACATACTTCATTCATGCACACATTCATTCCCAATTACTCGAGAACTCAGCTCTGATACCACCAAATGTAACCCCCTTAACCCGGCCTAGACGGTTGACCCGAATTAAGAAAGTCACACGGGGAAAACCAAAGTCAACCCGAAAGTCAACCTTGATTAACGACCCTTTTTTTCTTTTTAAACTTGTCTAGATGCACATTAACCCTAGTTATGATCATACAAACAACATCCTCAAAGATCATGAACACCAGAGATCAAACAGGGACCCAATTGAACAATTTACAACTTTAAGGACCAAATTGTAAATTCTGTAAATTATAAGGTCTTAACCCAAATTAAAGTTACCAACTTGTAATTAATCAGGTTTCATGCTACACTGCCAAATTTCAGCTCAAACGGGCATCCCAAGCTCATACAATTGCACAAACAAGATTCAGGACCAAAACGCAAACATTCCAAAACACATAACTGCCAATGTCAGCCCCCAACGGTTAGGTGTTCCGAAACAGGGAGAACCTGTTTCGAAACGCGGGGCCGTTCCGCAACGCGTACCGAAACGAGGGCTGGCAGAGAGCTTTCCGTTTCGAAACGGTGTCTCCCGTTTCGGACGCCTGGGTTGCTACAAGGCACCCGTTCCGAAACGGTGGCTACTGTTCCGAAACGACCTGCACAGAATGCAGCAAAAAGCTTGCTTAAACACACAATTGATCAACCATAAATGCTCCAAATGCTACCAAACTTTACCAGCGTGAAATTCAACATATAAAGAACATATTTGCATCAACCAATCATCAATATATCAACAATTATGAAAAGCCCCAAATTTATAAGCATGCTTCCTACTCAAGCAAACCATTCATGCAATAAACTCCAAACCAAGCACATAATGGCCAATTACAAAATCCATCATTAACATCATCATAAAACAAACTTAGGGAGTTCAAAACCCCTCCCAAACATCCACATAGGTCCCCCATTGCCAAATGCCAAAAGCTATAAGTATTTAAGAAAACCTTCCCATACTTGAGCTTAACTTCCACTTGATTGCTTGCCTTCCTTGCTGCCCTCCAACACCTTAATGTTCTGCATTATTGGTTTAAGAAAACGAAAGAGAGCGTAAGCAAAATCTTAGTGAGGAATGCTCATTAAAAACCATTCAATAATGCATTTATAAAACTCATTTATAAATCATGCTTCAAGCAACATTAAACATGTTCTTAAACATTTAAAACAAGCATCTCATGCTTCAACTTCATTTAACATGCTCTTTAACAATTCAAACAAGCATCTCATGCTTCAATTCATAATAAGTCATATTGGCAACAAGTGATACAATTCTAATAAGATTCACACATGGACTTTTAAACACCATTGTAATCTTATCCCCATGGACTTTTAAACACCATGGACCCATGGACTTTTAAACACCATGGCAAGGACCACACAAGGACTTTTAACCACCTTTGTGTCCTTAAAAAGAATCTCCCAAGGACTTTTAACCACCTTGGAGTTCTTAAGTAACCAAGGCTTTCCAAGGACTTTTAACCACCTTGCGCCTTAACCATGAACCATCCAAGGACTTTTAACCACCTTGATGTTCATAAACTTTCCAAGATCCACACAAGGACTTTTAACCACCTTTGTGATCTTACCAAGAACCATCCAAGGACTTTTAACCACCTTGATGTTCTTAAATATACAAGGCTCACACAAGGACTTTTAACCACCTTTGTGACCTTAACATCACTTGCCAATATGCATCACTATCATCAATATATCCACTGTTTTAAAGCATTAAACCAAGCCATAAACATCATGCATTTTTAAGCATCAAACCACATTTAAACAATGTTCAAAAACAAGGAACTCTTACCTTGAGCTTCCTTCAACATATGGCTTACAAAATCAGCAATAACCATGCTAAATCATGCTTTCAAAACAGAATTTAAAACATTCAATAAACCACATTGCATAACCACCAAAACATGGCCACCACTAGAGAGTTTTTCCGAAAACTTACACTTGAGCTTAGTAAAGTTGTTTAGACTTAGACTAAGCTCCCAAGACATTGGTTTCAAAGCCGAAAACCCAATTTCACTCACCGATTCCACTTCGCCTCTTGCCGAAGCACAAATCAAGCTTCCGGATCACCTTCTCTTGGATCCAAAGATGACTCCCCTATTTTAAACACATCAAAGCAGAGGATTAATGCATCATCATGCATTAATAGCTTCAATGAAAGCACCTAAACTCGCTGCTCTCATCCACACTCCATTTTCGGCCACCAAACACAACCGAAAATGCATCCAAACAACTCCTCAACAAAGCCCAGCCATAAACCATCAAAACTAAACATCCTTTAACATCATTTAACATCTAAAAAGGATCTAATAACATCCTTATACCTCCAGCAACATCAGATCCACAAGATCACTCCAAAACAACCAAGAATCACAAGCTAAACTTAGGAAATTCAACCTATTCGGGATTGCATTAATTAAAACTCAATTCCTTATCAAATTAACATTCATTTATCATCAAATTAACACCTTAAAACACAGCCCAATCAGATCCAACGAAAATCCATCAAAAATCACCAAATCTTGCATTTTAAGCCAAGATCCATTACACAACTTTAAAACCACTTATAAATCATCAATTTAGGATTGAGAACTTAGGAATTTCAGTAAAGAACTGAGAGTTTAGAGGAGAAGGACGTTCTTACCTCCAAACTTGAGTTTCTCCTCTTTTAGAACCAAAAACCTTGAAGAATCAACTAGCAAATGGTGAGGTTTTGTTGATGTAATGATTAGAAATCAAAAGAGGATTGAAAAGAGAGATTTAAGTGACAAAATCAGAAGAAAATCTCTGGAGAGAAAGTGTTTGGGTTGAGAGAAAATGAGAGAAAAGGAAAATTGGAAAAGTTAGTTGAAAATGGAAAATAACTTCCCTCCACTTTTCTTTTATTTAAAACTCAGAATTAAATCATAAAATATCTTAGAAAAATCTGGAGAAACTCTCTTTGGGTAAATAGCTCCTTAAAGATTCAAAGTTTCAATCCTTTCTAAAACAGTCACGCAGTTTTCAAAAATTACATTTTGGTCACTAGCCAAAATGTCACCCTTCCAAACCTCATTTTGTAAAATTGATTTCACAGTTCACTTATATATATTAAAAGAGGATTTTAGAACATTTTTCCATATTTTTAATGCAACCCGAACTAGGCTTTCCTAATTTCACCTTTTTAGATTCGAACAGCACTTTGACCGAACTGGTCAACGCCCAAAACTTCTAAGCCCAAAACCGGGGCGTTACACAGCGAGTTAAGGCTGAGCATCAGTTTCCTTCAGGGTTGTTGCAACCGTTGAGAATTCCTGAGTGGAAGTGGGAAAGGATTACCATGGATTTTGTGTCTGGTTTGCCTTTGTCGCCATCAAAGAAGAATTCGGTGTGGGTGATTGTGGATCGCCTGACGAAGTGTGCGCATTTCTTGCCTGTGCATACTATGTACACTTTGGATAAGCTTGCGGAGCTGTACATTGCTGAGATTGTGCGGCTGCATGGTGTGCCAAAGTCGATTGTGTCGGATAGGGATTCGAGTTTTACATCGCGTTTCTGGCAGTGTTTGCATCAGGCTTTGGGTACACGGTTGAATTTCAGTACTTCTTATCATCCGCAGTCGGATGGACAGTCTGAGCGTGTTATCCAGGTTTTGGAGGATATGTTGAGGTGCTGTGTGATTGAGTTCCAGGGCTCTTGGGAGAAACATTTGCCTTTGGTGGAGTTTGCCTATAATAATAGTTATCAGGCAAGTATCCAAATGGCACCTTATGAAGCTTTGTACGGGAGGAAGTGTAGGACTCCTCTTTGTTGGGCTGAAACGGGTCAGAAGTTTGTTTCGATGCCAGCTTTGTTAAAAGGAACCACCGAGAAGGTGAAGCTCATTTGTGAGCGGTTGAAGGCAGCTTCTGATCGACAAAAGTGTTACGCGGATCTGAAGCGTAAGGAGATTGAGTATGCGGTGGGTGACCGTGTGTTTTTGAAAGTTTTGCCTTGGAAAAGGTGATGAGGTTTGGCCGAAAGGGTAAGTTGAGCCCTAGGTACATTGGACCATACGAGGTGATTGAGCGTGTGGGTCCTGTTGCGTACAAGTTGAGGTTACCGCAAGAGTTGGAAAAGATTCATGATGTGTTTCATGTTTCTATGCTTCGGAGGTATAGATCGGATCCATCACATGTGATGCCTGTGGAAGAAGTGGAATTGAATCCGGATTTGACCTATGATGAGGAACCGATGAAGATTCTGGATTCGGATAGTAAAGTTCTTCGAGGCAAGACCATTGAGTTGGTAAAGGTGTTGTGGAATCATCGTGGTGTTGAAGAAGCCACGTGGGAGCGGAAGGATGACATGTTGAAGCAGTTTCCTTACCTCTTTCCTTCAGGTAAATTTCGGGGACGAAATTTCTTAAGGGGGGAGAGTTGTAACACCCCAATTTTGGGCTTAGAAGTTTTGGGTTTGGACCGGACCGGTCGGGTTGCGGTTCGAATATAAAAGGGTGTTTTTAGGAAAGCCTAGTTCGGGATGCATTAAAAATATGGAAAAATATCTTAAAATCCTCTTTTATTATATATAAGAGTGTGGTGAAATCAATTTTACAAAATGAGGTTTGGAAGTGTGACATTTTGGGTTAGTGACTAAAATGTAATTT
Source organism: Hibiscus tridactylites (assembly GCA_958450335.1). NCBI lineage: Eukaryota > Viridiplantae > Streptophyta > Magnoliopsida > Malvales > Malvaceae > Hibiscus > Hibiscus tridactylites. The sequence continues at coordinate 36,726,976 of OY288288.1, forward strand.
TTGAAAACTTGGTGACTGTTTTAAAAAGGATTGAAACTTTGAATCTTTAAGGAGCTATTTACCCAAGAAGAGTTTCTCCAGATTTTTCTTAATATTAAAGGTTTAATTAATGTTTTTAATAAAAAGAAAAAGGAGGGAAATAGATATTTTGGCTATCATAACTAACTTTCTCAAAATTTTCCATTTCTTTTCTCTCAACTTTTCTCTCAACCCAAACACTTTTCTTCAGCACATTTCCCTCTGATTTTGACATCTAAAGATGAGATTTCAACCTACATTTGATCTCTAATCATTTCTACAACAAAACCTTAGCATTTGCTTATTGGATTTTCAAGAATCTTGGTTCCAAAAAGGGAGAAACTCACATTTAGAGGTATGAACGTCCTTCTCCTCTAAATACTCAGTTCTTTACTGAAATTCCTAAGTTCTTAATCCTTGATTTGTGTTTTATAAAAGGTTTTAATGATGTGTTCTTGATCTTGGCTTTAAAATGCAAGATTTGGTTTAATTTTGATTAAATTCGTATGGAATGGTTGGGCACTGTTTTGAGATGTCATTTTGATGTAAATTGAATGTATAATTGATGAGAAATTGAGGTTTAATCAATGCAATCCTGAATATGTTGATTTTCCTAAGTTTTGCTTGAGTTTTTGGTGGTTTTTGGAGTGATCTTGATGATCTGCTATAGCTAGAGGTATAAGGACGTGTTTAGATCCTTTTTGGATGTTAATTGAGGTTTATGAATGATTGGAATTGATGGATCTTGGCTGGGTAGTGTTGTGGAGTTGTTTGGATGAGATTTCGGTTGTGTTTGGTAGCCGAAATGTGAATGTTGATGAGAGCAGCGAGTTTAGGTGTCTTGGTTGAAGATATTAATGCATGATGATGCATTAATCCTCTGCTTTGATGTGTTTAAAACAGGGGAGACATCTTCGGATCCTTGTGGTGTTGATCCGGAAGCTTGACCGGTGTTTCGGCAAGTGCGAAACGGAATCGGTGAGTGGATTTGGGTTTTCAGCTTTGAAACCAATGTTTGAAGGTTTTGGGAGCTTAGTTTAAGTCTAAACAACTTAGCTAAGCTCAAGAGTAAGTTTTCAAAAAAACTCTCTTGTTGATGAACCATGTGTTGGTTGAATGCAAGTGATTTGTTGCATGTTTAAATTCTGTTTTTGAAAGCATATTTTAGCATGTTTATTGCTGGTTTTATAAGCCATGTGTTGAAGGATGCTCAAGGTATGGGATCCTTGTTTTGTACATTGATAAATGTGGTTTTGATGCATAATGATGCATGATGATTAATAGCTTTGTTAAATGCTTTAAAACAGTGGAATATTGTTGTTAAATGATGTATATTAGCAAGTGATGTCTTGGTTTAAAAGTTACTTGAATCGGATATAGTTAGCCGGCTATAGGATTGGGTGCACCGTGAATAAAGTCGCCTTGGATGTCGAGGGGTTGTGATTCTACCATGCTCCATCCAAGTACACTAACGAGATGGTTAAAGACACCATGGTGGTTAAAAGTCCATGGGTGGGTCTTGTGTTAAGGTCATAATGGTGGTTAAAATTCCATGTGTGGACCTTGTGTGTTGTAAGATCAAAATGGTGGTTAAAAGTCCATGTGTGGATCTTGTGTGGTATGTCCCGTGATCTCGTTAGTGATGTTATACAACTACCAATGAGTGGTGTTGAGGGGTTGTGATTGTACCATTTGCTCCACCTTGTTATTGGTAGTGTGTATGAAGCGTATGGGACAACGCTTGTAATCCGCGTATCCGATTGTCGATTGTGTTTTGGTAATGGTTATGATTATCACTTGTAAGCCAATATGACATGTTGTTGATTGAAGCATGAAATGCTTGGTTATATGCATATGTGCATGATTAAATAATGTTTGAACTAAAGGTTTTGGAAAGGTGTTTTAAAAATGCATTATTGTGTTGTTTTAATTGAGCATTCCTCACTAAGCTATGTGCTTACTCTCTCTCTTTTCTTAAACCAAAAATGCAGAGCATTGAAGTGCATAAAGGGCAGCAAAGAGGTCAAGAATCCAAGTGAAGAACTAAGCTCATGTATGGTGAATGTTTTCCTAACACTATTAGCTTTTGGGCATTTGGCAATGGGAACCTATGTTGTTGTTTTGGGAGATGTTTTGGACTCCCTAAGTTTGGTTTATGCCTATGATATGTTGGAACATGTAATTGGCCTTTTGCTATTTGATTTTGGTGAATTGATGTTTGCATGATTTCTATCCTAGGATGCATGCCTATAGAATTTGGTTTTTCCTTAATTGATGCCATGTTTGAGAATGGTTGATGCTTTTATGTTCCTTAAGCATACAATGACTTGTTGGTATGATTTGATGATATTATGTTGATGTTTGATGCATTTTTGGGGCTGAATTTGGGACAGTTCTGGTGTGTGTATCGATACTCGGGCTCGCGTATCGATACGCATAAGCCAAATATGTGCTTTTCTGCACAGGGGTATCAGTACGGTTGCGAGGTGTTTCGATACGGTAGGCCAAATATGAATGCTGTATCGATACGCGGGAGAGCGTATCGATACCTTTTCTGTGAGTTTGGTCACTGCCTTCCCCGCGTATCGATACTACTCCTGGCGTACCGATACGCGACCGTTAATTCAGTTAATGGCATCTTTGTAGAGTTTGTAAATGTTACGTTTTGGTCCCAATCTTTGTATATGCAATTGAATGAGTTTCTGATGTCCGTTTGAGCTGAAATTTGATAGGGAGGCATGAAATACGGTTAATTTCATTATGGTAACTTTAAAATTTGTTAAGTCCTCGTAATTTTTAGAATTTACAATTTGGTCCTTAAACTTGTAATTTGTGCAATCGAGTCCCTAAATGTTTTCTGATTGTGGTGATCTTTGAGTATGCTGACCTTATGAACATATCTAGGACTAATATGCATTTAGACAAGATTAAAAAGAAAAAAAATGGGTCGTTAATCAAGGTTGACTTTCGGGTTGACTTTGGTTTTCCCCGTGTAATCTTCGTAGTTCGGGTCGACCATCTAGGTCGGGCTAAGGGGGTTACAAAACTTACGCCGGGTTCAATTATGACTTGGGCAGATTTATCTCGTGAATTTTTATCTCGTTTTAATCCTTCGCATTTATCTGAGCGATTACGTAACGAAATTGCTACTTTTCAACAGGAAGATGACGAGCCGATGCACGAGGCCTGGGACAGATTTACTACTCTTCTTCGGAACTGCCCAATGCATGGATTCCCCGTCTGGAATCAGGTTACAAAGTTTTATAATGCTGCCAACTTACAAACTCGCATTCGAATTGATTCAGCAGCAAATGGACTATTATTGGATAAAGATCCGGACGAGGCATTGCAAGTTTTGAAAAATCTGGCCAAGAATGAGGAGCAGTTTCCGACTGCAAGAAGAGGGGGTAAACGGGTACTTGCTGTCAAGGATTATGAAGCCGACAGCACGATGAAATCACAGGTAGCCTTCCTTACTAAAGCAATGAAAAGGTTATTGAATGATGATGGTCTACAAGGATTTGCTGTTGAGGAAGTATGTGATATTTGTGAGGGAAATCATAGTCAGGATGAGTGCCCAATACAAGTAGAAGAGGGAAAATATGTTGGAAACTACAAGCCAAATTACAATTCCAACAACTATAATCCCAATTGGAGGAAGGATCCCAAATTTTCCTGGAGTAATCCCAATAATGCCCTGAATCCTCAAGCACATAATCAGAATCAGGGAGGTCCTAGATTGCTGACGCGACAGCAACAGCCGCAGAATCTGCCGCCGCACCTACCGCCGTAGCAGCAACAACAGCCACCAGCTGCCACAAGCAGTATATTGGAACAGACTCTGGCCACCTTTATGTCTCAGACCGGTACTTATATTGAGAATATGAATCAATTTGTCAAGAAGACAGAGAATTTCATGGATAAAACAGAGATGAGGATGACAAATCATGAAGCCACTTTGAAATCTCTGGAGACACAAATGGGTCAGGTGTCCCAACATATTAAGCCGAGGCAGAATGGAGGATTCCCTAGCAATACTGAAAATGCTAGGCAGCCCACACATGAGCAGTGTAAAGCTATTACTACTAGGAGTGGGAAGAAACTTCCAGGGCCGGAAAAGGAAGCTGAAACAGAAAAGGATCCAGCCTTAGACAAACCTGCCGAGGAAGCTGCCCCGACAGGTGATAAACAAACTGCTGCCGATGAGCATGTCACGACAGCAGAAGCGACAGAGGAGAAAAAAGATGATTACCAACTCAGATTCGCATGCAGTAGGAAGGACGTATTGCTGATTACCGTCCCCCACCTCCTTTTCCCTAACGGATACAGCAAGCTAAGCAAGAATCTCAACTTAAAAAGATTTATGATATTTTTAAGCAGGTTCATATTAATATTCTGCTGTTAGATGTCGTTAGGGAAATGCCCGGTTATGCTAAATTTCTAAAGGATGTTATGTCGAAGAAATCTAAACTTGGGGAGTTTGAAACGGTAAAAATGACAGAAGGTTGCATGAGTATTCTTCATCGGCAGCCACCCCAGAAAAAAAAGGATTCGGGGAGTTTCATCATACCTTGCGTAATTGGAAATAAATTTGTGGGTAAGGCACTTTGTGATCTTGGTGCTAGTGTTAATCTAATGCCCAAATCTGTCTTTCAGAAATTAGGTATCGGAAAGGCGCGGCCCACGACAGTAACTCTGCAGCTGGCAGACCGCTCTTACGTTCATCCGGAAGGAAAAATTGAAGATATTCTGGTAAGAGTGGATAAGTTTATTTTTCCTGCTGACTTTCTTGTTTTAGATTGTGAAGCATATGAAAACGCACCAATCATCCTTGGGCGACCCTTCTTAGCCACGGGAAGATCACTGATTGATGTGGAGAAAGGAGAACTCACCATGCGAGTGAACGATCAAGAGATTAAGTTGAATGTTCTCCAAGCGATGAAACATGCTGATGTGGACGAGGAATGCAAGGCTATCACTGATGTTACCCTTGATCAACCCTGCATCAGGTCGGGCTGTCACGATATTAAATTTGGGCACTGTCGCGGCAGCCACCTACAGGCCTGTCACGACAACAAAGACGACAGCACCGACGATAGCAACTCCTCTGATCCCGATACATCCGATACTGAAGATCAGGAGGAGGTAAACTGGATAGGCAATCGTCCAGGTAAGTTATTCGAACCTTTGAATTATACTTCGGATAACCATTTAATCCAAAAGCCATCTACTGTCGAACCACCTGCCTTAGAACTAAAGCCTCTGCCAGGGCAACTTAAATATGCTTTTCTTGGTTCGAATGATACGTTGCCCGTAATCATCTCTTCTAAGCTGCCGCAGGAACAGGAACGGCAGCTGATCGGCATGTTACGGCAACACAAAAAGGCAATTGGATGGACGATCGCTGACATTCAAGGCATTAGTCCGGCGTTATGCATGCACAAAATCCTTCTCGAAGAAGATCATAAGCCGACTATTGATGCCCAAAGGCGGTTAAACCATGCGATGAAAGAGGTGGTGCGTAAAGAGATAATCAAGTGGTTAGATGCTGGTATTATTTACGCCATCTCTGACAGCAAATGGGTGAGCCCGGTGCAATGCGTTCCCAAGAAAGGAGGAATGACCGTAGTGACCAATGAAAACAACGAGTTAATCCCAACCAGGACTGTGACCGGTTGGAGGGTTTGTATGGACTATCAGAAGCTTAACAAAGCTACCCGAAAGGACCACTTTCCTTTACCCTTTATTGATCAAATGCTTGATAGATTAGCGGGTAAACCTTACTATTGTTTTCTTGATGGTTACTCAGGTTACAACAAAATTGCTATCGCACCAGAGGATCAAGAGAAGACGACTTTCACATGCCCCTACGGAACATACGCTTTTAGGAGAATGTCGTTTGGATTATGTAATGCACCCGCCACCTTCCAAAGGTGCATGATGGCCATATTCTCCGACATGGTAGAGGACTTCCTTGAGATTTTTATGGATGATTTTTCCGTCTTTGGAGACGATTTTGAGAGCTGCCTCGGCAATCTACAAAAGGTGCTTGAAAGATGTGAAAAAGCTAATCTTGTTTTGAATTGGGAAAAATGCCACTTTATGGTGGATGAGGGGATAGTCCTTGGCCATAAGATTAGCTGCCGTGGGATAGAAGTCGACAGGGCCAAAATAGAGGTAATTGAGAAGCTGCCGATGCCGTCTACAGTCAAGGGTATTAGAAGTTTCTTAGGGCATGCTGGTTTTTATCGGAGATTCATTACAAATTTTTCAAAAATCACCAAGCCGCTATGCCATCTTTTGGAGCAGAACCGACCCTTTGACTTTAATGAAGAATGTACTGAAGCATTCAAGGTTCTGAAGGGTAACAGCCCCCATAGTACAGCCACCAGACTGGACACAGCCATTTGAGATTATGTGTGATGCTAGTGACTATGTTGTCGGGGCAGCACTTGGGCAGCACAGAGATAAGCTATTCCATGTCATATATTATGCCAGCAAGACATTGAATGACACCCAAGTGAACTACACCACCATAGAAAAGGAGCTGTTAGCTGTGGTGTTCTCCATTGACAAGTTTCGTTCTTACATACTTGGGACGAAGGTAATAGTGCACACAGACAACTCTGCCCTGAAGTATTTGTTCGCGAAGAAGGATGCAAAGCCTAGATTGATACGGTGGATCCTGCTATTGCAAGAATTCGACCTTGAGATCAAGGACAAAAAAGGGACAGAAAATCAGGTGGCAGACCACTTGTCAAGATTGGAGAAGGGACAGAGTCTACCAATCGATGAGACAAACATACTGGAGACCTTCCCAGATGAGCAGCTCTTTGCTGCCGCAATCGCTGCCGCGACAACCATGGTGGCAGGTAAGTCTTTTGAACTTCCCTGGTATGCTGATTTCATTAATTTTATAGTTAGCGGAGTACTACCTTCTGATCTTAATTATCAAGCCAGGAAGAGGTTCCAAAATGATGTTAAGCATTATTATTGGGACGAACCTCTTCTTTTCAAAATGTGTGCATATCAGGTTATAAGGAGATGTGTACCACAAGAAGAGCAAGAAGACATTCTCCATCACTGCCACGCTTCACAATATGGAGGTCACTTAGGAGGCAATAAAACTGCTGCCAAGGTGCTGCAGTCAGGGTTCTACTGGCCGACACTGTATAAGGATGCACAGGACTTCTACAAGAACTGTGACAGGTGCCAGTGGATAGGTAACATCTCGAGGAGAAACGAGATGCCACTGCAGAACATTCTAGAAGTCGAGATCTTCGACGTTTGGGGGATCGATTTTATGGGACCTTTTCCATCTTCATGTGGAAATCTATACATCCTCCTAGCAGTGGATTATGTCTCTAAGTGGGTTGAAGCTATCGCCACTCAAAAGAATGATGCCAAGACGGTCCAAAAGTTTTTACACAAAAACATTTTTTCTAGATTTGGCATTCCTAAGGCGATTATCAGTGATGAAGGGAGACATTTTGACAATAGGGTTATTGCTGCCGCCTTGAAGAAATATGGTGTCAAGCACAGGATCGCGACAACATACCACCCACAGACCAATGGACAAGCTGAGATATCTAATAGGGAAGTTAAGAACATTCTTGAAAAGATGGTTAAACCAACTAGGAAAGATTGGTCTTTACTCCTTAATGATGCATTATGGGCATATAGGACAGCTTTTAAGACTCCATTGGGCATGTCTCCATACCGATTGATTTATGGGAAAATCTGTCATTTGCCTGTCGAGATAGAGCACAAAGCATACTGGGCAATCAAGGCAGTGAATATGGACTTGGACAAGGCAGGACAGAAAAGGCTATTAGATTTGAACGAAATTGAGGAAATACGGACAATGGCCTACGACAATGCAAGGATCTACAAGGAGAAAACTAAGAAGTGGCATGACAAGAAGTTGTTGCCACGACAGTTCTGCCCAGGGCAGCTTGTGTTGTTATTCAACTCTAGGTTGAAACTCATCCCAGGGAAGCTAAAATCTAGATGGTCTGGCCCGTTCCAAGTGGTACAAGTTTTTCCCCATGGTGCCATCACTATCCGATCATTAAAAGACGGGCACCAATTTAAAGTTAATGGACAGCGCCTCAAGCATTATCAGGGGACTGAAGCCCCAGGAATACAGGAAGTGGTTACTTTAGGAGATGCCCCACAAGGCATCCCTAATTTAACCTAATTTTTATTTTTATTATTTATTATTTATTAGGAAATAAGGTTTATTTTATTTGAATAATGTTTTTTCTATTTTTTGTTTTTAGGAAATAAAGGAGTCAAGAAGAAAAGGAGAAGTGACCCAAGCCCACCATCCATCCATCAGCCCAACAGAGCCCATTTATTGAAGCCTGTCGTTCCAGCTGCCGCGCAGACACGGGTAAGACAGGCTGTCAACAGACTGACACGGCAGACACAGAAGCGTGTGGCAGACACGTAACAGACGCATAAATGCGTGTCAGACGCGTCAGACACGCCAAATCTCAACAGTCGCCCCGTTATTCACGCCTGCCGTTACAGCATTAAACGGGCAGCAACTCGACCGCTATAAAACCCCGTTTTCATTTTCCTCACTTCTGCTTATTCTTACTTGATTTCTCCTCTCGTTTTTCTTTGTTTTCTTTACTTTCACAACCCTTGCAACTAACATGTCTTCCAGACAGACCCGCCGCAGTGCTGCCTCAGCCTCTTCATCAGCAGCACAGTTGCCCTTCGCCACCAAGGACTTATGGGAAGAAAGGGGTTTCATCTACGTCCGAAAGGCACCAAACATGGGGCTCCGACCATTCATCGCAAGGGCAATAAGGACTCAACTATGGGAGCAGTTCGCCGAACAACCGGCAGAATTAAATGACACATTGGTGAGGGAGTTCTACGCTGCCATCGACAGCAGGACGGCGACATCCGTAATTATCCGAGGGGTAGAGGTACCATTCACAGCCGATAGTATCAACCATATGTCTGGCCTCTATTTTGGTCCCAACGACGATGCCCATCAACACTTTTTGGACACCCTCGACTCTACCGCCTATGGTGCTGTCATGGCAGAGGTAACAGAAGAAGGGACGGAGTGGACTACGAGCAAGAAGAACCCCAACTCTGTAAAAAGGGGGCAGCTGCTGCCAGAAGCAAAGCTATGGAACGCTTTCATCAAAAAGCGTATCCTGCCGTCCTCCCATCACACGACGGTGAACCAGCAGCGGCTCGCCCTCATTCATTCGATCATGCACGACCGGCCTATCAACGTGGGCCGCTATATGAGGGAAAGCATCTTGGACTGCACATATCGGTCAACCTCCCGCCTCTGCTTACCGTTCATGATCACCTCTCTCTGCCGCTGCGCTGCTGTCCCGGAGGTAGCCACCGATAAACTGGTCCAAGGACGAGGCTGGACCGATAACAACATTACCAATTTGCTCCTGAACCTGATAGTCGCAACACCTATCAACTCCTTCAACCCGGCTGCCTCCCCAGCAGAATCATCCGAGCAACCTGCTCCTGAACCTGCCGCTGAACCTGCCGCAGCAGCCACCCAGACAGACCAATCTGCTCAGATCCTTGCCGCCATACAGCGGGTGGAAGACAGACAGATGGGGCTGATGACATTCATCCGGGATTTCGCCAACTCAACTATAAATTTCATTACCAATACTTTAAATTATCCCGATGTTATTTTCCCCACTTTCCCTGCCCACTATTTCCACATCCCCACCCCTGTCCACACACCTACACCACCTGCCTCCCACACACACATTCTACTGCTTCCACCCCATCACCTGCCCCGACGACAGCTGGCAGTCCTCCGGCCGACACCACCGCCCGAGGAACGAAGCGACCGACCTCAGATGACGGCGAGGCAGAACCTCCTATTAGGAGGAATTTGGAGAAGGAATTCACGCCTGTCAAGAGGCAGAAACATGTGGCCGACAAAAAGCTAATGCCCAAAGCCAGCACCACCACCAGCAGCACTTGGGATAGCGGCAGCAGCTCAGACATCCAGGTCGTGGAGAAACCTGCCCAGCCTCCCCCACAGCCCAGATGCCGCCGCCAAATCCGTGTCAGCAGCAGTAGTGAAGACAGCGATTGAAAATTTAAGTCTTTTATTTTCTTTTTATTGCTGCCTGCCTTATATATTTTGTGATGTACCTGCCTTCATTTTATCTGTCATTTGCATTGAGGGCAATGCAACCCTCGAGTTTGGGGGTGGCAACCCTCCATTTTAATGGAGTCTTAGTACATCTTTAAATTATTGTTGTGTCTTTTATTTAATCAAGTAAAAAAAATCAGAAAAGACTAAAACTGTTGGCTTAAAACTGTGAAGTAAACTTACCTGTCATGACAGCTATGTCGTGGCAGCATCTTTAGGACAGTTTAAGGAGAAGTTTAGAGCCTTCCTATAGTTCTGAAAACTTAAACACCATTGTGATTGTTATATTGGTTAGACTTCTCTTAGCCAAACTAGAATAGAAAACTTAGCACTTAGAGTAGAAAAGAGACTAGACTCTCAGGAAACCTAGAGGTGCCCAACACTGGCTCTAGGCAGATAACCAGAGAAAAAACTTCTAGAGGTGCCTATCACCGGCTCTAGACAGTTAACTAGAGGTGCCTGAAATACTGGCTCTAGTAGAAATGAGAAGAAATTAGAAAAACAAAAAAAAAACAAAAAAAAAGAAATTAACTAGAGGTGCCTTATTCTGGCTCTAGTAAGGAAAAGAAAGAAATCAGTCTCGTAAGAAAAACTCTAAACAAGCTAAAGTATAATATTCTAGTGAAACTAAGAGAGTCCTAACATATAACTGTTCACAAGCATGCACACATTGCACGAGGACTATAGGAAGATTTCAGACAGATCCTAATCTTTCCGATAGGTTGCTGCCGCCACAGAGAATGAGCGACGGGTAAGGGACAGTTCACTGTTTGAAAGCCAACACAAATATATTTTTCGTTTAGGTCTTAATTGCTTGAGGGCAAGCAAAAACTTGAGTTTGGGGGTGTGTTGAGTGTGTAAAAGTTCTATTATTTACACCTTTTTTAACCCATATTTCTGCTGCATTCAAGCATCATTGCATTGCATTTAGGTTAGTTTACAACAAAACATCACAAATATATTAAAGGCACGGATTCTACTAAAAGACAGCTAATTTTGTAGGTTGCTGCCATAGTTGACGGAGAAGGTGGGCGCAGGGCAGAGAAGCAGCAGAGCTGAACTGGACAAGCAGACGACGAGGATGATGCTGTCATGGATCTGCCGTGACAGCAAGATGACAGCAACCTTATGAAGAGGAAAAGCAAAATGGACCTCGATAGATAGAGAAAAATCTGCTCGTCTGTCGTGTGAAAACCAAATAATTTTCCAAGCCCCGGATCAAAAGATATGTCAAGCCAAAGCTCAAGGAGAGGAAATCCCAAGAAACAAGGATGGCGGCTGGAAAGTAGGATACTTGAAGATTAAGTCTTTATTAGAATCTTACTTTTAATTAAAGTTGTAATCCTTGTTAACTTAGAATACTTGAGCCCAAAGCTTATATAAGGGCATAGATTTTAACCTAGGAGACATCATACTCCATACCCCATAACCGATAACCTAAATCCCCCTGCCGTTTACCCGCCGTCGTTATGTTCTAAAAACCCCCTAGGGCCACGGGTTGTTTTGTAAAGTAGTTGCAAGGGTTGTTTTGTTTTAGGATTTTCCAAGTTCAATAAAATAAATTTCAAGTTCTCTTATTTTGGTTATTAATATCTTGCAAGAGCATCGGGAGAGCATTGTGAGGTTATCCATTTACTTAGCATCGGGAGAGTTAAGTATACGAAAGAAATAAGAGCGAGTTCTCTAGTTTATAGTTGAACTATCTTGTGCCTAGGGATAGGGCAAGGTTAAGTGGCTAAAGAAGAACTCATACACATCGGTGTTCATCCTTCGATTCACGCTGGGAGGTATCATCAAGACGTGATCATCGACAGACTTGGACCTAGGGATAGGCCAAGGCAGATCTGGAATTCTTGCCAAACTTGAAGTACGGAGTTGGTGTGTTTGCTACCGCGACAGCTAACGGACAGCCGCCGTGACAGGTGCTGTCGGCGACGGGCGCGACGACAGAACTGGATTTCCTAAGCATTGCAATACCTGCACTACTGAGCAATTCAATACCAGCCCATTCTCTCTATCTTGATATTCCAACTCTTTTATTTACATTTTTTCTTTATTATTCTCGTGACAACTTTCTAAACTATTTCCTTTACTTTCGTGCAGTAAACTAAGGTGAAGTCATTAGCCCAATCCTTGTGGAGACGATATCCGATACTTCGTATCACTTTACTACTTGCGTCGTGTACACTTGCACTACATTTGCGATAGACTCTTTTACACGCAACATGTTTTTGACAATAGGGTACAAAAGTTTTTACACAAAAACATTTTTTCTAGATTTGGCATTCCAAAAGTTTTTGTGCACTTAGCCTCAACATATACGAGAAGATGTCTTCTTGTGAGAGTGCCAAGGAAGTTTGGGACAAGCTCGAAGTTACATATGAGGGGGACAAACAAAGTAAAGGAGACCAAGATCGGCCTCCTCATCCTAGAGTATAAAACTTCAAAATGGATCCGGAGGAGGACATTGAGAAGATGTTTCACCGATTCTCCACCGTCACCAATGGACTCATGGGTTATGGAGAAGTCATTCTGGAGGAAAACCTTGCCCAAAAGCTTATCTATTCTCTTCCCGAGTCATGGGACTCAAAGAGAACGGCCATCATCGAAGCTAAATATCTCAAATCCTTAAAGCTCGATGAACTCATGGGATCTCTCCTCATATACGAAATCATGAAGAAAGGAAGAGAAGAGGAGAAAAAAAGGAAGAGATAAAGAAGATGGGGAGAAGAAAGTTAAAGAGCTAGACATCAACAAGAATGTCGTTGCTCTTAAATCCTCCAAATGCCGACATGTTGAATCAAGTGAGGAGGAAATTGAAGACGAAGAGATGGTCTATCTCTTCAAGAAATTCATCCGGTTCATGAAGAATGAAATGGAAAAATCTTATCATGAATCAAAGAAGAAGATGAAGGAATCCCACAAGTCCAACAAGAAGGGATCATCTTCAAAGCAAGCATATGTGGCCACATGGAGTGATGAAGACTCCACCGATGATGAGGTGGCCCACCTATGCTTGATTGCCCTCAATGAGGGGGAGGTAACTTCTAACTCATCCATTTCAAATTCTTATACTTTTGATGAGTTACATGAAGCTTATGATGAGTTGGTTTTCGAATTCAAGGCTTTATTTTCAAACAACAAAAAGTTGATTTCAAAGTTGAAAAACGAAAATGATTTGCTTTTGAAAACCAATTTTGAGTTTGAAGAAAGATTGAAAGATTTTGAGCAACAAATTTCTAGCTTACAAAACTTGCTTCAAACAATGGAAAAAGATCATCAAGAAGAAGTTGATGATCTTAAGAAAGAAAATCTTTTGATTTCAAAGGAACTTGAAAAGAAAAATGATTTTGGAAAATCAAAATTTTTCCAAAGACAATCTAGTGCCCCTAGATTTGTAAATGGAAAATGTTTTAGAAGTGTTTGGGTTCCAAAAGAACTAATCACTTCACATAAAAAGGATGAAATTGAAAAATGGATTCCTAAGGGGACTAAATTTTGTGCTACTAATGTATATGGACCCAAAGCAATCTGGATAGCAAAAATTTACTTGATTGTCTTGTGATAGGTGTGATGGAGATTGATCATCAAGTCCTATTTTGAGGAGGGGCTCCATGCACACAAGAAAGAACATTGAGACCAAGATCGGCCTCCTAAGAGGGTTTATTCAAGATTTGGGTAGAAAGCTTTGAGGGTTGTAAAGGTTGCCTCCTTAGCCTAGAAAAGGGGACGAAATTCTTAGTGAATTTGGTTGAAATCCTTAGTGGGGAGCTAAGGTAGTGGATGTAGGTGCTTGTTAGAAGGCCGAACCACTATAAATCCTTGTGTCCAATTCCAATCTTTTAGCTTCCACTAAAATGCCCAATTATCCAACTTCTCCACACTTGGCGAGCAAGAACGGTTGAAGGAATCGAGCATTATAAAACCCAACATATTCAAATATCAATAGTCCAAACTCCTCCTATCAAACGCCAGAAGTAATCTTGAACGCCACTAGTGTCGAAGAAACCTTGAGCACAATGCATAATCTGTGGAGCCCCGAAATCTGTCAAATTATCTAAGCCGCCGTTTACGTGTTTTCAACTCATATCCTCATTTGGTTTCAAAACGCCCTTTGAGGGTTTTCATTTTGAACCCTCCTTTTCTTTTCTTTTTTTCTTTTTTCCCTTTTTTTCTTCAAGCATAAAACTTCTTGATAGTATCAGAGTTTACCGGGTTTTGAAACTCATTTCCATCCATCTCAGCTAAAATCAATGCTCCACCAGAAAGAACCTTTGTTACAATGTACGGTCCTTCCAATTAGGCGCCCATTTTCCTCGGGGATCACTTTGAATTGGCAACTTCTTCTTTAAGACCAGATCACCTTCTTGGAATTCTCTAAGGAGAACCTTATTTTCATAAGCCCTAATCATCCTCCTTTGGTACATTTGACCATGACATACAACTTTCAGTCTCTTTTCCTCAATTAAGTTCAATTGGTCATACCTTGCCTGTACCCATTCTACCTCATCTAACTTGGCTTCCATCAAGACACACAACAATGGTATCTCCACCTCGATTGGTAGCACAGCTTCAACTCCATATACTAATGAGAATGGAGTTGCCCCAGTGGATGTTCGCATCGCTGTACGATATGCATATAGAGCAAATGGTAACTTTTCATGCCAATCTTTATAAGTATCAGTCATCTTTGCAACTATCTTTTTAATATTCTTATTGGCTGCTTCTACTGCTCCATTCATCTTCGGGCGGTATACCACAAAATTGCGATGCTTAATGTTAAACTGCTCACAGACCCGAACAATCATTCGATTGTTCAGGTTGGAGGCATTATCAGTGATTATGCTTTTAGGTAGTCCATATTGGAAAATGATCTCCTTCCTTAAAAAGTTGCAAATAGTGGACCTAGTTACGTTTGCATATGAAGCCGCTTGCACCCACTTTGTGAAATAATCAATAGCTACCAAAATAAAGCGATGACCATTTGACGCTTTCGGATGAATCTGCCTGATAACATCTATGCCCCACATATAGAATGGCAATGGAGATGACATAACACGATGAAACTGAGGAGGTGCATGAACCTTGTCAGCGTATACCTGTCACTTGTGACATTTGCGGGAATACTTTATGCAATCCCCTTCCATCGTTGACAATTAATATCTGAAACGCATAATTCTTCTTGCCATAGTGAAACCACTAGGGTGAGTTCCACAAACTCCCTCATGGATTTCTTCCAAAATCAAGTGCACTTCTTTTGCATCCACACATCTTAGTAACACCTGGTCTCGACTTCACTTGTAAAGGATCTCTCCATCAAGGATGTATCTTGATGCTATTTTCCTGATCATTTTCTTTTCATTTTCTGAAGCATGTGCTGGGTATTGTTGAAGCTTTATGTACTGCAAGATATCATGGTACCACAGTAAACCATCTGCATCTTCTTCTACACTGTAACAATATGTTGGGGACTCCGTCATTTGTAACTTAATGGGCATCATCTCAGAACCCTTGCTTTCTTTAAACATGGCAACCAAAGTAGCTAACGCATCAACCATCTAATTATCTTCTCTTGGGAGATGCTTAAAAGTGATCACATCAAATTCTTTAGTTAATTCAAGGACCAATTTGTGATACTCTATCAATTTTGCATCTTTTGTTTCCCATTCGCCATGTATTTTGTAGATGAACAATGTTGAATCCCCATAGACTTTTAAATTTCAGATTTTTCTATCAATGGCTTCCCTTAGGCCCAATATACATGCCTCGTATTCTGCCATATTATTAGTGCAGGAGAATTTCAAACGGCAAGTGAAAGGATAATGATCTCCTTCCGGTGAAGCCAAAACTGCTCCAACACCTCGTCCTAAAGCATTTATAGCACCATCGAAATGCATGACCCAGGATTCTGTTGGTGACTCTTCATCTTCCATAATACACATTAAATCCTCATCGAGGAAACTGAAGTCTAATGCCTCATAATCGTCTTGTGCACAATTTGCAAGAAAATCTGCTTTGGCGCTTCCTTTCACCGCTTTTTGGTACACATACTGAATGTCGTATTCTGAGAGCAACATCTACCATCGCGCTATTCTTCTTGATAGTGCTGGAGCTTCCATCATAAACTTTAATGGATCCAACCGTGTGGTATGGTACAACATATACTGCTTAAGCCTTCTAGTGACCCATACCAAAGCACAACATACCTTTTCAATCAGAGTATATCTTGCTTCACAGTCAGTAAACTTTTTGCTCACATAATATATCACCCTTCCCTTCTTTCCAGTTTCGTCATGCTGCCCTTGTACGCAGCCCATTGAATTTTCAAACACCGTTAGATAGAGTATTAACGGTTTCCCTGAAACAAATGGCATTAACACTGAAGGATTAGTTAACTGCTCTTTGATCTTTTCTAAAGCTACTTGGCATTCTTCATTCCATGTCCCCGAGTTTCTCTTTCTAAGCAACCTAAATATTGGATCACATTTATTCGTTAATTGGGAGATGAAACGAGCTATGTAATTCAACCTTCCCAAGAATCCTCAAACTTGCTTCTGTGTTTGGGGTGGTGGAAGCTCTTGTATGACCTTTATCATGGCTGGATCAATTTCAATTCCCCAAATGTGCACTTGGCAGGGTTAAGCTTTAACTGAAATTTTCTCAATCTTTGAAAAAGCTTACTCAAGTTTGCTAGATGCTCTTCTTCAGTTCTGGACTTGGCGATCATATCATCCACATAAACTTCTATCTCCTTGTGCATCGTGTCATGGAAAAGAGTGACCATAGCTCTCTGATAAGTTACCCCTGCATTCTTTAATCCAAAAGGCATTATCTTATAGCAAAAGGTTCCCAAAGCGTTACAAAAGTTGTCTTTTCCATGTCTTTTGGGCACATCTTTATTTGATTGTATCCAAAAAATCCATCCATGAATGAGAAAAGGGAATGGCCAGCTGTATTGTCGACCAAGGTGTCGATATGTGGAAGCGGAAAATTGTCTTTGGGGCTTGCTTTATTAAGATGCATGTAGTCGACGCACATTCTTACTTTTCTATCCTTCTTAGGCATTAGGACGATGTTTGCCACCCATCCTAGATATTTAGCCACCTCGAGGAATCCTGCATTGTACTGCTTCTTGACCTCGTCTCTGATTTTCAAAAGGTATCAACCTTCATTCTTCTAAGCTTTTGCTTTACTGGCTCCCACCCTTCTCTTATAGGAAGCCTATGCATGGCAATATTTGTATCGAGACCATGCATATCATGATATGACCAGGAAAAGATGTCTTTATATTTTTGTAGAAGCTCAATCAAATGTTGTCGTGTCTCAACTGAGATAGTGGTACCGATCCTTACTTCACGCTCCTCTTCTTCGGTTCCACGATTCAAAACCTCCAACTCTTTCTTGTGGGGTAGAATTTGTTTTTCCTCTTCTTCTACCATTCTAAGAAGATCATCAAAAAAGTCATACTCTTCTTCTTCATTAGTACTCTCAACTTCCTCTAAACATAGTGGTAACTCAAAATTTACTTCGGAATCTGATTCGGAGTCGTTTGGACCATTGATATCTAAAAACCTGCAAATAAAAGAGACAAAAAATATATACCAAGAAAGAAAGCATGAATGAAATGATATGATTTATTATGTTTTTAAGGGTTTGTTTTTGCTTTTGGGTTTTTATGATCTTTTTGGTTTTTTTTATGCTATGAAAGAAAGAAAGAAAGTTTGCCATATGATATTATTGGGAAAATATGCATCTTTTATTGAAAAGAATAATGGTTTTGACATAGACCCTTTTTACATAAGATCTCTAATCACCCCAGGGCCTAAGGGTAAAAGAATTGGTTTTGAGAATTACTTTGAGGTAGTCTTAAAAACTTCAAGGACTACTTCAGCAGTCCAGTTCTTCAGTTCAGCGCATGGGCAAATTTTGGACAGAAATTTGTTTTCACCTCCCTCCTCGTCTGTGATGGCATTAATGCTTAAATTCTCAAAAACCTCGCATAATTAATCTTTTCCTTTCTCCTCCTAGTCAAAGCGAGCATTAGGGTCTATGAGCCCTCCAACTTTGAAAGTGACACTTAAGGGTGGGTACGTTATTGGCTCCCACTCAACTTCTTCTCCACTCAACCTCGATTTCCTTCTCTCTTGTTGCTTTTTGAATTCTGCTTTTCTTTGCCATTTGGTAGGCTTGAAGCTAAAACTGAATCGGTCATTCTTTATTGGGATCTCCACTGAGTAAAGCCTTCCCTAATGATTTCTTCCAAATCCCAATCCGACATTGGCTCTTTTTCCGAGTGTTTGCTTCACTTGCATCTTCGTGCAACTTGACAGCTCTAGTTCTGGCACTTTACTCCCTTCAGTGACGAAGGTTGCATTGATTAACTCCAACGTTATGAAATGACACTCAAGTGCCCCTTCATCTACTTTAATGTATGGTGTATCAGTGATCACCGATGCAATGATTTCTTCTTCCGCACCAACCGTGATTAATTGTCCATCAATAACAAACTTCAATTTTTGATGAAGAGTAGAGGGCACTGCACCTGCTGTGTGAATCCATGGGCGCCCGAGCAAACAACTATAACTAGGGTTTATATCCATAACCACGAAATCCACTTCAAATGTTGATGGTGCAATCTGTATGGGAACTTCAATCTTTCCTAACACATCCCTTTGGGTCCCGTTAAAGGCCCGTACTATATTTTGATAAGCTCTCATGTGAGAGATATCAATATGCAACTTTTTCAACGTTGCCAAAGGGAGAACATTCAAGGCTGATCCATTGTCGATGAGAACTCTTGGTAGCATATACCCTTTGCATCTTGTAGAGATGTGGAGAGGCTTGCATGACCCTCTTCCCTCCGTGGGTATTTCTTCATCACTGAAAGATATGAAATTATTAACTGCAATATTGTTGACCAACATGTCCATCTTGTCAGTCGTGATCTCCTTCGACACAAATGTCTTGTTTATCACTTTCAGCAAAGCATCCCGATGACCCTCATAACTCAATAGCAACAATAGGAAAAAAAATTCAGGCCGGAAGTTTATGTAGTTGCCCCACCACACTGTATACATTGTGCTTGAGTATTTTTAGAAACTCTCGAGCCTCCGATTCTTTCACTAGTCCATGAATCACTGGTGTTTTCTCTTGGAAGAAATCTTTTTCCCCTTCCTTATCTTGCTGGTTACCAACCTTTCCCTACGCTGCATCATCTTCCACTTCTGGTGTCGAATAAAGTCTTCCACTTCTTGTGAAATGACCCACCTCATTAACATGTTCTTCTTTTCCTCATTCTTCAACTATCGATCTCCTCGGATCCGTTACTACGCAAGCATAGTTCTAAGGGACTTGTTTTCTGTCCTTATAGGGAAATGGAGCTGGTGCCTTCACAATCAATCGTGGAGTCACACTCCTAGCTGATTCACTAACCCTTACCTTGGTCTTGATCACCAAAGGCTTCATTCATGTGTAAATCTTTTTAGAGGGTGATTCCTCTGATACGCCGACTTCCATCCCCTGTTCTTTCTACACATAAAATTCTAACTCTTTGCAGTCAATCTTCGCCTATACTAATTGCTTAAACTCCAAGCAATTTTCAATTTCATGCCCCTCCTGCTGGTGGTATTCACAATACAATCCTTCAATCGTTGGTTCTTCAAATCTCCCTTCTATCACCCCGGCTTTGACTATCTGGGTCCATACCCATTTCATGGATGCCTTAACCTCGGATACATGCTTCTTGTTAGTGTGAGCTTCCTCCTCTATGGTGGCACTTATTCCATTCTTCTGGTGGTTTGAAAGCGGATTTCCTTTTTCTTCAAGAGTTTCGAACGATAACATGCCCGATTTCCTTAAATCATTCACCACTCTTTTGTACGCAGTGCATTTTTCAATGGTACGCCCTCTTACTCCTACATGGTATTCACATTGGGCCTTCTCGTCGTACCACGATGGATAAGGAGGCGAGAACGGAGGGACGTGTCTTGGCAGCACCATCTATGATTTGACCAACTCGGCAAACAACTCCGCGTAAGTCAATGGGATGGGAGGAATGTAGGGTCTCGAATTTCCTTGATATCTTCGCTCTCTTTTTGGGGCACTTGCAACCGTTGGAGCTGAGGTGATGGGTTTATTAAAAGTGTTGAGCTTGTTGAACACCACACATGTTGAATAACTGGGGTTGTAGACATTTGTAGCATTGACTTCATTGTTATCTCTCTTCTTATATGTCTTCTTCGTTTACCCATTGTCCAGCTTTCTGCTCTTCATGGCTGCTAATATTAGTTCTCCATGCATTAGCATGTCCGCGAAGTTTTTCGTAGCATGGTTGAGCATACGATCGTAAAAAGGACCCTTTAGAGTTTCCACGAACATCGGGGTGATCTCCTTTTCTAGCAACGGTGGCTGCACTTGTGCCGCTACATCCCTCCACCTTTGTGCATATTGTCGGAAGCTCTCGTGATGCTTTTGTTCCATCCCTTGCAAGACCAAAGGAGTTGGAACCATGTCTGAAATGTGCTTGTATTGCTCGCTGAAGGCTCTGGGCAGGTTCTTCCATGATTTGATGTTCACCCGACTTAATTGCGAATACCAACGTGTAGTGAAACCTACTAAGCTGTCCTGGAAGCAATGAATGAGCATCTTCTCATTGTCAAGGTACATTGACATCTTTCTACAATACATAGTAAGATGTGTTGATGGGCATGTGGTCTTATTATATTTCTCAAACTCTAGAATCTTGAATTTTGGCTGCACAACTAAATCAGTTACCAAGCTCAGATCCTTGGCATCCCTTCCACCATGAGCAACTCCATCTTGGAAGTATTTGATCATTCCTCCCACTTCTTCTCGATTCGAACCTTATTAGCAATTTCGTCGAGGTCAGGCACCTCGTAATTATTAGCCTCCCCATTTGGAACATGAGTGAAAGATTCAACAACATGAATTGGTGTTTTGGCTTTAGCAACAGTCTCTTTCCTATAAGTCATCCCTGAGAAATGTGGAATGGTAGTAGTGTTTCCTCATTCTTCAACGCACCTAGATCCTTGAACCCTAGCAAAACAGCTATTGAACTGGCCGTCTTTTGATGAACTGCCTTAACTTGTTGTTTCAGTTCGATCTCCATTTTCTCTAACTTATCTTGTATGTTCTTTTGGCTCGCTTCCAAAGTTGTCAACCTTTCCTTAGAGTTCATGGCTCAGGTTTGGGCTCGTGTACCGTATTTATGAGTTTTCTTAGCAATTTGGGTATTCTGTCGTTTTTACTATTAAGTTAGTTTATGACATGAATGAATGTATGCACAAATAAATTCACAAAAGCAAACAACAAAGCAAACAAAACAATGCAAATGCATGAATGCAATCGAAGGGCCATTAATTCCATTGAAAATCTGCTCATGAAGGAAACTCTTTATTGAACATGAAAACTTTTATTACATCTTTTTCGAATTACAAATATTTTCCTGCTTGAACACCTAACTCATTGACTTCTTCAACTAGCCACATGAGCCTTGATCCAAATTCTCCGATGTGCTTGATATACCGACGAAGAGCTGCATCTTCGGTAGCCAACATTGTCACGTGCTTGGTTCTTCTCCATTTTAAGAGCTTTCCATTCATAATTGAACAATTTTCTAGAATCAACCCCTTCTAAATATGGAATGATGCACATACAAAATAAACAAGATAAGGAACAAAGATTAAAGCAAGAACAAAGAAAATAAAAAATGAATTAAATGCACAATAATTCTAGGTCGGCATTCTAACATTTCAGGACATGTCTCCACATATTATTCCTGCGACTCAATACCCTAGGCTTTCCGCATGGCTCTATTAGGGGTAGGCTCTAAATTCTCAAACTTGGTTCGGTTCTAAAAGGGTACCCGAGCTGTCCTTGTTGTCCCCTACTAAGGGTAGCAAGGCCCTCGATTCTCACCCATTATAAGCTTCAAACGAATCGAGTTCAACTCAAGAGGACTCACCATCGATGCCTTCTCGAAGAATCAATATCCTTACGAAGACAAGGGAATAAGTCCCAAAGGTACTTGCTAGGCTCATACGAAGAATCAACATTCTTACATGAGCAAAGCGTATTTCCCCCACTTAAACGAACATGACAAAGCTCGGGAATAGAGCTTGGAATTAAGTCTTAAATACGTAAAATATAGTTATATTCATTTAAACGGACAAATAAATAGATCCTATCGTGAAGTTGCAAATTCCATATGTTTTATAAAAAATATTTTTTTGAAAACCATTTAAAACCAATTTGTGGCCTGACCCTCTTTTGTTTTTATTTTAAAAACAAAAACACTTCCCCAGCGGAGTCGCCAAGCTGTCGCAACTACCTTTTTAGGGTGGGCTTCAACTTTTTGGTAAAAACTTTTTTTAAAAAAAATACGGAGTCGCCACCAATCTTTTTGAAAAAAGTGTGATTAGATCACTTTTAAATCAGGGTTATTTTAGTAAAACGTTTTGTTTTAATAAAACAACAGTTTTGGGGTACGAAAAAAATCAGAAAATAGGTTCGGTGGTCGGTTACGCGTGGGGAAGGGTTAGCACCCCCACAATGCTCAAAATTGGTACCTAATTGGTTTTAAAATCGTTTTCAAAACTAGAATTTGCAAGTTCAAAAAGGTTCGACTTTACTTGTCCGTTTAATGATTATTAGTCTATTTTAACGGCCTTATCGCCCAGGAGATGAACTTTAATCACCGCCAGCATTTCTGGTGGTAACCCGTCATTCTCGTTTGATAAGATACCACATTGAATTATTTTCACTTTTCAAACAACATGAAAATTTAGTGCGTTGAGCATTTTATTTTTTTACTCTAAGTTCGATTATTTAAAAACCCTAAAAAACGTCTAAGTCTTTTATTTCTTTGTGAAGAACATTTTTTCAACAAAACATGTCTCTATCTAAGCTTTAGTCTCTAATCCTAAATTTTCACCTATTTCTAAAAAAAGACAAGCAAACAACTTATTTTTCGTTTTTTTTTCCTTTTATTACTTCTTAAAAAACCTTTTATTTCTTTTTATATTTTTTATTTTTAAAAGCCAAGACCCATTTTACATTTTTTTACCTTTTTCACTTTTTATATTTTTTCACCTTTTTATATTTTTTATTTCAAAAATGAATTTCTCTTTTAAAAAACTTATTTTTTCATTTTTTTTATTTTTAAAAGCCTTTCTTTTAAAAATCACTTTTTAAATAAACTTCATTTTTTAAAAGATTTTCCTTTAAGCTTTTTTTCTTCAAAACTTTATTTTTCCTAAAAAAACTTTAAACTTTTATTTTAAAACCCTTTTTATTTTGTTTCTTGAAAAAAAAAACTTTTATTACTTATTTCTTTTTTCTAAAAAAACATATTATTTACTTTTTTTCTCTTTTAAAAAAACACTTAACCCATTTATTACTAAAACTAAAAATTCAAGAAAGAAACCTTTTTTATATTTTTTTAGAAATCAAGCCCCTTTATTATTTCCAACCATGCATTATTGTTTTTTCCAAATTAAATCTCTAACTTTAGTTTTTTTTCAATTTAACCACATTTACTCATTTAATTCTTGCATTTTAATTTAAACACTAAAAAAATATTTCTACGTTTCTAAATATCAAAACAATCCTAACAACAGTTTTTAAGCATGCAAATTTTTTAAAGATCAAACCAAATTTAAAACGAAAACATTACCGGAATCGTGAAACGATTTTCCGACCTCAAGAACACAAACTAAAATCCACAAAAACACAAACACAAACACAAAAATTCAACCAAGAACAAACATAAAAAAATCAAAATAAAAATTGAAAGGAAAGATAGAAATTTTACTTAAATGACGAACGGAGAACTCGAATTCGGGCTTCTTGAAATGCTCCTAATTGCCTTCGGAAAAATGCTTCCAAACTCGATCTTCAACTCAAAATTTCCAGCAACTCTTGAAAAAAATTTAGAAAATTTTACGGATTTTTTCTAAGCCTGTTTGCTTTTTTTTTCAAGTGTGTTTTCTTGAAAAATAGTGTGTTGAACAATGGAGAGGAGGGGATTTTTATACTCAACTTGAGCTTGCAAATCAAGCATATTTCCGTGTTTAAGCCCCAAATTGGAACCAAAATCAGACAAAGAACTTGATTCTCGGTAAAAACCCTCAATTCTTATCTGATTTGGTTCAATATCAGAGCTGAATTTTCCCATATATTCAAGCCTAGGGTTTGACCTTTTGTCTTGGTTTTTTGCATATTCCGGTGAGCACAAGCGGCGGCGGCGAGCGGGGTTGGTGGCATTAGGTCGGCGGTGGCGAGGCGGACCGGCCGATACCAACGACGACGGCAGCTGTGGCCGGTAGACGCCGGCTTGCCACCTTAAACGCTCGGTAGAAGGGCTTGCTGGGCTGGGGTTTTTGTGCTGGATCGAGCGCGTGGCCGCACGCATGGTCTCTTTTTTTCCTTTTATTTTTCCCTTTTTTTGCTGTTGTTTTATTCCGTTTATTATTTTTTATTATTTTTTTGCCTTAATTTTATTTCCTTTTTTCCTCCAATATTTATTTTCCACCTTTATTATTAAAATCATTTTCTTTTTTTTTTCCTTTTAAAAGATGGGCTAGAATTTGAAACGGGCTTTATTCTTTTTCCTTTTGAAATGAGCTTAAAAAATGGGTTTCTAAAAGTGGTTTTTTTGTTTTATTTTTTATTTGATTTAAAGAAAAGGTAGGCCTTTTATTATTTAAAGGGAAATGGAGTTTTTATTATTATTTTTGGATTATTTAAAATTGAGGTGAAAATTAGGTGACAACATGGTCGTATCAAAACACCTAGGTGGTTTTGTAAAATTTGGCTTTAGAAAATGGATTAAAACCCCTTTAAGAATTCCTCAAACATATTTTCAAGTTGTTTGGACTTAAAAGCATTTTGAAATCTTTTCAGTTTAGTCCAAAATATTTTTCAATTAGTATATCAAAACACATATATCTACAATCTTCCCATTTTTGATATAATAAAACCAATCTTGAAAAATTTTTTAGGATTCTCCCCCTTAGTGAAATAATTTTTGAATAAGAGAATTAAAATTAAAAATCAATTAAAGCTTAAAGCTCCCCCTTATTCATTTGAAAATTCAATTTTTCAAAACATTCTCCCCCTTTTTGTTATATAAAAAATGGTTCAAACTATGTTTGAAAACTTTGAAGCCCATAACAATGGAGAGTTTTTAAAACAAATTTGACAAAAATGATAATTTTTAAAATTGTCTCCCCCTTACTCAAAACATCACTAAGAGTTAGTTCAACACATGATAATCTATTTGAATTAAAAAAAAATCAAATAAAACAAATAAAACAACTAGATTTTACCAACACTTGAACTTCAAGGGAGGATGTGAAGCCTTCCTTCTTCAAGTGTTCTTCTTTGTGTGCATGGAGCTCCCCCTTTAAATTTGGACTTGTTGATCAATCTCCATCAAACCTAAACAAGACAATCACGTAATTTTTGGTATCCAAATTGCTTTGGATCCATAGACGTTAGTGGCACAAAATTTAGTCCCCTTTGGAATCCATTTTTTTAATTTCTTCCTTTTTTGTTGAAGTACTTAGTCCTTTTGGGACCCAAATACTTCTAAAAAATTTACCATTCAAAAATATAGGGGCACTAGATTTTCTAACATGAAAATTTGATTTTCCAAAACTATTTTTCTTTTCAAGCTCTTTGGAAATCAAATTTTTTTCTTTTTGAACTTTATGAAGCAAATTTTGTAAATCAACACATTTTTGCTCAAACTCATTGAGTTTTGCTTCAAGTTCATTTTTGGTTTTAGAAATAAAATCATTTTGAATTTTCAAATTTGAAATCACTTTCTTATTTTTCAAAATGTGATTTTTAAACTATAAAACCAAATCATCATATACATCTTTTAATTCATCAAAGGAATATGAACATGAGGTAGATGAATTAGAATTTACCCTTGAATCTTCTTCAATGGCCATGAGAAATGTTGGCTTGTTCATCGCCGGTGGAGTCTTCATCACTCCATGTAGCCACATATGCCTTCTTCTTATGGCTTGAAGTGCTTGCCCTCTTATTCTTCTTCATAGATTCACGTTTGAATTCTTTCATTGCTTTCTTCATGAATGGGGCACACTTCTTGAAGAGATGAACTATCTCTTCTTCTTCGTCCCCATCCCCGCTTGTATCAACATGGTTGCACTTGGAGGATTAGAGAGCAACGACATTGACATCAATGCCTTGCTTCTTGATCTTCTTCTCCTTCTTCAAAGGTAGAGACATCATCTTATGGGTAAGAAGAGATCCGATTAGATCATCAAGCTTGAGCTTCTTTAAGTCTTTGGCTTCAATGATGGTCGTCTTCTTTGAATCCCATGACTCAGGAAGTGAATAGATCACCTTCTGGATGAGTTTGTCTTCTGATATCTCCTCTCCAAAACTTTTGAGTTGATTGACGATTGTGGAGAATTGGTCGAACATCCTCTTGATGTCTTCATCCGAGTCCATCTTGAAGTTCTCATACTCTAAGTTGAGAAGATCGATCTTGGTCTCCTTTACTTCGTTGGTTCTCTCGTATGTGACTTCAAGCTTGTCCCATACTTCGTTGGCATCTTCACAAAATGACATCTTCTCATAGATGTTGGGGCTAAGTGCACAAAAGAGGATGTGCAAAGCCTTGCAATTTAGGCCCACCTTCTTGCGATCATCTGCACTCTATTCCACCTTACTTCGTTATGGCACGAACTGACCATCTTCAACTATGTCCCAAAGCTTGTAATTCTTGGATTTGATGAAGAACATCATTCTTGTCTTCCAAAAGGCATAGTTGGTTCCGTCAAAGAATGGTGGCTTGTCAATGGATTGCACCATTTGAACCGGTTGTTTGAAATGTTGTTCGAGCTTGTCGGACCACCTCAATAGGATGTTAATCCTCTTCAATTGAGCCAAGCTCTGATACCAATTGTTGAGCTTAATGGTCACAACCGAGATGCTTGCCAAATGTGGAGAAGATTAATTTTGGGTGTTTTTGTGGAAGCTAAAAGATAAAGAAAATTGACAAGAGATATAGTGTGGTTCGACTTTCTAACCCAAATGTAACCCCCTTAACCCGGCCTAGACGGTTGACCCGAATTAAGAAAGTCACACGGGGAAAACCAAAGTCAACCCGAAAGTCAACCTTGATTAACGACCCTTTTTTTTCCTTAATCTTGTCTAGATGCACATTAACCCTAATTGTGACCACACAAACAACATACTCAAAGATCACAAACATCAGAGATCAACCAGGGACCCAATTGAACAAATTACAACTTTAGGGACCAAATTGTAATTTCTGATAATTAAAAGGACTTAACCCGAATTAATCTTACCAACTTGAAATTAGTCAGGTTTCATGCTTCTCTGTGAAATTTCAGCTCAAAAGGACTTCTCAAGCTCACACAATTGAATAAACAAGATTCAGGACCAAAACGTAAACAATTCAAAACATATAACAGCCAATGTCAGCCCCCAACGGTCGACCGTTCCGAAACAAGTTGACCCTGTTTCGAAACACGGGCCGTTCCGAAACCAGTTCCGCAACGGGGGTCTGGCAGAGACCAAACCGTTTCGAAACGGTGCATACCGTTTCGGACCCCTGGGTTCATTCCAGGCACCCGTTCCGAAACGGTGCACACTGTTCCGAAACGCCTGTACAGATTTCAGCAACCTAGCATACCAAAACATGCAATTGATCACTCAAACATGCTCCAAATGATACCAAACTTCACCAGCATGCAATTCAACATATATAGGACATACTTGCATCATCAATTCATCAAATCAACATCACAAGCAAAAAGCCCCAATACTATAGGCATGCTTCCTACACAAGCTAGCTATTCAAGCACAAACTTCCACAACAAGCATATAATGATCCAATCTAAAAACCAGCATTCAAAACAACATTCAACATACTTAGGGAGTTCCAAACACCTCCCAAAACATACACATTGGTCCCCCATTGCCAAATCATCCAAAAGCTAAAGTGTTTAACAAAAACCTTCCATACATTGAGCTCTACTTGTACTTGAATTCTTGCCCTTCTTGCTGCCCTTCAAGATACTCTAGTGCTCTGCATTATTGAATTTAGAAAACGAGAAGAGCGTAAGCAAAAGCTTAGTGAGGCATGCTCCTTACAAACCATTCAATAATGCAATTAAAAACCATTTATAACATGCTTAAAGTCAACCCTTGCACATGCTCAAAAGCATACTTAAAACAAGCAATCTCATGCTTCAATATAAACATTAAAACAAGCATCCCATGCTTCACAATATTCTTAACATGTCATATTGGCTCAAGTGATACATTTCATTTATTAAAACAAGTTCAACAACTTTCCCAAGGACTTTTAAACACCTTGGCCCCAAGGACTTTTAAACACCTTGGCCATGGACTTTTAAACACCATGAATGAGGACCACACAAGGACTTTTAACCACCTTTGTGTCCATAGCTTGAATCACCCCAAGGACTTTTAAACACCTTGGCCCCAAGGACTTTTAAACACCTTGGCCCCATGGACTTTTAAACACCATGGAAAGGATCGCCTAAGGACTTTTAACCACCTTAGTGTCCGCAACAAGAATCATCCAAGGACTTTTAACCACCTTGATGTTCTTAAGTAACAAGGCTCACTCAAGGACTTTTAACCACCTTAGTGACCTTAACATTTTCAAAACATCACTTGCCAATATACATCTTTTTCATCATATAATCCACTGTTTTAAAGCATTAAACCAAGCCATATTCAACATGCATTTCAAAGCATCAAACCACATTATTTCAATGTATAAAATCAAGGAACTCCTACCTAGAGTTACCTTCAACATATGGCTTACAACATCAGCAAAAACCATGCTAAAACATGCTTTCAAAACAGTAATTAAAACATGCAAACAACCATTTTGCATCACAACAAAATCATGGCCACCACTAGAGAGAAAATCCGAAAACTTACACTTGAGCTTAGCCAAGTTGTTTAGACTTAAACTAAGCTCCCAAAACCTTCAAACCTTGGTTTTAAAACTGAAAATCCAACTTCACTCACCGATTTCTACTTTGCTTCAAGCCAAAGCACCAAATCAAGCTTCCGGATCAACCAATCTTGGATCCAAAGATGCCTCCCCTGTTTCAACACATCAAAGCAGAGGATTAATGCATCATCATGCATTAATTGCTTCAATGAAAGCACCTAAACTCACTGCTCTCATTCTACCTCCATTTTCGGCCACCAAACACAACCGAAAATGCATCCAAACCACTTCTAAACAAAGCCCAGCCATAAACCAGCAAAACCTCACTTCCATTAACATCATAAAACATCTAAAAACAACCTATTAACAACCTTATACCTCCAGCAACATCAGATCACCAAGATCACCTCAAAAACTACCTTGAAACACAAGCTAAACTTAGGAAACTCAACCTATCCGGGATTGCATCAATCAAAACTCAATTCCTTATCAATTTAGAGTTCATTTAACATAAAAAACACATCTCAAATCACAGATTACTCAGATCTAACGAAAATCATCAAAATCATCAAAATCTTGCATAATAAGCCAAGATCCATTTCAACACTTTAAAACCTTTAATTAAACATCAATTAAGGATTGAAAACTTAGGAATTTCAGTAAAGAACTGATAGTTTAGAGGAGAAGGACGTTCTTACCTCCAAACTTGTGTTTCTCCACTTTTTGGAATGAAAACCCTTGATGAATCAAGTAGCAATTGAAGAGGTTTTGAAGATATGTTGATTAGGAATCAAAAGAGAGTTAAAAGGAGAGATTTAGGTGAGAAAATCAGAAACAAATCTCTGGAAATGGAGTGTTTGGGTTGAGAGAAAATGAGAGAAGAAAATTGAGAAGTTAGTTATGAAATTAGCCAAATGGCTTTTCCCTCCTTTTGATATACTTTAAAAATCAGAATTATAACTCAAAATATCTTAGAAAAATCTGGAGAAACCACTTTTGGATTAATAGCTCCTTAAAGATTCAAAGTTTCAACCCTTTATAAAACAGCCACCAAACTTGCGAAAATTACATTTTGGTCACTAGCCAAAATGTCACCCTTCCGAAACTCATTTTCCAAAATTGATTTCACAGTTCACTTAATTATATTAAAAGATGATTTTAGAACATTTTTCCATATTTTTAATGCAACCCGAACTAGGTTTTCCTAAATTCACCTCTTTAGATTCGAACAGCACTTTGACCAACCGGTCAACGCCCAAGACTTCTAAGCCCAAAACCGGGGCGTTACAACTCTCCCCCCTTAAGAAATTTCGTCCTCGAAATTACCTGAAGGAAAGAGATAAGGAAACTGCTTCAGCATGTCTTCCTTTCGCTCCCACGTGGCTTCCTCAACACCTCGATGCTTCCACAGCACCTTTACCAACTCAATGGTCTTGCCACGAAGAACCTTGCTATCTGAATCCAGAACCTTCACCGGTTCCTCATCGTAGGTCAAATCCGGATTCAAAACCACTTCCTCTACAGGCATCACATGCGAAGGATCAGATCTATACTTCCGGAGCATAGAAACATGGAACACATCATGAATCTTCTCCAGCTCCTGAGGTAACCTCAACCGATACGCAACAGGACCCACACGCTCAACCACTTCATATGGTCCAATGTACCGAGGGCTCAACTTACCCTTCCGACCAAACCTCATCACCTTCTTCCAAGGCGAAACCTTCAAGAACACACGATCACCCACCGCATACTCTATCTCCTTACGCTTCAAATCCGCGTAAGATTTCTGCCGATCAGAATCAGCCTTCAACCGCTCACAAATGAGCTTCACCTTCTCGGTGGTCCCTTTCAACATAGCCGGCATCGAAACCAACTTTTGACCAGTTTCAGCCCAACAAAGAGGAGTCCTACACTTCCTCCCATACAGAGCCTCATAAGGTGCCATCTGTATACTCGCCTGATAACTATTGTTATAAGCGAACTCAACCAAAGGCAGATGCTTCTCCCAAGAACCTTGAAACTCAATCACGCAGCATCTCAACATATCCTCCAAAATCTGAATAACCCGCTCAAACTGACCATCCGACTGAGGATGATAGGATGTACTGAAATGCAACCTTGTACCCAGAGCTTGATGCAAACACTGCCAGAAACGCGATGTGAACCTCGGATCCCTATCCGACACAATCGACTTAGGCACACCATGCAGCCTCACAATCTCAGCAATGTACAGCTCGGCTAGCTTATCCAAAGAGAACGTAGTATGCACAGGCAAGAAATGCGCACACTTCGTCAGGCGATCCACAATCACCCAAACAGAGTTCTTCTTTGATGGAGACAAAGGTAAACCAGATACAAAATCCATGGTAACCCTCTCCCACTTCCATTCAGGGATTTTCAACGGTTGCAACAACCCAGAAGGAACCTGATGTTCAGCCTTAACTCGCTGACACACCAAACACTTGCTCACAAACTCTGCAACATACTTCTTCAAACCCACCCAATAGTACTCATCACGAAGATCACGATACATCTTAGTACTACCAGGGTGCATAGCAAAAGGACTACTATGACCTTCAGTCAGAATAGCACGCCTCAACTCAACATCGGCAGGCACTACTATTCGACTCCCAAAACACAACACTCCATCATCATTAAAACAGAAATCCGAAGGTCTACCCTCCGCGATATCCTGAACATGAGACACCAAGGAATCATCCAACAACTGCTTATCCTTGATCAACTGAACCAAAGATGGCTTCATTTGCAACTCAGCAACAAGACCACCATCTCGCGATATGCTCAAGCTAGCAAACATAGCCCTCAGCTCAACAGCTACCTTCCTACTCAAGGCATCCGCAACAACATTAGCCTTTCCAGGATGATACTCAATCGTCAGATCATAATCCTTGAGCAACTCCACCCAACGCCGCTGCCTAAGATTCAACTCCTTCTGTGACATCAGATACCTCAAACTCTTGTGATTCGTGTACACAGTACACTTCTCACCATACAGATAATGCCTCCAGATCTTCAGAGCAAAAACCACTGCAGCCAGCTCAATATCATGCGTAGGATAATTGCGCTCATGCACCTTCAACTGCCGCGATGCATAAGCCACAACCTTACCCTCTTGCATCAGCACACACCCCAAACCAACATAGGATGCATCACTGTAGACCACAAACTCTTTCCCTGATTCAGGCTGAATCAAGATAGGAGCTTGCGTCAAAGCCATCTTCAGCTTCTCAAAAGCCTGCTGTCTCGCTTCTGTCCACTCATACTTAACATCTTTCTGCAACAGCTTCGTCAAAGGAGCAGCAATCTTAGAAAAACCATCCACAAACCTTCGGTAGTATCCCGCCAAACCAAGGAAACTACGGACCTCATGAACATACTTGGGAACTTTCCAGTTCATCACCGCTTCAATCTTCTGAGGATCAACACGAATCCCCTCAGCTGAGACCACATGCCCAAGAAACACCACCTCCCTAAGACAAAACTCACACTTGCTCAGCTTAGCATAAAGCTGATTCTCCAACAAAGCTTGCAGCACAACCCTCAAATGCTCTTCATGCTCCTCCTCAGTACGCGAGTACACGAGAATATCATCAATGAACACCACAACGAACTTGTCCAGGTACTCATGAAACACACGATTCATCATGTCCATGAAAGCAGCAGGAGCATTTGTCAAACCAAACGGCATCACAAGGAACTCATAATGCCCGTACCTTGTCCTGAAAGCTGTCTTAGGCACATCCACATCCTTCACCTTCAACTGGTAATACCCTGACCTCAAGTCAATCTTAGAGAACACAGCAGCTCCCCGAAATTGATCAAAGAGATCATCAATCCTCGGCAAAGGATATCGATTCTTGATAGTCAACTTGTTCAGCTGACGGTAATCAATGCACATCCTCATAGTGCCATCTTCCTTCTTCACAAACAAGACCGGTGCTCCCCAAGGTGACACACTCGGCCGGATAAAACCACGATCAAGCAGCTCTTGCAACTGCGTCTTCAGCTCCTTCAGCTCCTTAGGTGCCATTCTATAGGGAGTAATGGACACAGGAGTTGTATTCTCATACAGCTCAATTCCAAACTCCACCTCGCGATTAGGAGGTAAATCAGGCAACTCCTCAGGAAAAACACCAGGAAACTCCTTCACAACCCTGATATCTTGCACCCTCAGCTCCTTAGAACTAGGATTCATCACAAAAGCTAGATAAGCTTCACAGCCCTGCCTCAGCATCCTACTCGCCTCCAAGGTAGACACCACATTGGCAAGAAACTTCACATTCTCGCCAACTACAACCACTTCATAATCATCTGCCAGCTTAAGCGAAACCCGCTTATTCTCACAATCCACAACAGCACGATGCTCAGCAAGCCAATCCATACCAAGGATCACATCAAAACCATAAAAGGGCAACTCCATAAGATCAACATGAAAGACATGCTCTTGAACAACCAAAGGACACCTTCTATAAAGCTTTCGAGTCACAACAGTTTCACCAAAAGAACTAGTGACACGAACACCAACATCCAAAGACTCAACAGGCAAACCAAGCAATTCAGCATACTCACGCAAAATGTATGAATGCGTAGATCCAGAATCAATCAAAGATAGCAATGATAAGGACTGCAAAGTAAAGGTACCTGCAATCACATCTGCGTCATTCCTTCCCTCGCGCTGAGCATACACCCTAGCTTGGCCTCCACCCTCAGGCTGAATAGCCACAACATGGGCTACTCCACGACCACCTTCCTCACGCCTCTGGAAATTACCACGGCCGCGCCCACGACCTCTCTGTGGTGCAGCAACAACAGGAGCACGCTCTTGGCCACCAGCCAACCTCGGACAATCTCGCCTCAAGTGGTCAGCAGAACCACAATTCCAGCATCCAAAACCAGCTGCCGCAACAGGAGCTTGCACCTCCCTCACAGCACGAGGACAGTCACGCTTCAAGTGACCACATGAACCACAGATCCAACAAGCACTTGGGTCAGCTCTAGCATTGCCACCCCTAGCAGGTGCACCTCCACCTCTCTTAGCTGAGGACTGATACCTCTGATCGCGTCCCCTCTTGTTCCGTCCACCTCCGGAACTATACTTAGCAGCTCTCTTCCCAGAACTTGCTCCAGCATTCTTCGCAGACAAACTCAAATTCATCTCAATGTCCTTGGCTCGGCCCACTAATACATCAAAATCATCATATTCAGTGGCCAGCACATACATCTTTACCTCCGTTATAAGACCATAACGAAACCTCTCGCACCTCTCCCGCTCATCAGGAATCAGCTCCGGTGCATACTGACTGAGTCGCACAAACTGCACCTCATACTCAGCCACACTCATGCTCCCTTGAGTAAGAGTCATGAATTCACGCTTTTTCTCATCCAGATATCTCACTCCCAGATATCTCCTCTTGAACGCATTCTGAAAGAATGTCCAAGTGACATCAGCTTCAGCCATCCCCGAGATTGTGGTCGTCCACCACGTATAAGCATCGTCCTGCAGCAAGGACACAACACATCCCAACTTTTGCACATCCGTGCAGCTCATCTGTCCCAAGATACGCTTGGTACTCTCTAGCCAAGCTTCCGAACTCTCAGCAGACATACCCCTAAACTCAGTCCCACCAAGACTGCGCAGACGCTCTAAGGGTAGTCTAACACCAGCATCTCCCTGATGCCCAGCTCCTTGAGCTCCAGCTACTGCTGCTCGAAAAGCACCTGCAATAGCTTGTACCAGCATCGTCATATCAGGCATAGCTTGCCCCTGACCAACCTCAGGTCCTGCAGCTCTAGCACCAGCTGCTTCAGCTCCAGCTCTTTCCCTCTCCGCACCACCACAACCAGGTGGAGGAGGAGGTAACACAGCACTACCCGCATTCTCTTCGTTCTCATTCCCATCTGGGGTCGTAGCTCTCACGCTACTCCTTAACTCTCTACGTGGTGCCATACTTTTACCATGCATAACAATACAAATAAAACAAAGTCAGGCCCAACAAGGTAAGCAATCCAAGTATTCAAGCTCAATTTCTTTCAAAATCAACATCATTTCTTTAGCTTTTGTTTGGCAATGGGTACCCTTATCATGCATCATCACAGCATACATCTCAAAAGCATCAACATCTCAAGCCACTGAACATGCTTTCATACAACAAGCATACAAGCCAAACATACTTCAATCATACATACAAACATTCCCAATTACTCGAGAACTCAGCTCTGATACCACCAAATGTAACCCCCTTAACCCGGCCTAGACGGTTGACCCGAATTAAGAAAGTCACACGGGGAAAACCAAAGTCAACCCGAAAGTCAACCTTGATTAACGACCCTTTTTTTTCCTTAATCTTGTCTAGATGCACATTAACCCTAATTGTGACCACACAAACAACATACTCAAAGATCACAAACATCAGAGATCAACCAGGGACCCAATTGAACAAATTACAACTTTAGGGACCAAATTGTAATTTCTGATAATTAAAAGGACTTAACCCGAATTAATCTTACCAACTTGAAATTAGTCAGGTTTCATGCTTCTCTGTGAAATTTCAGCTCAAAAGGACTTCTCAAGCTCACACAATTGAATAAACAAGATTCAGGACCAAAACGTAAACAATTCAAAACATATAACAGCCAATGTCAGCCCCCAACGGTCGACCGTTCCGAAACAGGTTGACCCTGTTTCGAAACACGGGCCGTTCCGAAACCAGTTCCGCAACGGGGGTCTGGCAGAGACCAAACCGTTTCGAAACGGTGCATACCGTTTCGGACCCCTGGGTTCATTCCAGGCACCCGTTCCGAAACGGTGCACACTATTTCGAAACGCCTGTACAGATTTCAGCAACCTAGCATACCAAAACATGCAATTGATCACTCAAACATGCTCCAAATGATACCAAACTTCACCAGCATGCAATTCAACATATATAGGACATACTTGCATCATCAATTCATCAAATCAACATCACAAGCAAAAAGCCCCAATACTATAGGCATGCTTCCTACACAAGCTAGCTATTCAAGCACAAACTTCCACAACAAGCATATAATGATCCAATCTAAAAACCAGCATTCAAAACAACATTCAACATACTTAGGGAGTTCCAAACACCTCCCAAAACATACACATTGGTCCCCCATTGCCAAATCATCCAAAAGCTAAAGTGTTTAACAAAAACCTTCCATACATTGAGCTCTACTTGTACTTGAATTCTTGCCCTTCTTGCTGCCCTTCAAGATACTCTAGTGCTCTGCATTATTGAATTTAGAAAACGAGAAGAGCGTAAGCAAAAGCTTAGTGAGGCATGCTCCTTACAAACCATTCAATAATGCAATTAAAAACCATTTATAACATGCTTAAAGTCAACCCTTGCACATGCTCAAAAGCATACTTAAAACAAGCAATCTCATGCTTCAATATAAACATTAAAACAAGCATCCCATGCTTCACAATATTCTTAACATGTCATATTGGCTCAAGTGATACATTTCATTTATTAAAACAAGTTCAACAACTTTCCCAAGGACTTTTAAACACCTTGGCCCCAAGGACTTTTAAACACCTTGGCCATGGACTTTTAAACACCATGAATGAGGACCACACAAGGACTTTTAACCACCTTTGTGTCCATAGCTTGAATCACCCCAAGGACTTTTAAACACCTTGGCCCCAAGGACTTTTAAACACCTTGGCCCCATGGACTTTTAAACACCATGGAAAGGATCGCCTAAGGACTTTTAACCACCTTAGTGTCCGCAACAAGAATCATCCAAGGACTTTTAACCACCTTGATGTTCTTAAGTAACAAGGCTCACTCAAGGACTTTTAACCACCTTAGTGACCTTAACATTTTCAAAACATCACTTGCCAATATACATCTTTTTCATCATATAATCCACTGTTTTAAAGCATTAAACCAAGCCATATTCAACATGCATTTCAAAGCATCAAACCACATTATTTCAATGTATAAAATCAAGGAACTCCTACCTAGAGTTACCTTCAACATATGGCTTACAACATCAGCAAAAACCATGCTAAAACATGCTTTCAAAACAGTAATTAAAACATGCAAACAACCATTTTGCATCACAACAAAATCATGGCCACCACTAGAGAGAAAATCCGAAAACTTACACTTGAGCTTAGCCAAGTTGTTTAGACTTAAACTAAGCTCCCAAAACCTTCAAACCTTGGTTTTAAAACTGAAAATCCAACTTCACTCACCGATTTCTACTTTGCTTCAAGCCAAAGCACCAAATCAAGCTTCCGGATCAACCAATCTTGGATCCAAAGATGCCTCCCCTGTTTCAACACATCAAAGCAGAGGATTAATGCATCATCATGCATTAATTGCTTCAATGAAAGCACCTAAACTCACTGCTCTCATTCTACCTCCATTTTCGGCCACCAAACACAACCGAAAATGCATCCAAACCACTTCTAAACAAAGCCCAGCCATAAACCAGCAAAACCTCACTTCCATTAACATCATAAAACATCTAAAAACAACCTATTAACAACCTTATACCTCCAGCAACATCAGATCACCAAGATCACCTCAAAAACTACCTTGAAACACAAGCTAAACTTAGGAAACTCAACCTATCCGGGATTGCATCAATCAAAACTCAATTCCTTATCAATTTAGAGTTCATTTAACATCAAAAACACATCTCAAATCACAGATTACTCATATCTAACGAAAATCATCAAAATCATCAAAATCTTGCATAATAAGCCAAGATCCATTTCAACACTTTAAAACCTTTAATTAAACATCAATTAAGGATTGAAAACTTAGGAATTTCAGTAAAGAACTGATAGTTTAGAGGAGAAGGACGTTCTTACCTCCAAACTTGTGTTTCTCCACTTTTTGGAATGAAAACCCTTGATGAATCAAGTAGCAATTGAAGAGGTTTTGAAGATATGTTGATTAGGAATCAAAAGAGAGTTAAAAGGAGAGATTTAGGTGAGAAAATCAGAAACAAATCTCTGGAAATGGAGTGTTTGGGTTGAGAGAAAATGAGAGAAGAAAATTGAGAAGTTAGTTATGAAATTAGCCAAATGGCTTTTCCCTCCTTTTGATATACTTTAAAAATCAGAATTATAACTCAAAATATCTTAGAAAAATCTGGAGAAACCACTTTTGGATTAATAGCTCCTTAAAGATTCAAAGTTTCAACCCTTTATAAAACAGCCACCAAACTTGCGAAAATTACATTTTGGTCACTAGCCAAAATGTCACCCTTCCGAAACTCATTTTCCAAA
Organism: Hibiscus tridactylites; assembly: GCA_958450335.1. Taxonomy (NCBI): domain Eukaryota; kingdom Viridiplantae; phylum Streptophyta; class Magnoliopsida; order Malvales; family Malvaceae; genus Hibiscus; species Hibiscus tridactylites. The sequence continues at coordinate 36,765,463 of OY288288.1, forward strand.
ATTGATTTCACAGTTCACTTAATTATATTAAAAGATGATTTTAGAACATTTTTCCATATTTTTAATGCAACCCGAACTAGGTTTTCCTAAATTCACCTCTTTAGATTCGAACAGCACTTTGACCAACCGGTCAACGCCCAAGACTTCTAAGCCCAAAACCGGGGCGTTACAACTCTCCCCCCTTAAGAAATTTCGTCCTCGAAATTACCTGAAGGAAAGAGATAAGGAAACTGCTTCAGCATGTCTTCCTTTCGCTCCCACGTGGCTTCCTCAACACCTCGATGCTTCCACAGCACCTTTACCAACTCAATGGTCTTGCCACGAAGAACCTTGCTATCTGAATCCAGAACCTTCACCGGTTCCTCATCGTAGGTCAAATCCGGATTCAAAACCACTTCCTCTACAGGCATCACATGCGAAGGATCAGATCTATACTTCCGGAGCATAGAAACATGGAACACATCATGAATCTTCTCCAGCTCCTGAGGTAACCTCAACCGATACGCAACAGGACCCACACGCTCAACCACTTCATATGGTCCAATGTACCGAGGGCTCAACTTACCCTTCCGACCAAACCTCATCACCTTCTTCCAAGGCGAAACCTTCAAGAACACACGATCACCCACCGCATACTCTATCTCCTTACGCTTCAAATCCGCGTAAGATTTCTGCCGATCAGAATCAGCCTTCAACCGCTCACAAATGAGCTTCACCTTCTCGGTGGTCCCTTTCAACATAGCCGGCATCGAAACCAACTTTTGACCAGTTTCAGCCCAACAAAGAGGAGTCCTACACTTCCTCCCATACAGAGCCTCATAAGGTGCCATCTGTATACTCGCCTGATAACTATTGTTATAAGCGAACTCAACCAAAGGCAGATGCTTCTCCCAAGAACCTTGAAACTCAATCACGCAGCATCTCAACATATCCTCCAAAATCTGAATAACCCGCTCAGACTGACCATCCGACTGAGGATGATAGGATGTACTGAAATGCAACCTTGTACCCAGAGCTTGATGCAAACACTGCCAGAAACGCGATGTGAACCTCGGATCCCTATCCGACACAATCGACTTAGGCACACCATGCAGCCTCACAATCTCAGCAATGTACAGCTCGGCTAGCTTATCCAAAGAGAACGTAGTATGCACAGGCAAGAAATGCGCACACTTCGTCAGGCGATCCACAATCACCCAAACAGAGTTCTTCTTTGATGGAGACAAAGGTAAACCAGATACAAAATCCATGGTAACCCTCTCCCACTTCCATTCAGGGATTTTCAACGGTTGCAACAACCCAGAAGGAACCTGATGTTCAGCCTTAACTCGCTGACACACCAAACACTTGCTCACAAACTCTGCAACATACTTCTTCAAACCCACCCAATAGTACTCATCACGAAGATCACGATACATCTTAGTACTACCAGGGTGCATAGCAAAAGGACTACTATGACCTTCAGTCAGAATAGCACGCCTCAACTCAACATCGGCAGGCACTACTATTCGACTCCCAAAACACAACACTCCATCATCATTAAAACAGAAATCCGAAGGTCTACCCTCCGCGATATCCTGAACATGAGACACCAAGGAATCATCCAACAACTGCTTATCCTTGATCAACTGAACCAAAGATGGCTTCATTTGCAACTCAGCAACAAGACCACCATCTCGCGATATGCTCAAGCTAGCAAACATAGCCCTCAGCTCAACAGCTACCTTCCTACTCAAGGCATCCGCAACAACATTAGCCTTTCCAGGATGATACTCAATCGTCAGATCATAATCCTTGAGCAACTCCACCCAACGCCGCTGCCTAAGATTCAACTCCTTCTGTGACATCAGATACCTCAAACTCTTGTGATTCGTGTACACAGTACACTTCTCACCATACAGATAATGCCTCCAGATCTTCAGAGCAAAAACCACTGCAGCCAGCTCAATATCATGCGTAGGATAATTGCGCTCATGCACCTTCAACTGCCGCGATGCATAAGCCACAACCTTACCCTCTTGCATCAGCACACACCCCAAACCAACATAGGATGCATCACTGTAGACCACAAACTCTTTCCCTGATTCAGGCTGAATCAAGATAGGAGCTTGCGTCAAAGCCATCTTCAGCTTCTCAAAAGCCTGCTGTCTCGCTTCTGTCCACTCATACTTAACATCTTTCTGCAACAGCTTCGTCAAAGGAGCAGCAATCTTAGAAAAACCATCCACAAACCTTCGGTAGTATCCCGCCAAACCAAGGAAACTACGGACCTCATGAACATACTTGGGAACTTTCCAGTTCATCACCGCTTCAATCTTCTGAGGATCAACACGAATCCCCTCAGCTGAGACCACATGCCCAAGAAACACCACCTCCCTAAGACAAAACTCACACTTGCTCAGCTTAGCATAAAGCTGATTCTCCAACAAAGCTTGCAGCACAACCCTCAAATGCTCTTCATGCTCCTCCTCAGTACGCGAGTACACGAGAATATCATCAATGAACACCACAACGAACTTGTCCAGGTACTCATGAAACACACGATTCATCATGTCCATGAAAGCAGCAGGAGCATTTGTCAAACCAAACGGCATCACAAGGAACTCATAATGCCCGTACCTTGTCCTGAAAGCTGTCTTAGGCACATCCACATCCTTCACCTTCAACTGGTAATACCCTGACCTCAAGTCAATCTTAGAGAACACAGCAGCTCCCCGAAATTGATCAAAGAGATCATCAATCCTCGGCAAAGGATATCGATTCTTGATAGTCAACTTGTTCAGCTGACGGTAATCAATGCACATCCTCATAGTGCCATCTTCCTTCTTCACAAACAAGACCGGTGCTCCCCAAGGTGACACACTCGGCCGGATAAAACCACGATCAAGCAGCTCTTGCAACTGCGTCTTCAGCTCCTTCAGCTCCTTAGGTGCCATTCTATAGGGAGTAATGGACACAGGAGTTGTATTCTCATACAGCTCAATTCCAAACTCCACCTCGCGATTAGGAGGTAAATCAGGCAACTCCTCAGGAAAAACACCAGGAAACTCCTTCACAACCCTGATATCTTGCACCCTCAGCTCCTTAGAACTAGGATTCATCACAAAAGCTAGATAAGCTTCACAGCCCTGCCTCAGCATCCTACTCGCCTCCAAGGTAGACACCACATTGGCAAGAAACTTCACATTCTCGCCAACTACAACCACTTCATAATCATCTGCCAGCTTAAGCGAAACCCGCTTATTCTCACAATCCACAACAGCACGATGCTCAGCAAGCCAATCCATACCAAGGATCACATCAAAACCATAAAAGGGCAACTCCATAAGATCAACATGAAAGACATGCTCTTGAACAACCAAAGGACACCTTCTATAAAGCTTTCGAGTCACAACAGTTTCACCAAAAGAACTAGTGACACGAACACCAACATCCAAAGACTCAACAGGCAAACCAAGCAATTCAGCATACTCACGCAAAATGTATGAATGCGTAGATCCAGAATCAATCAAAGATAGCAATGATAAGGACTGCAAAGTAAAGGTACCTGCAATCACATCTGCGTCATTCCTTCCCTCGCGCTGAGCATACACCCTAGCTTGGCCTCCACCCTCAGGCTGAATAGCCACAACATGGGCTACTCCACGACCACCTTCCTCACGCCTCTGGAAATTACCACGGCCGCGCCCACGACCTCTCTGTGGTGCAGCAACAACAGGAGCACGCTCTTGGCCACCAGCCAACCTCGGACAATCTCGCCTCAAGTGGTCAGCAGAACCACAATTCCAGCATCCAAAACCAGCTGCCGCAACAGGAGCTTGCACCTCCCTCACAGCACGAGGACAGTCACGCTTCAAGTGACCACATGAACCACAGATCCAACAAGCACTTGGGTCAGCTCTAGCATTGCCACCCCTAGCAGGTGCACCTCCACCTCTCTTAGCTGAGGACTGATACCTCTGATCGCGTCCCCTCTTGTTCCGTCCACCTCCGGAACTATACTTAGCAGCTCTCTTCCCAGAACTTGCTCCAGCATTCTTCGCAGACAAACTCAAATTCATCTCAATGTCCTTGGCTCGGCCCACTAATACATCAAAATCATCATATTCAGTGGCCAGCACATACATCTTTACCTCCGTTATAAGACCATAACGAAACCTCTCGCACCTCTCCCGCTCATCAGGAATCAGCTCCGGTGCATACTGACTGAGTCGCACAAACTGCACCTCATACTCAGCCACACTCATGCTCCCTTGAGTAAGAGTCATGAATTCACGCTTTTTCTCATCCAGATATCTCACTCCCAGATATCTCCTCTTGAACGCATTCTGAAAGAATGTCCAAGTGACATCAGCTTCAGCCATCCCCGAGATTGTGGTCGTCCACCACGTATAAGCATCGTCCTGCAGCAAGGACACAACACATCCCAACTTTTGCACATCCGTGCAGCTCATCTGTCCCAAGATACGCTTGGTACTCTCTAGCCAAGCTTCCGAACTCTCAGCAGACATACCCCTAAACTCAGTCCCACCAAGACTGCGCAGACGCTCTAAGGGTAGTCTAACACCAGCATCTCCCTGATGCCCAGCTCCTTGAGCTCCAGCTACTGCTGCTCGAAAAGCACCTGCAATAGCTTGTACCAGCATCGTCATATCAGGCATAGCTTGCCCCTGACCAACCTCAGGTCCTGCAGCTCTAGCACCAGCTGCTTCAGCTCCAGCTCTTTCCCTCTCCGCACCACCACAACCAGGTGGAGGAGGAGGTAACACAGCACTACCCGCATTCTCTTCGTTCTCATTCCCATCTGGGGTCGTAGCTCTCACGCTACTCCTTAACTCTCTACGTGGTGCCATACTTTTACCATGCATAACAATACAAATAAAACAAAGTCAGGCCCAACAAGGTAAGCAATCCAAGTATTCAAGCTCAATTTCTTTCAAAATCAACATCATTTCTTTAGCTTTTGTTTGGCAATGGGTACCCTTATCATGCATCATCACAGCATACATCTCAAAAGCATCAACATCTCAAGCCACTGAACATGCTTTCATACAACAAGCATACAAGCCAAACATACTTCAATCATACATACAAACATTCCCAATTACTCGAGAACTCAGCTCTGATACCACCAAATGTAACCCCCTTAACCCGGCCTAGACGGTTGACCCGAATTAAGAAAGTCACACGGGGAAAACCAAAGTCAACCCGAAAGTCAACCTTGATTAACGACCCTTTTTTTTCCTTAATCTTGTCTAGATGCACATTAACCCTAATTGTGACCACACAAACAACATACTCAAAGATCACAAACATCAGAGATCAACCAGGGACCCAATTGAACAAATTACAACTTTAGGGACCAAATTGTAATTTCTGATAATTAAAAGGACTTAACCCGAATTAATCTTACCAACTTGAAATTAGTCAGGTTTCATGCTTCTCTGTGAAATTTCAGCTCAAAAGGACTTCTCAAGCTCACACAATTGAATAAACAAGATTCAGGACCAAAACGTAAACAATTCAAAACATATAACAGCCAATGTCAGCCCCCAACGGTCGACCGTTCCGAAACAGGTTGACCCTGTTTCGAAACACGGGCCGTTCCGAAACCAGTTCCGCAACGGGGGTCTGGCAGAGACCAAACCGTTTCGAAACGGTGCATACCGTTTCGGACCCCTGGGTTCATTCCAGGCACCCGTTCCGAAACGGTGCACACTATTTCGAAATGCCTGTACAGATTTCAGCAACCTAGCATACCAAAACATGCAATTGATCACTCAAACATGCTCCAAATGATACCAAACTTCACCAGCATGCAATTCAACATATATAGGACATACTTGCATCATCAATTCATCAAATCAACATCACAAGCAAAAAGCCCCAATACTATAGGCATGCTTCCTACACAAGCTAGCTATTCAAGCACAAACTTCCACAACAAGCATATAATGATCCAATCTAAAAACCAGCATTCAAAACAACATTCAACATACTTAGGGAGTTCCAAACACCTCCCAAAACATACACATTGGTCCCCCATTGCCAAATCATCCAAAAGCTAAAGTGTTTAACAAAAACCTTCCATACATTGAGCTCTACTTGTACTTGAATTCTTGCCCTTCTTGCTGCCCTTCAAGATACTCTAGTGCTCTGCATTATTGAATTTAGAAAACGAGAAGAGCGTAAGCAAAAGCTTAGTGAGGCATGCTCCTTACAAACCATTCAATAATGCAATTAAAAACCATTTATAACATGCTTAAAGTCAACCCTTGCACATGCTCAAAAGCATACTTAAAACAAGCAATCTCATGCTTCAATATAAACATTAAAACAAGCATCCCATGCTTCACAATATTCTTAACATGTCATATTGGCTCAAGTGATACATTTCATTTATTAAAACAAGTTCAACAACTTTCCCAAGGACTTTTAAACACCTTGGCCCCAAGGACTTTTAAACACCTTGGCCATGGACTTTTAAACACCATGAATGAGGACCACACAAGGACTTTTAACCACCTTTGTGTCCATAGCTTGAATCACCCCAAGGACTTTTAAACACCTTGGCCCCAAGGACTTTTAAACACCTTGGCCCCATGGACTTTTAAACACCATGGAAAGGATCGCCTAAGGACTTTTAACCACCTTAGTGTCCGCAACAAGAATCATCCAAGGACTTTTAACCACCTTGATGTTCTTAAGTAACAAGGCTCACTCAAGGACTTTTAACCACCTTAGTGACCTTAACATTTTCAAAACATCACTTGCCAATATACATCTTTTTCATCATATAATCCACTGTTTTAAAGCATTAAACCAAGCCATATTCAACATGCATTTCAAAGCATCAAACCACATTATTTCAATGTATAAAATCAAGGAACTCCTACCTAGAGTTACCTTCAACATATGGCTTACAACATCAGCAAAAACCATGCTAAAACATGCTTTCAAAACAGTAATTAAAACATGCAAACAACCATTTTGCATCACAACAAAATCATGGCCACCACTAGAGAGAAAATCCGAAAACTTACACTTGAGCTTAGCCAAGTTGTTTAGACTTAAACTAAGCTCCCAAAACCTTCAAACCTTGGTTTTAAAACTGAAAATCCAACTTCACTCACCGATTTCTACTTTGCTTCAAGCCAAAGCACCAAATCAAGCTTCCGGATCAACCAATCTTGGATCCAAAGATGCCTCCCCTGTTTCAACACATCAAAGCAGAGGATTAATGCATCATCATGCATTAATTGCTTCAATGAAAGCACCTAAACTCACTGCTCTCATTCTACCTCCATTTTCGGCCACCAAACACAACCGAAAATGCATCCAAACCACTTCTAAACAAAGCCCAGCCATAAACCAGCAAAACCTCACTTCCATTAACATCATAAAACATCTAAAAACAACCTATTAACAACCTTATACCTCCAGCAACATCAGATCACCAAGATCACCTCAAAAACTACCTTGAAACACAAGCTAAACTTAGGAAACTCAACCTATCCGGGATTGCATCAATCAAAACTCAATTCCTTATCAATTTAGAGTTCATTTAACATCAAAAACACATCTCAAATCACAGATTACTCATATCTAACGAAAATCATCAAAATCATCAAAATCTTGCATAATAAGCCAAGATCCATTTCAACACTTTAAAACCTTTAATTAAACATCAATTAAGGATTGAAAACTTAGGAATTTCAGTAAAGAACTGATAGTTTAGAGGAGAAGGACGTTCTTACCTCCAAACTTGTGTTTCTCCACTTTTTGGAATGAAAACCCTTGATGAATCAAGTAGCAATTGAAGAGGTTTTGAAGATATGTTGATTAGGAATCAAAAGAGAGTTAAAAGGAGAGATTTAGGTGAGAAAATCAGAAACAAATCTCTGGAAATGGAGTGTTTGGGTTGAGAGAAAATGAGAGAAGAAAATTGAGAAGTTAGTTATGAAATTAGCCAAATGGCTTTTCCCTCCTTTTGATATACTTTAAAAATCGGAATTATAACTCAAAATATCTTAGAAAAATCTGGAGAAACCACTTTTGGATTAATAGCTCCTTAAAGATTCAAAGTTTCAACCCTTTATAAAACAGCCACCAAACTTGCGAAAATTACATTTTGGTCACTAGCCAAAATGTCACCCTTCCGAAACTCATTTTCCAAAATTGATTTCACAGTTCACTTAATTATATTAAAAGATGATTTTAGAACATTTTTCCATATTTTTAATGCAACCCGAACTAGGTTTTCCTAAATTCACCTCTTTAGATTCGAACAGCACTTTGACCAACCGGTCAACGCCCAAGACTTCTAAGCCCAAAACCGGGGCGTTACACCAAAGCCTACATCCACTACCTTAGCTTCCTACTAAGGATTTCAAACAAATTCACTAAGAATTTCATCTCCTTTTCTTGGATTAGGAGGAAACCGTTACAGCGATCAAACTTTCTACCCAAAGCTTGATCAAGCACTCTCCTACAAGAGAAATTCTAAGCAAACTTGAAATCCCTATAATATGTGTATGTTTGCAATTATAAGCACTCACCCAAAACCTATACACTTGAGAAAATTTGACAATAAAGCTCACAAGTGTTGTCTATGCAAGAAATATACAATATAGGCCCTAAAGAAAATTTGACATCATAATGTTGTTGACAATTGAAGTATTAACCTTTCCTTGATGCTTGAAGGTCCCTTTTAAACTCCTAAAAGAGTTTGTAGCCGCTGAGGACTGTTGAGATTGAATTGGAGTCATTGAAGACTTTATTTCCTTCATTAATTGCAGTTCTGGAGCTGTCCGTATCGGAACAGCGAGCCCGTATCGGAACGACCTTCTTCAAAACTAGCCGTTGAATCCTGATGCAGCAAGTCGTATCGAAATGCTTCTGGCTGTTTTGAAATGCTATTTGGCTGTATCGAAACGGTTACAAACCGTTTCGGTACGAATGACAGTTGAGCTACAATTTAAAATACCGTTGGGAAATAGCCATTAGGGGTTTAGACCGTTGAGGTCTTAGCCACATAGGCGTATCGAAACGGTGAAGCCCGTATTGAAACGCTATGTAAAAACCCTCACCCAGATTAAGCCCGTTTCGAAACAGACAGAGTTGTATCGAAACGTTTTGACACTGTAAATGGTCGTATCGAAACACCTGAGTTGTTTTGTAAATTTTGGCTTTAAAAAACGCATTAAAACCCCTTTAAAAATTCCTCAAACATATTTTCAAGTTGTTTGGACTTAAAAGCATTTTGAAATCTTTATAAATTAGTCCAAAACCATTTTTCAATTATTATATCAAAACACATATTTCTACAAACTACCACAAAAGCAAAGGCGTCAAGAGGCCAACACAAAGTGTCGGAGCCCGTTTCATCCAACAAACAACGTATACACAAATGCAGGGAAATGAAACGCTGAAACCAAGAAAACCACTCACAATTGCGGGAGATTATAGAAACATCCTTTAATTGAAGGCTAAATGAAGGTCGACCGATTACCTAGGTAAAATGTGTGTACATAAATTATTACAATGCATGTACATAATTTTTTTTATAAAAATTGTAAAAAAATTGAATATACATAACATGTTACAACATAAGGATTTGTGTACATACATAATTCCTTTCAAAAACTGTAAGAAAAAATGGTATATACATAATATGTTACAACGTAGGGATTTGTGCACATACATAATTGCGTACGCGAAAACATAATTTGGTACAAGAAATGTAAGGATTTGTGTATGTACACAAATTACTACAAAGTAAACACAAATTCTTACAAAAGTTGTAAGAAAAACGGTATGTACCGAATTTCTTAAACCTACTCACCAAGGCCCAAAGGGGCTCAACTTAGTGTATGAATTTGTGTACATACATAATTTCCTACGATAAAACATAATTTGGGAAAAGAAATGTAAAGATTTGTGTATGTACACAAATTACTACAAAGTAAAAACAAATCCTTACAAAAGTTGTAAGAAATACGATATGTACCGAATTTCTTACACCTACTCACCATGGCACAAATGGGCTCAACTTAGTGTAAGGATTTGTGTAGATACATAATTTCCTAAGAGAAAACATTATTTGGTACAAAAAATGTAAAGATTTGTGTATGTACACAAATTATTACAAAGTATACACAAATCCTTTTAAAAGTTGTAAGAAATACGGTATGTACCGAATTCGTTACACCTACTCACCATTGCCCAAAGTGGCTCAACTTAGTGTAAGGATTTGTGTACATACATAATTTCCTGTGAGAAAATATTATCTGGTACAAGAAATGTAAGGATTTGCGTATGTACATAAATTACTACAAAGTATACACAAATCCTTACAAAAGTTGTAAGAAAAATGGTATGTACCGAATTTCTTACACCTACTCACCATGGCCCAAAAGGCTCAACTTAGTGTAAGGATTTGTGTGCATACATAATTTCCTGCGAGAAAACATTATTTAGTACAAGAAATGTAAGGACTTGTGTATGTACACAACTCAGTACAAAGTATATACAAATCCTTACAGAAGTTGTAAGAGAAACGGTATGTATCGAATTTCTTACACCTACTAACCATAGCCCAAAGGGGTTAAACTTAGTGTAAGGATTTGTGTACATACATAATTTCCTACGAGAAAACATTATTTGGTACAAGAAATGTAAAAATTTGTGTATGTACACAAATTACTACAAAGTATAAACAAATACTTATAAAAATTGTAAGAAAAATGATATGTACCGAATTTCTTACACCTACTCACCATTGCCCAAAGTGGCTCAACATAGTGTAAGGATTTGTGTGCATACATAATTTCCTGCGAGAAAACATTATTTAGTACAAGAAATGTAAGGATTTGTGTATGTACACAAATTACTACTAAGTATACACAAATCCTTACAAAAGTTGTAAGAAATACGGTATGTACCAAATTTCTTACACCTACTCACCATGGCCCAAATGGGCTCAACTTAGTGTAAGGATTTGTGTACATACATAATTTCCTACGAGAAAACAATAATTTGTACAAGAAATGTAAAGATTGTGTATGTACACAAATTACTACAAAGTATACACAAATCCTTTCAAATGTTTTAAGTAATACGGTATGTACCGAATTTCTTACACCTACGCACCATTACCCGAAGGGGCTCAACTTAGAGTAAGGATTTGTGTACATACATAATTTCCCACGAGAAAACATTATTTGGTACAAGAAATGTAAGGATTTGTGTATGTACATAAATTACTACAAAGTATACACAAATCCCTACAAAAGTTTCAAGAGAAACGGTATGTACCGAATTTCTTACACCTACTAACCATGGCCCAAAAGACTTCAACTTAGTGTAAGAATTTGTGTACATACAAAATTTCCTACGAGAAAACATAATTTGGTACAATAAATATAAAGATTTGTGTATGTACACAAATTAAAACAAAGTATACACAAATCCTTACAAATGTTGTAAGAAATATAGTATGTACCGAATTTCTTACAAATTTTGTACCTAGTGTTTGTAGTGGTTTCAAAACCCCTCACTTTCGCTATAGAAATGTAAGGATATGTGTATGTACATAAATTATTACAAAGTTTACACAAATCCTTACAAAAGTTGTAAGAGAAACAGTATGTACAAAATTTATTACACCTACTCTCTAGGGCCCAAAGGGGCTCATCTTAGTGTAAGGATTTGTGTACATACATAATTTCTTATGAGAAAACATTATTTGGTAAAAGAAATGTAAGGATTTGTGTGTGTACACAAATTACTACAAAGTATACACAAGTCCTTACAAAATTTGTAAGAGAAATATTTTGTACCGAATTTCTTACACCTACTAACCTTGGCCAAAAGGGGCTTATCTTAGTGTAAGGATTTGTGTACATATATAATTTCCTACGAAAAAACATAATTTGGTACAAGAAATGTAGGGATTTGTGTATGTACATAATTTACTTCAAAGTATACACAAATCCTTACAAAAGTTGTAAGAAAAATGGTATATACCGAATCTATTACACCTACTAACCAAGGCCCAAAAGGGCTCAATTTAGATTAAGGATTTGTGTTCATACATAACTTCTTGCGAGAAAACATTATTTATTACAAGAAATATAAGGATTTGTGTATGTACACTAATTACTACAAAAGTATACACAAATCCTTACAAAAGTTGGAAGAGAAACAATATGTACCGAATTTCTTACACCTTCTAATCATGGCCCAAAATGGCTCAACTTAGTGTAAGGATTTGTGTACATACATAATTTTCTACGAGAAAACATACTTTGGTACAAGAAATGTAAGGATTTGTGTATGCACATAAATTACTACAAAGTATACACAAATCCTTACAAAAAATGTAAGTAAAATGGTATGTACCGAATTTATCACACCTACTCACCATGGCCCAAAGGGGATCAACTTAGTGTAAGGATTTATGTACATATATAATTTCATATGAGAAAACATTATTTGGTACACGAAATGTAAGGATTTTTATATGTATATAAATTTATACAAATTATACAAAAATCCTTACAAAAGTTGTAAGAGAAACGGTATGTATCGAATTTCTTACACATACAAACCATGGCCCAAAGGGCCTCAACTTAGTGTAAGGATTTGTGTAGATACATATTTTCCTACGAGAAAATATAATCTAGTACAAGAAATGTAAGGATTTGTGTATGTAAATAAATTACTACAAAGTACACACAAATCCTTTCAAAAGTTGTAAGAAAAATGACATGTACCAAATTTACTAAACCTACTCACCAATGCCCAAAGGGGCTCAACTTAGTGTAAAGATTTGTGTACATACATAATTTCCTACGAGAAAACATTATTTGGTACAAGAAATGTAAGGATTTTTGTAAGTACATAAATTACTACAAAGGAAACACAAATCCTTACAAAAGTTGTTAGAGAAACAATATGTACCGATTTACTTATACCTACTAACCAAGGCCCAAAGGGGCTCAACTTAGTCTAAGGATTTGTGAACATACACAATTTCATATGAGAGAACATAATTTAGTACAAGAAGTGTAAGGATTTGTGTACATACACAAATTACTACAAAGTATACACAAATCCTTAAAAATGTTGTTAGAAATACGATATGTATCGAATTTCATACAAAATTTGTACCTAGTGTTAGCAGAGTTTTCAAAACCACTCATTTTTAGTATCGAAATGTTAGGACTTGTGTATGCACATAATTTACTACAAAGTATACACAAATCCATACAAAAGTTGTAATAGAAACGATATGTACCGAATTTCTTACACCTACTATCCACGGCCCAAAAGGGCTCAACTTTGTGTAAGGATTTGTGTACATACATAATTTCCTATGAGGAAGCATTATTTGGTAAAAGAAATGTAAGGATTTGTGTATGTACACAAATTAATACAAAGTGTAAACAAATCCTTACAAATGTTGTAAGAGAAACAGTGTGTACCGAATTTCTTACGCCTACTAACCATGGCACAAAAGGGCTCAACTTAGTGTAAGGATTTGTGTACATACATAATTTCCTAAGAGAAAACATAATTTGGTACAAGAAATATAGGGATTTGTGTATGTACACAAATTAAAACAAAGTATACACAAATCCTTACAAATGTTGTAAAAAATACGGTATGTATGATTTTCTTACAAAATTTATACCTAGTGTTAGTAGTGGTTTAGAAACCCCTCACTTTCGATATCGAAATGTAAGGATTTGTGTATGTACATAAATTGCTACATAGTTTACACAAATCCTTACAAATGTTCTAAGAGAAACAGTATGTACCAAATTTATTACACCTACTCCTCAAGGCCTAGAGGGCTATCTTAATGGAAGAATTTGTGTACATACATAATTTCCTACGAGAAAACATTATTTGGTACTAGAAATGTAAGGATTTGTGTATGTACACAAATTACTAAAAAGTATACACAAATACTTACAAACTTTGTAAGAGAAATGTTATGTACCGAATTTCTTACACCTACTAACCATGGCCCAAATGGGCTTTTCTTAGTGTAAGGATTTGTGTACATATATAATTTCCTACGAGAAAACATAATTTGGTACAATAAATGTAAGGATTTCTGTATGTACATAAATTAATACAAAGTATACACAAATCCTTACAAAAGTTGTAAAAAAATGGTATGTACCAAATTTATCACACTTACTCACCAATGCCCAAAGGGGATCAACTTAGTGTAAGGATTTATGTACATATATAATTTCCCATGGGAAAACATTATTTGGACCAAGAAACGACATGTACAGATTTATTACACCTGCTCACCAAGGCCCAAAAGGGCTCAACATAGATTTAAGATTTGTGTGCATGCATAACGTCTTGCGAGAAAACATTATTTGGTACAAGAAATGTAAGGATTGTGTTTGTACACAAATTACTACAAAGTATACTCAAATCCTTACAAATGTTGTAAGAGAAATGGTATGTACCGAATTTCTTACACCTACTAACCATGGCCCAAAGGGGTTCAAATTAGTGTTAGGATTTATGTACAAACATAATTTTCTACGAGAAAATATAATTTGGTACAAGAAATGTATGGATTTGTGTATTCACATAAATTACTAAAAAGTATAAACAAATCCTTACAAAAGTTGTAAGAAAAATGGTATGTACCAAATTTATCATACCTACTCACCAAGGACCAAAGGGGATCAACTTAGTGTAAGGATTTATTTACGAGATATAATTTCCTATGTGAAAACATTATTTGGTACAAGAAATATAAGGATTTGTGTATGTATATAAATTTCTACAAAGTATGCTAAAATCCTTACAAGTGTTGTACGACAAACAGTATGTACCGAATTTCTTACACCTAAAACCATGGCCCAAAGGGGCTCAACTTAGTGTAAGGATTTGTGTATGTACATAAAATACTACAAAGTATACACAAATCTTTTCAAAAGTTGTAAGAAAAACGACATGTACCAAATTGATTACACCTACTCACCAAGGTTCAAAGGGGCTCAACTTAGTGTAAGGATTTGTGTACATACATAATTTCCTACGAGAAAACATTATTTGGTACAAGAAATGTAAGATTTTTGTATGTACATAAATTACTACAAAGTATACACAAGTCTTTACAAAAGTTGTAAAAGAAACGGTATGTACCGAATTTCTTATACCTACTAACCATGGCCCAAAGGGGCTCAACTTAGTGTAAGGATTTGTGAACATACATAATTTCCTACGAGAAAACATAATTTGGTACAAGAAATGTAAGTATTTGTGTATGTACACAAATTACTACAAAGTCTACACAAATCCTTAAAATTGTTTATAGAAATAAGGTATGTACCGAATTTCTTACAAAATTTGTACCTAGTGTTAGCAGTGTTTTCAAAACCCCTCACTTTCAATATCAAAATATTAGGACTTGTGCATGTACATAATTTACTACAAAGTATACACAAATCCTTACAAAAGTTTTAAGAGAAATGATATGTACCGAATTTCTTACACCTACTAACCATGGCCCAAAGGGGCTCAACTTAGTGTAAGGATTTGTGTACATACATAAATTCCTACGAAGAAACATTATTTGGTACAAGAAATGTAAGGAATAGTGTATGTACATAAATTACTACAAAGTATACACAAATCCTTACAAAAGTTGTAAGAGAAACGTTACGTACTGAATTTCTTACGACTACTAAGCATTGCCCAAAGGGGCTCAACTTAGTATAAGGATTTGTGTACATACACAATTTCCTACGAGAAAACATAATTTGGTTCAAGAAATGTAAGGATTTGTCTATGTACATAAATTACAACAAAGTATACATAAATCCTTACCAAAGTTGTAAGAAAAACGGTTTGTACCGAATTTATTTCACCTACTCACCAAGGTCCAAAGGGGATCAACTTAGTGTAAGTATTTGTGTACATACATAATTTCCTACGAGGAAAGATTATTTGGTACAAGAAATGTAAGGATTTTTATCTGTACATAAACTACAACAAAGTATACGCAAATCCTTACAAAAGTTCTAAGAGAAACGATATGTACCAAATTTCTTACACATACTAAACATGGCCCAAAGGGGCTTAACTTAGTGTAAGGATTTGTGTACATACATAATTTCCTACGAGAAAAACATTATTTGGTACAATAAATGTAAGGATTTTTGTATGTACATAAATTACTACAAAGTATACACAAATCCTTAAAAATGTTGTAAGAGAAACAATATGTACCGAATTTCTCACACCAACTAACCATGGCCCAAATGGGCTCAACTTAGTGTAAGAATTTGTGTACATACATAATTTCCTACGAGGAAACATTATTTGGTACAATAAATGTAAGGATTTTCGTATGTACAAAAATTACTACAAAGTATACACAAACCCTTACAAAAGTTGTAAGAGAAACATTATGTACCAAATTTCTTACACCTATTAACCATGGCCCAAAGTGGCTTAACTTAGTGTAAGTATTTGTGTACATACATAATTTCCTATGAGAAATGTAAGGATTTGTCTCCGTACATAAATTACTACGAAGTATACATAAATCCTTACAAAAGTTGTAAGAAAAAACAGTTTGTACCGAATTTATTACACCTACTCACCAAGGCCCAAAGGGGATCAACTTAGTGTAAGGATTTGTGTACATACATAATTTTCTACGAGAAAACCATATTTGGCACAAGAAATGTAAGGATTTTTATGTGTACATAAACTACTACAAAGTATACACAAATCCTTACAAAAGTTGTAAGAAAAACGTTATGTACCGAATTTCTTACACCTACAAACCATGGCCCAAAGGGGCTCAACTTAGTGTAAGTATTTGTGTACATACACAATTTCCTACGAGAAAACATAATTTGTTAAAAGAAATGTAAGGATTTGTGTATGTACATAAAATACTACAATGTATACATAAATCCTTACAAAAGTTGTCAGAAAATGGTATGTACCGAATTTCTTACACCTACTCTCCAAGGCCCAAAGGGGCTCAACTTAGTGCAAGGATTTGTGTACATACATAATATCTTACGAGAAAACATAATATGTTACAAGAAATGTAATGATTAGTATATGTACACAAATTAGTACAAAGTATACACAAATCCATACAAAAGTTGTAAGAAAAATAGTATGTACCGAATTTCTTACACCTACTCACCAAGGCCCAAAGGGGCTCAAATTAGTGTAAGGATTTGTGTACATTCATAATTTCCAAATTAGTACAAAGTATACACGAATCCTTACAAAAGTTGTAAGGGAAACCTTATGTAATGAATTTCTTACACGTACTCACCAAGGCCCAAATGGGATCAACTTAGTGTATGTATTTGTGTACATACATAATTTCTTATGAGAAAACATAATTTGGTATAAGAAATGTAAGGATTTGTGTATGTACACAAATTACTACATGTATACACAAATCTGTACAAAAGCTGTAGGAAAAATGATATGTATCGATTTTCTTACACCTACTTACCATGGCCCAAAGGGGCTGAACTTAGTTTAAGGCTTTGTGTACATAAATAACTTCCTACGAGAAAAAAAAAATTCGGTACAAGAAATATAAGGTTTTGTGTATGTATACAACTTAATACAAATTATACACAAATCTATACAAACGTTGTAAGAGAAATGGTATGTACTGAATTTCTTTCTCCTACTGACCATGGCCTAAAGGCGCTCAACTTAGTGTAAGGATTTGTGTACATACATAATTTCCTGCGAGAAAGCATAATTCGGTGCAAGAAATGTAAGGATTTGTGTTTGTACATAAATTAGTACAAAGTATATTGTAGGGTGTTTAAGTATTCTCTTTTTAAGAGCGCAAGTGCACACTCTTGTAAAGTTATAGTATAAAAGATTTCGAATCCCACGAGGAGTGGAATAGTTCCTTCGAGTGTTTATCTGCACAAGAAATTTAAATGCACAATTAATTTCAAGTTTGGTTAAAGGAATAAAACTAAAAACACAAGTAATTAAAGAAGGGGAGATCAGAGTGATAGAATGGGCCATGTTATTGCTGCTCGGTAGTGTGTTGATTGCATTGTGAAGAAGTAAAATTATTTATGCGCTACCTCGATTGCAGCCTCGGCAGGCGGCAACTACGACCCTGTCACACGGCCGTAGCGGGTCACTGCCCCTGCAACTTTCGCTGTCTCGGCAAGTGTGACGGAAATAAGTCCTGGAGGCAAGTCTGGTAGATATTCCAAGTTCGGCGGGATAGTCGACAGTGATGCTCCCTATTTCTAAGCAAGGATGCTCGAAAGCTAGCGTGACGTAGGCAATACCTAGCAATCTCAGCGTAAACCTAACACGGGCCAATCAACTCGGTTGGTGATCCCTTTTAGGCGCTAAAACTTGTGAAGGTTTGGAACCAAGTTAGTCATGCCTCAGCACATTGTGATCGTGCTTAACCTTTTCGTGAAGTTGACACTTTCGTGCCCCCTAAATGGATTCTCTCAACTGACGGTTAGGACTAGTTGAAAGAATGAAGTGCATAGATTAAGCAAACTTGGAATATTTATTGCAAAAATAAACTCACAAACTTTACAACCGTTTCTCACAACTACTTTACAAGCAAAAACCTAAACCCTATGATGTTTAGAACATATCTGACTCCCTCTCTCTATCTCTCTATCTCTATGCCCCTATACCCTCACATACAGGGGTATATATAGGGCTTGGCCTAAGGTTTAGTCCTCCTTGGAGTAGAAATATTCATTGATGATAAAATAACTTTAACATTTAATGCTTCATTCAATTCTGACTTAAATATGGACTCATTTGGATGTTTACTTGTTCAGCAAGTAAGTATAAGCCTGCTTATCGATCTTCAATCAACTCTATACACCGCTCCAGGCCTCAGAAAAATGAAAGATTAGGCTCAATGGACACAGAAAAATGTCCTCTATCAAACGAGACCCATCTTGACTATGTCATTGTATTGTTGTCTGGGCGGCATTCTGTGGCGGCGGCGTCCTTGGCGGCGACATTTTGCAGCGGCGGCGTCCTTGGCAGCAACATTCTTCAGCGGCAGCGTCTTTGGCGGAAATTGGAACCGCTTCAGTACAGCTCCTTCTGGTCCCTGCTTTCCTGTCCTCTCTTCCTCTGATCAGCAACCAACACCTGGAATAGAAAACTAACTAAAACAATATATTTTCTTAGCCAAAACGTAAAATATCCAAAAAAGCAGGATAGAAGAGAAAATATTGTATAATGCATGATATGCAACTAAATATGACTAAATGAGCTTGAGAACAGTAATAATATGAGCAAGAATGTGCATAAAATATATGACTTCTAGACACTCTACGCACCCACAAACTCGAACTATTGCTTGTCCTCAAGCAATGCAACCTAAACTAGTAAACCTATCCTTGTACATAAATCAAAAAGAAAACCTAATTTTTAACTTGATTTCATGCCTCAAGGCCGTGGCACCTATATTAGTTTAGTGAGGGGGAATAACATGAAATAACTTAGAATTTTAATTCTAGTGCCAGTGCAGTGTGTGGAGGTCTGTGTACATGCTAAATATGCTAAGTATAATAAGTAAACAAAGAATGATGTAAAAGTTAAAGAAAAGGGATATATGGTTGCTGCTTTGGTAGCACATTTAAGCACTTCTTTTCTTCCTTTTTCTGATCATGGCATTTAAGGGCTTCAGCTCATCACAACTACTCTCTAGGTCTGAAGCTAAGATAGGAGCATACTACAAAACTCCTAACCCTTTGTGTAACGCCATGGTTTTGGGCCTAGATGTCTTAGACACCTGATCGGACCGGTCGAGAACGGTTCGAATCGCGTAAGGTGATTTAAGGAAATCAAGGATCGAGATAGGATAAAATTGTGATAAAAATTGATAAAATCCTCTAAATATATATTTAAGAGGTTGGTCAAGTCAATTTTACAAAATGGATTTCGAAAATGGGACATTTTGAATAGTGACCAAATTGTAAAGTTTCAAAATTGGAAAAATGTAAATTTTAAGGTGGAAGCCAAAATCTTAGAATCTTTAGGGGGCTTTAAGTCAATTTGGCTTTTTCTCAATATGACATGTGTTTTAAAAAGTCTTTTAATTAAATGGATTTAATTAGATTTATATTAATTCATTAATATAGTTAGTTAAAGTGATATTTCTAATTACGTAACTACAACCTCTTTCTCATTTTCAACCAAACACTAATTCTCTCATCTTTTCTGAGAATTCTTTCTTCCAAAAACTCTCTTAACATTTTTTAAACCATTTTCAAGAGATCTTTTCTAATTCTTCAAGATTTTGCTAAGGAAAACTTGTCATTCATTGAGAGAAGCAAGGATTGGAGGTAAATCTCATTCTCAACCTCTAATCTAAGTTCTTTATTGAAATTCCCAAGATATTCGGCTTCTAAATACTATTTTTGGTTGAGTTTTCATTATAGTTTTGATTGGAGATCAAAATCTTGTAAAAACATGATTTAAATCTTGATTTTCGGACTTGTTGAGTTAGGCTTTGTTTTGTATTGATTTTAATTGAGTTTAAAGTTGATTAATATGTTAAAATGATGTGTTGAAAACACAGATCCCGAAATCCTTGAGATCCGTGAGTTTCTTAGCTGTTTTAAGTGGGGTTTTGAGGTGAAATGGTGGAATCTTGCTTGCTGGAGGTATAAGGTTGGGTTAGGATGTTTGTTAGACGTGTTTTGATGTTTATAATGCTTTGGAAGTGATGTGTGTTGGCTGGGCTTGGTTTAGGAAGCAATCGATTGAGTTTTTAGTTGTTTTGGATGGGTATTTTGGTATAGTTTGGGTGAGCAACGAGTTTGTGAATTGTTGCTGGTGTTAGAATGCATTTTAATGCATTTAGATCTCTGTTTTGATGATGTGAAAATAGGGGATCTTGATCCGAAAGTAAACGAGGTTTTGTTAGAGGCTCTGGAAGGGTAATTCCGTGTCGGCGAGCAAGGCTTCGCGTATCGGTGAGTGGAAATGCAATTTCCTGCTTTGTAACGCTTTGAGTGTGGTCTTGGGAGCTTAGTGTAAGTTTGATACACTTAGCTAAGCTCAAGAGTAAGTGATTCGAAAATCCCTCTCTTGGAAATGTGCTATGTTTGATGAAAATGCACTTGAAGTAAGTGTGGATTTGTTTACTTTTTTAAGCATGTTTTAAGCATGGTTTAATGCTGGATTTTAATGCCATTATGTTAAGGATGCACTAGGTAAGTGATCCTTGGTTTGCATGTGTTGAATGCATATGATATTAAGTATGTGATGCTTGTGGAATTGGCATTGTGGTTATGCTTGTAAAACAATGGATTAATGTGGTTAAATGATTATATTGGCAAGTGATGAAAATGGTTTTTGGTTACTTTAATCAGATATAGTTAGCCAGCTATAGGATTGGGTGCACCTTGAATAAAGTCGCCTTGGATGTCGAGGGGTTGTGATTTTGCCGTAATCACCATCCAAGTACCCTAACGATTGAGGTTAAGATCACAACGGTGAATGGTTAGTCCCGTGTGTGGGTCTTGTGTATGTGTCCCATACTCTCGTTAGTGGAATTATACAACTACCGATGAGTGATGTTGAGGGATTGTGATTGTGCCATTAATCTCCATCACGGGTGTTGAGGGGTTGTGATTGTGCCATTGATCTCCACCTTGTGTAGTCCGGTAGTGTGTATGAAGCGTGTGGGACAACGCTTGTAACCCGCGTATCCGATTGTGTCCTATGTTGAAATGGTTTATGGATAATCACTTGTGAGCCAATATAATGAAAATTAATGATGTGAAGCAAGATATGCTTGTAAATGATGCAAGATTGCATGAGATGCTTGGTAAAGCATGAGCAATGGTTTAATTGCTGTTTTTAAGTGATGCATATGAGCATATGTTTAGTAAATGTATTGTTGTCTTGTGAAAACATGATTTATGAAAAAAAGGATGTGATAAAAGTGGTGGTTTTGCAAGTCATGTTAAATGCATTTATGAATGTTCTTTAGCGATCCTCACTAAGCTATATGCTTACGCTCATTTGTTTCATCAATGCAGAGAATTGAACATTTCAAGGCAGTACGAAAGCAAGATGAATCCAAGGCTTTGTTAAAGAGATGTATGTGGTTCACCCTTAGTGTAATAAGTGCCAATGGGTGTGATTTCTATTTCCCTAATTTTGTGGTTGATGTTGGTTGTTTCAAGCATGTTTAGTTTCTGACTGTGGACTTGTATTTGGCCTTTATAAGGTTCTATGGTTTGTTTGTGGTGTTCTACCATTTCTATAGTTTGGTATCTTAAGCATGCTTGGATAGTTCAATAGTCATCTTGGTATGTTGTTAATGATGGAAGTGTTTTGCTGTTTGATGATGGTTATAAGTCTATTGGATGGATTGCTACATGTATGCATGATTTGAGCTTGTTCGATTGTGATTTAGTATGTTTAAACGATGTTAAAATGAGCAAATCTGGTATGCGTATCGATACACGGGGAAATGTATCAAAACACTAAGGCAAAATGATGCATTTCTGTACAGGGGTATCGAAACGGATTGCCCGCGTATCGATACGCCTAGGCCAAGTTTGAAGGCCGCACCGATACACGAGGAAACGTTTCGACACGCTTAAACCTTCTTTAGCTACTGTCTTCCCGTGTATCGATACAGGGCCAAGTGTATCGAAACGGGTAGTTAAATTTCAGTTAAAAGTATCTTTTAAAGTTTGGAAATGTTACATTTTGGTCCATGAATATTGTGTATGCAATTGAATGAGTTTGGATGACCTGTTTGAGCTGAAATTTGGCACGTTGGCATGTTACATGACTAATTGATGAATGGTAATTCTAAAATCCTAAAAGTCCATGTATTTTATGGAATTTATAGTTTAGTCTCTAAAAGTAAAACATATACAATTGAACCCCTAATTGAACTCCGATCGTTGTGCCGTTCTCATCTGATCGCTTTGCTAAAAACATAGGATAATAATATGCATCTAGAGAAGGTAAAAAGAAAAAAAGGGTCGTAAATCAAGGTTGACTTTCAGGTTGACTTTGGTTTTCCCCGTGTAATCTTTGTAGTTCGGGTTAAACGTCTAGACCGGGCTAAGGGAGTTACATTTGTTGGTATCAGAGCAATGTTACGGAAGAATTGAGAATGTTTGTATGTGAAATTGATATGTATCGTTGTATGATGTTTTAAAAGCATGCAATTGGTTGAATTCTGATGCTTATGCCATGCTTGTTTTATGTGAATTGCATGTGGAATGGATATGAGTGTGTGATAATGGTGTAATGTTGTTATATGATGAATTTGATTGATGAAAAGCATGTTGAGTTTGACGTGTCACTGTATCCTATGCCATGTTGGGGAAAGTCGGGGTGGCCATTGCCTTATTACACTAAACAAATGTTTTTGTAAACTTGGATCCTTGCTTGAAGCTGGTCTAAATGGTTTGATTTGTTTTTGTTGTTGTGTCTTGGTTAAGATAGCACAATGGGACCTAGAAGAGAGTTGAGGTCTAATACGATTATACATGCGGCTGAGCAGGGTGACCAAGGTGAACAGGGGGCTGATGTCCCTCATGGTGGAAATCTACCTCCTCTGCCACCACCTGGAGGTGGGGAGCAGGTGCAACAAGGACCTGCTGGTCCTGGTTTGGGTGATTTGGCGCCACTGGTTCAGGCGATCACCGTAGCGTTTCAGGCTGCTGTTGTCGGAGCGCATGTACAGACCCCTACAGCTGGGCAGGCGGGCTTACCGTTGGAGAGGTTGAGGAGCTTACGAGCTATAGAGTTCTTTTCTATGTCTCCTGAGGTGTCTTAGGCCTAGTTAGCGAGTACGATCCGTATCATGGATCAGATGGGCTGTAATGAGGTGCGCAAGCTGGGATGCGCAGTATCTTTGTTGCAAGGCAATGGCTACAGCTGGTGGACGACTACCACTGCTAGTATGGAACCCAATGAGGTTGATTAGAAGTTTTTCAGAGGTGCCTTCAGGAGGAAGTATCTAGGTGTGAGATACTTGGATGAAAAGAAACGTGCATTTATGTCGCTTGTTCAGGGCAACCTATCTATGGCTGAGTACGAGGTCCAGTTCGTACGCTTGAGCCAATATGCTCCTGAGCTGGTACCTAGTGAGAGTTCATCGATGTGATCGCTTCCGGAACTGGTTGGTACAGAAAGTTAAGACGTATATGTTGGCTGCAGACTACACTGATTTTGATGTGCTTGTTTATCGAGCGAAGGACATTGAGTAGAACTTGGGATTGTTATCTCGAGGTGTTGGTTCTAGCTCTGGTAAGAGAGCATCTGAGTATAGTTCCGGAGGTGGATGGAACAAAAGAGGGCGTGATAGGAGACATCAGCCTGAGGGAAGGCATGGTGCTCCGGGTCGAGGTGGTCAGGCTCAGGGAGGTCGTGTGAGATCTGAGCAGCATACATGCTGGACATGTGGTTTGAGGGACCATTTGAGGCGAGATTGTCCTCGGGCGGCTAGAGAGGTTCAGGCTTCTATTGTGGTGACAGAGAATTCTTGTTGGAATTGTGGTTCGGCGGATCACATGAGGAGGGAGTGTCCTTTGTTGGCTGGTGGTGGCCAAGGACGTGCTCCTGTGGTAGCTGCACCTCAGTGAGGCCATGGGCGCGACCGTGGAAACTTTTAGAGGAGAGATGATGGGCAGCGAGGTATTCCTCATGTTGTAGTTGTTCGACCCGAGGGAGGTGGACCGGCGAGGGTATATGCTCAGCACGAGGAGCGCAATGATATCGATGTTATCGCAGGTACCTTTGCTCTCCAGTCTTTATCTTTGCTGGCCTTGATTGATTCTGGATCCACGCCTTCTTATATCTTGAGTAAGCATGAACATTTGCTTGATATACCTGTTGAGTTGCTTGAAGTAGGAATGCAAGTGACTAGTTCTTTTGGTGAGACTGTAGTCACTAGGAAGTTGTATAGGAGATGCCCTTTGTCTGTGCAAGGTCATGGTTTTCTTGCGGATCTGATGGAGTTACATTTCTACGGATTTGATGTAATCATTGGCATGGATTTGTTGTCGTAGCATAGGGCGGTGGTTGACTTTGAGGTTAAGCGAGTCACCTTAAAGTTGGCCGATGATTATGAAGTAGTGGTAGTTGGCGAGAATGTGAAATTCTTGTCGAATGTGGTTTCGGCTTTGGAAGCAAACCGTATGATGAGGTTGGTTTGCGAGGCTTACCTTGCCTATGTGATGAATCCTCGCACCAAGGATGTGCGTGTGCAGGACATCCGAACTATTCGCGATTTTCTGGGTGTATTTCCGGAAGAATTGCATGGATTGCCACCAAACAGGGAAGTTGAGTTTGGTATAGAGTTGTACGAGAATACAAATCCAGTGTCCATTGCTCCCTATCACATGGCACCCAAAGAGTTAAAAGAGTTGAAAACGCAATTGCAGGAGTTGTTGGATCGAGGTTTCATTCGGCCGAGTGTGTCACCTTAGGGTGCACCGGTCTTGTTTGTAAAGAAGAAAGATGGGACAATGCGGATGTGCATAGATTATCGGCAACTGAACAAGTTGACGATCAAGAACAAGTATCCCTTGCCTAGAATTGATCAGTTTCATGGAGCCTCAGTGTTTTCTAAGATAGACTTGAGATTAGGGTATTATCAGCTGAAGGTGAAGGATGTGAACGTACCTAAGACAACTTTTCGCACGAGGTATGGACATTATGAATTCTTGGTGATGCCATTTGGTTTGACCAACGCGCCTGCTGTTTTCATGGACATGATAAATCGAGTATTCCATGAATTCTTGGATCAATTTGTGGTGGTGTTCATTGATGATATCCATGTGTATTCGCGTACCGAGGAGGATCATGATAGGCACTTGAGAATTGTTTTGCAAGCGTTGTTAGGGAATCAGTTGTATGCCATGCTGAGTAAGTGTGAGTTTTGGCTTAGGGAAGTGGTCTTCCTTGCACATGTTGTGTCGGCTGAGGGTATTCGCGTTGATCCGCACAAGGTAGAAGCTGGGATGAGTTGGAAAGTGCCTAAGTCAGTGAAAGAGGTTCAGAGTTTTCTTGGATTGGCTGGGTACTACCGTAGGTTTGTCGAGGGTTTCTCGAAGATAGTAGCACCTTTGACCAAGTTGTTGCAAAAGAATGTTCGGTTTGAGTGGACTGATGCGAGGCAACAAGCTTTTGAGAAGTTGAAGGAAGCTTTGACGCAAGCTCCTGTTCTGATTCAACCTGAGTCTGGTAAGGAGTTTGTGGTCTATAGTGATGCGTCCATTGTTGGTTTGGGCTGCGTGTTGATGCAGGAGGGTAAGGTAGTGGCCTATGCGTCTAGGCAGTTGAAGGTGCATGAGCGCAACTACCCTACTCATGATCTTGAGCTTGCAGTTGTGGTGTTCGCCTTGAAAATTTGGAGGCATTACCTGTACGGTGAGAAGTGTGTTGTGTTTACAGACCATAAGAGTTTGAAATATCTCATGTCTCAAAAGGAGTTGAATCTTAGGCAATGTTGCTGGGTAGAGTTGCTTAAAGATTATGATCTGACGATTGTGTATCACCTGGGTAGGGGTAACGTGGTAGCCGATGCTTTGAGCAGGAAAGTAGCTGTGGAGTTTAGAGCGATGTTTGCTCGCTTGAGCATATCGCGTGATGATGGTCTTATTGCGGAATTGCAGGTGAAGCCATCCCTGATACAGTTGATCAAAGATAGGTAGTTGGTTGATGATTCTCTTGTTTCGCATGTTCATGACATTGCGGAAGGTAGACCTTCGAAATTCAGCTTTAGTGATGATGGTGTTATGTTCTTTGGGAGTCGAATAGTGGTGCCAGATGATGCTGAGTTAAGGCATACTATTCTGACCGAAGCCCATAGTAGTCCTTTTTCTATGCATCCTGGTAGTACGAAGATGTATCATGAAAGATGAGTACTACAGGGTGGGGTTGAAAAAGGACGTGGCTGAGTTTGTTAGTAAGTACATGGTGTGTCAGCGAGTGAAGGCTGAGCATCAGGTTCCTTCTGGGTTGTTGCAACCTTTGAGAATCCCATAATGGAAGTGGGAGAGAATCACCATGGATTTTGTGTCTGGTTTGCCTTTGTCACTGTCAAAGAAGAATTCAGTTTGGGTGATTGTTGATCGGCTTACCAAGTGTGCACATTTTCTGCCTGTGCATACTACATATACTTTGGATAAGTTGGCCGAGTTGTACATAGCTGAGGTTGTGCGGTTGCACGGTGTGCCAAAGTCCATTGTGTCGGATAGAGATTCGAGGTTTACAGCACGATTTTGGGAATGTTTGCATCAAGCTTTGGGTACACGGTTGAATTTCAGTACTTCTTATCATCCTCAGACGGATGGACAGTCAGAGTGTGTGATCCAAGTGCTTGAGGACATGTTGAGATACTGTGTGATAGATTTTCAGGGTACTTGGGAGAAGCACTTGCCGTTGGTTGAGTTTGCGTATAATAACAGTTACCAGGAAAGTATTCAAATGGTTCCATACGAGGCTTTGTATGGGAGAAGATGTAGAACCCCTCTCTGTTGGGCAGAAGCTGGGAAAAAGTTGATTTCGATGCCAACTATGCTTAAGGGAACCACTGACAAGGTGAAGCTCATTTGTGAGCGTCTAAAGGCAGCATCGGATAGGCAAAAGTCTTACGCGGACATGAAGCGTAAGGAAATTGAGTTCGTGGTTGGTGAACGTCTGTTCTTGAAAGTATCGCCTTGGAAGAAGGTGATGAGATTTGGGCGTAAGGGTATGCTTAGCCCAAGGTTCATTGGACCTGACGAGATTGTGGAGCGTATTGGTCCTGTGGCATATCGGTTGAGATTGCCTGCAGAGTTGGAAAAGATACATCATGTGTTTCATGTCTCCATGTTACGGAAGTACAGATCAGATCCTTTGCATGTGATTCATGTTGAGGATATAGAGTTGAATCCGAATTTGTCGTATGATGAGGAACCAGTGAAGGTTCTTGATGTGAGTAGCAAGGTTCTTCATGGCAAGACGATAGAACTTGTGAAGGTGTTGTGGCGACACCGGGGAGTTGAGGAGGCCACGTGGGAAAGCAAGACGGACATGCTGAGGCAGTTTCCGCATCTCTTTCCATCAGGTAAGAATTTCGAGGATGAAATTTCCTAAGTGGGGCAGAGTTGTAATGCCCTGGTTTTGGGCCTAGATGTTTTAGACATCGGATCGGACCGGTCGAGAACGGTTCGAATCGCGTAAGGTGATTTAAAGAAATTAAGGATCAGGATAGGATAAAATTGTGATAAAAATTGCTAAAATCCTCTAAAAATATGTTTAAGAGGTTGGTCAAGTTAATTTTACAAAATGGATTTCGGAAATGGGACATTTTAGGTAGTGACCAAATTGTAAAGTTTCAAAATTGGGAAAATGTAAATTTTAAGGTGGAAGCCAAAATCTTAGAATCTTTAGGGGGCTTTAAGTCAATTTGACCTTTTCTCAATATGACATGTGTTTTAAAAAGGATTTTAATTAAATGGATTTAATTAGATTTATATTAATTCATTAATATAGTTGGTTAAAGTGAGATTTCTAATTACGTAAATGGGACATTTTGAGTAGTGACCAAATTGTAAAGTTTCAAAATTGGGAAAATGTAAATTTTAAGGTGGAAGCTAAAATCTTAGAATCTTTAGGGAGCTTTAAGTCAATTTGACCTTTTCTCAATATGACATGTGTTTTAAAAAGGCTTTTAATTAGATGGATTTAATTAGATTTATATTAATTCATTAATATAGTTAGTTAAAGTGAGATTTCTAATTACGTAACTACCAACTCTTTCTCATTTTCAGCCAAACACTAGTTGTCTCATCTTTTCTCAAAATTCTTTCTTCCAAAAACTCTCTCAACATTTTCTAAACCATTTTCAAGAGATCTTTTCTAATTCTTCAAGATTTTGCTAAGGAAAATTTGTCATTCATTGAGAGAAGCAAGGATTGGAGGTAAATCTCGTTCTCAACCTCTAATCTAAGTTCTTTATTGAAATTCCCAAGATATTTGGCTTCTAAATACTATTTTTGGTTGAGTTTTCATTATAGTTTTGATTGGAGATCAAAATCTTGTTAAAACATGATTTAAATCATGATTTTTGGACTTGTTGAGTTAGGCTCTATTTTTGTTGATTTTAATTGAGTTTAAAGTTGATTAATATGTTAAAATGATGTGTTGAAAACATAGATCCTGAAATCCTTGAGATCCTTGAGTTTCTTGGTTGTTTTAAGTGGGTTTTTTGTGGTGAAATGGTGGAATCTTTCTTGCTGGAGGTATAAGGTTGGGTTAGGATGTTTGTTAGATGTGTTTTGATGTTTATAATGCTTTGGAAATGATGTGTGTTGGCTGGGCTTGGTTTAGGAAGCAAACGATTGAGTTTTCGGTTGTCTTGGATGGGTATTTTGGCATAGTTTGGGTGAGCAACGAGTTTGTGAATTGTTGCTGGTGATAGAATGCATTTTAATGCATTTAGATCTCTGCTTTGATGATGTGAAAATAGGGGATCTTGATCTGGAAGCAAACGAGGTGTTGTTGGAGGCTCGAGAAGGGTAATTTCATGTCGGCGAGCAAGGCTTCGCGTATCGGTGAGTGGAAATGCAATTTCCTGCTT
Organism: Hibiscus tridactylites; assembly: GCA_958450335.1. Lineage (NCBI taxonomy): Eukaryota > Viridiplantae > Streptophyta > Magnoliopsida > Malvales > Malvaceae > Hibiscus > Hibiscus tridactylites. The sequence continues at coordinate 36,795,098 of OY288288.1, forward strand.
TGTAACGCTTTAGGAGTGGTCTTGGGAGCTTAGTGTAAGTTTGATACACTTAGCTAAGCTCAAGAGTAAGTGATTCGAAAATCTCTCTCTTGGAAATGTGCTATGTTTGATGAAATTGCACTTGAAGTAAGTGTGAATTTGTTTACTGTTTTTAAGCATGTTTAAGCATGGTTTAATGCTGGATTTTAATGCCATTATGTTAAGGACGCACTAGGTAAGTGATCCTTGGTTTGCATGTGTTAAATACATATGACATTAAGCATGTGATGCTTGTGGAAATGACATTGTGGTTATGTTTGTAAAACAATGGATTAATGTGGTTAAATGATTATATTGGCAAGTGATGAAAATGGTTTTTGGTTACATTAATAGGATATAGTTAGTCGGCTATAAGATTGGGTGCACCGTGAATAAAGTCACATTGGATGTCGAGGGGTTGTTATTGTGCTGTAATCTCCATCCAAGTACCCTAAAGATTGAGGTTAAGATCACAACGGTGAATGGTTAGTCTCGTGTGTGAGTCTTGTGTATATGTCCTATACTCTCGTTAGTGGAATTATACAACTACCGATGAGTGATGTTGAGGGGTTGTGATTGTGCCATTAATCTCCATCACGGGTGATGAGGGGTTGTGATTGTGCCATTGTTCTCCACCTTGTGTAGTCCGATAGTGTGTATGAAGCGTGTGGGATAACACTTGTAATCCGCATATCCGATTGTGTCTTATGTTGAAATGGTTTATGGATTATCACTTGTGAGCCAATATAATGAAAATGAATGATGTGAAGCATGAGATGCTTGTAAATGATGCAAGATTGCATGAGATGCTTGGTAAAGCATGAGCAATGGTTTAATTGCTGTTTTTAAGTGATGCATATGAGCATATGTTTAGTAAATGCATTGTTGTCTTGTGAAGACATGATTTATGAAAAAACATGTGATAAAAGTGGTGGTTTTGCAAGTCATGTTAAATGCATTGATGAATGTTGTTTAGCGATCCTCACTAAGCTATATGCTTACGCTCATATTTAAACGATGTTAAAATGAGCAAATCTGGTATGCGTATCGATACACAGGGAAGCGTATCGATACGCTAAGGCGAAATGAGGCATTTCTGTACAGGGGTATCGAAACGGATTGCCCGCGTATCGATACGCCTAGGCCAAGTTTGAAGGTCGTACCGATACACAAGGAAGCTTTTCGATACGCTTAAACCTTCTTTAGCTACTGTCTTCTCGCGTATCGATACATGGCCAAGTGTATCGATACAGGTAGTTAAATTTCAGTTAAAAGTATCTTTTAAAGTTTGGAAATGTTGCATTTTGGTCCCTGAATATTGTGTATGCAATTGAATGAGTTTGGATGATCTGTTTGAGCTGAAATTTGGCACGTTGGCATGTTACATGACTAATTGTTGAATGGTAATTCTAAAATCCTAAAAGTCCTAGTATTTTATAGAATTTACAGTTTAGTCCCTAAAAGTCAAACGTATGCAATTGAACCCCTAATTGAACTCTGATCGCTGTGTTGTTCTGATCTGACCGCTTTGATGAAAACATATGATAATAATATGCATCTAGAGAAGGTAGAAAGAAAAAAAGGATCGTAAATCAAGGTTGACTTTCGGGTTGACTTTGGTTTTCCCCGTGTAATCTTCGTAGTTCGGGTTAAACGTCTAGACCGGGCTAAGGGGGTTAGACTTTGAGTAGAGGCATCCCGTGAAAGCTTTCATTCACTCATGCTAATTTTTCCGTTACTTCAAAGAATTTTAGATACATGGACTTTGATAGCAGCAGAGTGTCCTTACTCGTGATCCTTCCTAGAGCCTATTTCGGGAACCTCTAGGGCATTCAGCCTTTTCTTTGTATTGCGGCCGTGGCGGCATTGCTTTTTATTTTACTTTGCTGCCATGTGCTACCGTGGCGGCATACATGCATCCAATATAGGATTTTTCATTAAGCTTAAGCAGGCAATGTACACTTAGAACTCAAACAATATTCAGCACTTAACAGAAGTGTAATAAAAGTTTGGCAACTAATTTTTTTTTCTAAGGTGTTTTTCATGCTTCTTCCCAAGATTAAGTTCAATTTTAAGTGTGGTGCGAAAATAGAATTGGATAATTATCATAGGCACAAGTTATTTAACCCAGATTTCCAATTTTCATTAAGTACTAGGCAGGATTTACAATGCAACTATATGCAACTACATGCTTAACAAAATAACATGAGGACTAACCCCCCAAAACTCAAGGTGGACATTGCCCTCAATGCCTTAGACAAAATAAAATCTAAACAAAAAAACATAAAAAAAGCAGAAAAAAAAAGAAAATAATGGTGCTTCAAGCTGCCCGAGTTGTCTTGTAACTCGGTGGACTTAGAGGAAGATGACAGGACTAGGCGGCGGGTGGCGAGTGTTTGGCGGCGAGGCTCTGCTTCTGGACGCGAGTTGGCTAGACTCTGATGGGAGTGGGTCTCTTTGGTTGCTTCTCCAGCTCGGTCTCTGGCCTTTGATCCTCTAGTTTAGCCGCTATCGCGTGCCTCTTTTCTTTTCTTTGTTACCTCAGCCGACTCTACATCATCGGTGGAATCAGACACCTCCTCGTCAAGGGAATTGGTGGCCTAGGCTGTCTCTTTTATTGTCGTCTCTGCCGCTTGGGCGGCTGTACTTTGTCTGCCCCTCATCTTTCTTGGCGGCTTGCCTTTTATAATAAGGTCTGAATCTAGATAAGTAGTTGTGAGACAGACTAAATAAAAATAATATAACTGAAATTAAAATCTGGTCCTAAGCTTATTAAGATCTATTCCTAAAGAAAACGATAAAGATGTGGAAAAACTAAAATTATGTTATAGTGGGTTCGTTTCTAATACTTCTTATAGTCAACTCGCACCTTCCATCGAGTGACTATTCTTATGGGGAAGCCTTTCTTCCTCGTTCCCTTGTAATCCATGCAAATCCTCCACCTTATTTCTTTTTCTGAAGGCATTAACACGTGATTAGTAAAAATTATACCACTATCAAACCATGTACTTACCTTATCTTTGTCCTGATTTGTTATGGTGAAGGATGGCTTTTGCTGCCAAGGTAATTGTTCAAGCGGCCAACTGTCAGGGCAGTAGTCTGTCATAATGTGATTCAGGTCAAGGAAAAACTCGACAAATTGAAGGGCTTCATCATCCATAACACTGTGTTCTTCAGGTCCCTCGAACATCTCCATCAGTAGAGATTGTGATGGCTTTAGATCTGCCAGTATCGGCTCCTTTTGATATACATATTCCATAGTTGTCGAGATTTCTGCTGAGGCGGGCATAGGTATTGAGACTGCTGCTGAGGCGTGCAAGTTGCTAAGGCTTCAGATGTGACATCATGAATTTTTGTGTCAGCCTCACTAGGTGTTATCGCAAAATTGCTCTGTGCAGTTTCCTCAATCCTTGCTAGGGCAATTTCTTGCATAGGCTTATCATGCGTTGGGTAGTGTTCTTCATCCTCTAGTTGTTCCTCACACATCGGAGAACTTTCTTTGCATATTTCTTCGTCCTCTTGCCTTGAGACATCAGTATCCCTTGGACTGACTTGTTGGTGATCAATGGTTGCCAAGGCAGAAGTTGCTGGGACATTTTCTTCGTTCATGGCATATATGGATGTGTTCAATCGATCTGATGTATCCCATAAGGTTGAATCCCACTGGGCCATCCTTGTATCCATTTTCTGTGAAAGCCTTTGAGTGGATTCAATAAAGGATGTAGTACTAGCCATGAAAACTTGAAGCATGTCCTCCAAGGTTTTTGATTGTTCTTGCGGAGGACTACACTGCCAAGGTATATCTGCCGATGCGGCAACACAATTGTCATGGTAAATTTTTTTTTTTGAGGTTGTTGATCATACCATGAAAAATTCTGTTGCGGCGGCAGATACTGCAGCAGGTTCATTTGCTTTCCCAGTTGCTGCTGTGGCTTCTCTTGCTGTTGGTCCCATATGTTTTTCTGATAAGTAAAGGGCAATTTTCGAACACATGATTTCCCTCACGTAGATTGCAAGAATTTTCCAACATCAGCTCTCGAGTGGTTTCTCTTGATTGCTCTTGAAGCTGACCACCTTGCTCTAGCATGTTTGTTTCTACAGCAAAATTGTTATGGTAAATTTTTTTTGACAATTTTGATTATACCATGAAAAATTTTGCTGTTGCGGCAGCGGCGTTTGCTGTCTTGTCTGCTGCCATGACGACAATTATTGCTCCAACATCTGTTGCTCATGTTCAAACATCAGCTCCCGTATAGTTTTCCTCGACATTTTGATTCCCTTGGACTCGTAGCGTACCTGATTTTTTTATATACAAAAAAGAAAGTTAAAAACCTGAAATTTAAATGAAATTAAATACAGAGTGCAGAAAACAAAACGAAGTCGCTATTGTCAATCCCCAACAATGGCGCCAAAAACTTGTAGGGTGTTTAGGTGTTCTCTTTTTATGAGCGTAAGTGCACACTCTTGTCAAGTTATAGTATAAAAGATGTCGAATCCCTACAAGTTAACATCAACTATAACCCCCTTAACCCAGCCTAGACGGTTGACCCGAATTAAGAAGATTACACGGGGAAAACCAAAGTCAACCCGAAAGTCAACCTTGATTAACGACCCTTTTTTTCTTTTTAATCTTGTTTAGATGCACGTTAACCCTAGATATGTTCCCAAGATCATCATACTCAAAGATCATAACAATCAGAGAACATTCAGGGACTCAATTGCACAAATTACAACTTTAGGGACCAAAATGCAAATTCTGAAAATTATAAGGACTTAAACCAAAGTAAAGTTACCAATATGAAATTACTCATGTTTCATGCTTCTCTGCCAAATTTCAGCTCAAACGAACATCTCAAACTCATACAATTGCAATAACAAGATTCAGGACCAAAACGCAATCATTTCAAAACATATAACCATCAAATTCAGAGCCCAACAGTCGAGTGTTCCGAAACAGGGAGGACCTGTTCCGAAACGCGGGACCGTTCCGAAATGGGTTCCGATACATGGCTTGGCAGTGGCATTTCCGTTCCGGAACGGTTCCTCCCGTTTTGGAACGCCTAGGCCATTTTAGGCCCCTGTTCCGAAACGGTAGCACCCGTTCCGATACGGCCTGCCCAGATTTGCAGAAATTTGCTGATAAAACACACAATTGACCCACCAAACAAGCTCCAAAAGCCACCAAATTATACCAGCAAGCCATAACATGCATAAGGAACATAATTGCATCAACCATACTCAAACATGACATCAATTAAACAAATCCCCAATTCTATAGGCATGCTTCCTACTTAGAAAACCATTTAAGCATCAATATACCAAAACCACCTCACAAAGGCCAATTACATGTTCCAACATCAAAATCAACGTAAAACCAACTTAGGGAGTCCAAAACATCTCCCAAAACAACAACATAGGTCCCCCATTGCCAAATGCCCAAAAGCTAATAGTTTTAGGAGAATGTTCACCATACATGAGCTTAGAACCTTCACTTGGATTCTTGGCTTCCTTGCTGCCCCAAATGCACTTCAATGCTCTGCATTATTGGTTTAAGAAAAGAGAGAGAGCGTAAGCAAAAGCTTAGTGAGGAATGCTCAATTAAAACCACTCAATAATGCATTCATAAAACACATTTATAAACCTTAACTCAAGGCAACATTTACTCATGCACATAAGCATTTCAAACAAGCATATCATGCTTCAAATTCATAACATGTCATATTGGCCTCAAGTGATACAATCAACATAAGATCCACACATGGACTTTTAAACACCATTGTGATCTTACAATTTCCAAGGACTACACATGGACTTTTAAACACCATTGTGTCCTTAACAAGAATCATCCATGGACTTTTAAACACCATGATGGTCTTACAATTCACAAGGACCACACAAGGACTTTTAAACACCTTTGTGTACTTAACAAGAATCACCCAAGGACTTTTAAACACCTTGGTGTTCTTTAATAAACAAGGCTTACACAAGGAATTTTAACCACCTTTGTAACCTTAACCAAGAACCAACCATGGACTTTTAACCACCATGTTGTTCTTAAATACACAAGACTCACACAAGGAATTTTAACCACCTTGGTGATCTTAACCAAGAACCAACCATGGACTTTTAACCACCATGTTGTTCTTAAATAAACAAGGCTCACACAAGGACTTTTAACCACCTTTGTGACCTTAACCATCACTTGCCAATATGCATCATTAACAACATTATTCCACTGTTTTTAAGCATTTAACAAAGCCATAAACATCATGCATCCTTAAGCATCAAACCACATTAAAACGATGTTCAAAAACAAGGATCTCTTACCTTGAGCATCCTTCAACACATGGCTTATAATCTCAGCAAATAAACATGCTAAATATGCTTTCAAAATAGGATTTAAAACATGCAAACAAACCACATTGCATACAACCAATCCATGGTTCATCATCAAGAGAGTTTTTCCGAAAACTTACTCTTGAGCTTAGCTAAGTTTCTTAGACTTAAACTAAGCTCCCAAACCATCAAAACATTGGTTTCAAAGCTGAAAACCAAAATCCACTCACCTATTCCGTTTCGCCACTTGCCGAAACACCAATCAATCTTCCGGATCACCACCACTAGGATCCAAAGATGACTCCCCTGTTTTAAACACATCAAAGCAGAGGATTAATGCATCATCATGCATTAATATCTTCAATGAAAGCACCTAAACTCGCTGCTCTCATCAACACTCCCATTTCGGCTACCAAACACAATCGAAATCATCTCCAAACAACTCCACAACACTACCCAGCCATGATCCATCAATTCTAAACATTCATAAACCTCAATTAACATCCAAAAAGGACCTAACCACGTCCTTATACCTCCAGCTATAACAGATCATCAAGATCACTCCAAAAACCATCAAAGACTCAAGCAAAAACTTAGGAAAATTAACCTATCCGGGATTGCATTCATTAAACCTGAATTTCTCATCAATTATACATTCAATTACCATCAAAAAGACACCTCAAAACACTGCCCAAACAGATCATACGAATTTTATCAAAAATCAACCAAATCTTGCATTTTAAAGCCAAGATCAAGAACACATCTACAAAACCTTTTATAAAACACAAATCAAGGATTGAGAACTTGGGAATTTCAGTAAAGAACTGATAATTTAGAGGAGAAGGACGTTCATACCTCTAAACTTGAGTTTCTCCCTTTTTAGAACCAAAATTCTTGAAGATCCAAATAGCAAATGATAAGGTTTTGTTGAAGAGATGATTAGAGATCAAAAGAGGATTGAAATCTCATGTTTGGATGACAAAATCAGAGGGAAAATGTGCTGGAGAATGTGTTTGGGTTGAGAGAAAATTGAGAGAAAAGGAAAATGGGAAATTTGGAAAAGTTAGTTGGAAAATGCCAAAATATCTTCCCTCGCTTTTACTTTTATTTAAAAACCATTAATTAAACCTTTAATATTTAGGAAAAATCTGGAGAAACTCCTATTGGGTAAATAGCTCCTTAAAGATTCAAAGTTTCAATCCTCTTTAAAACAGTCACACAGTTTTCGAAAATTACATTTTGGTCACTAACCCAAAATGTCACACTTCCAAACCTCATTTTGTAAAATTGATTTCACCATTCTCTTATATATAATAAAAGAGGATTTTAAGACATTTTCCATATTTTTAATGCAACCCGAACTAGGCTTTCCTAAATTCACCCTTATATATTCGAACCGCACTCCGACCGAACCGGTCCAAACCCAAAACTTCTAAGCCCAAAATTGGGGCGTTACAACTCTCCCCCCTTAAGAAATTTCGTCCTCGAAATTTACTTGAAGGAAAGAGGTACGGAAACTGCTTCAGCATGTCATCCTTCCGTTCCCACGTGGCTTCTTCAACACCACGATGCTTCCACAACACCTTTACCAACTCAATGGTCTTGCCTCGAAGAACCTTGCTATCCGAATCCAGAACCTTCACCGGTTCCTCATCATAGGTCAAATCCGGATTCAATTCCACTTCTTCCACAGGCATCACATGTGAAGGATCCGATCTATACTTCCGAAGCATAGAAACATGAAACACATCATGAATCTTTCCAACTCTTGAGGTAACCTCAACTTGTACGCAACAGGACCCACACGCTCAATCACCTCGTATGGTCCAATGTACCTAGGGCTCAACATACCCTTACGGCCAAACCTCATCACCTTTTTCCAAGGCGAAACCTTCAAAAACACACAGTCACCCACCGTATACTCAATCTCCTTACGCTTCAAATCCGCGTAAGACTTTTGCCGATCAGAAGCTGCCTTCAAACGCTCACAAATGAGCTTCACCTTCTCGGTGGTTCCTTTCAACAAAGCCGGCATCGAAACCAACTTCTGACCCGTTTCAGCCCAACAAAGAGGAGTCCTACACTTCCTCCCGTACAAAGCTTCATAAGGTGCCATTTGAATACTTGCCTGATAACTATTGTTATAGGCAAACTCCACCAAAGGCAAATGTTTCTCCCAAGAGCCTTGGAACTCAATCACGCAGCACCTCAACATATCCTCCAAAAGCTGGATAACACGCTCGGACTGACCATCCGACTGAGGATGATAAGATGTACTGAAATTCAACCGCGTACCCAAAGCTTGATGCAAACACTGCCAGAAACGCGAAGTAAACCTCGGATCCCTATCCGACACAATCGACTTAGGCACACCATGCAGCCGCACAATCTCAGCAATGTACAGCTCCGCAAGCTTATCCAAAGAGTACGTAGTATGCACAGGCAAGAAATGCGCACACTTCGTCAGGCGATCCACAATCACCCACACCGAATTCTTCTTCGATGGTGACAAGGGTAAACCAAATACAAAATCCATAGTAATCCTTTCCCACTTCCATTCAGGGATTCTCAACGGTTGCAACAACCCTGAAGGAACCTGATGTTCAGCCTTAACTCGCTGACACACCATACACTTGGTCACAAACTCTACAACATCTTTCTTTAAACCCACCCAATAGTACTCATCACGAAGATCACGATACATCTTAGTACTACCAGGGTGCATAGCAAAAGGACTACTATGACCTTCAGTCAGAATAGCACGCCTCAACTCAGATCATTGGGCACTACTATCCGACTCCCAAAACACAACACTTCATCATCATTAAAACAGAAATCCGAAGGCCTACCCTCCGCGATATCCTGAACATGCGGTACCAAGGAATCATCCAGCAACTGCTTTTCCTTGATCAACTGAACCAAAGATGGTTTCACTTGCAACTCAGCCACAAGACCACCATCGCGCGAAATACTCAAACTGGCAAACATAGCCCTCAGCTCAACAGCTACCTTCCAACTCAAGGCATCCGCTACAACATTAGCTTTTCCAGGGTGATACTCAATCGTCAAATCATAATCCTTGAGCAACTCCACCCAACGTCGCTGTCTAAGATTCAACTCCTTCTGAGACATCAGATACTTCAAACTCTTGTGATCCGTGTACACAGTACACTTCTCACCATACAGGTAATGTCTCCAGATCTTCAAAGCAAAAACCACCGCAGCCAACTCAATGTCATGCGTAGGATAATTGCGCTCATGCACTTTCAACTGCCGCGATGCATAAGCCACTACCTTACCCTCTTGCATCAACACACATCCCAAACCAACATAGGACGCATCACTATAGACCACAAACTCTTTCCCTGATTCAGGTTGAACCAAGATCGGAGCTTGCGTCAAAGCTGCCTTAAGCTTCTCAAAAGCCTGCTGTCTCGCTTCCGTCCACTCATACTTAACATCCTTCTGCAACAACTTTGTCAAAGGTGCAGCAATCTTCGAAAACCCATCCACAAACCTCCGGTAGTATCCCGCCAAACCAAGGAAACTACGGACCTCATGAACAGACTTAGGAACCTTCCAATTCATCACCGCTTCAATCTTCTGAGGATCAACACGAATCCCCTCAGCAGAAACCACATGACCAAGAAACACCACTTCACTTAACCAGAACTCACACTTGCTCAGCTTAGCATAAAGCTGATTCTCCAACAAAGCTTGCAACACAATCCTTAAATGCTCTTCATGCTCCTCCTCAGTACGCGAGTACACGAGGATATCATCAATGAACAGCACAACAAACTTTTCCAGGTATTCATGAAACACACGATTCATCATGTCCATGAAAGCTGCAGGAGCATTTGTCAGACCAAACGGCATCACAAGGAACTCATAATGCCCATACCTTGTCCTGAAAGCTGTCTTAGGCACATCCATATCCTTTACCTTCAACTGGTAATACCCTGACCTCAAGTCAATCTTAGAGAACACAGCTGCTCCCCGAAATTGATCAAAGAGATCATCAATTCTCGGCAAAGGATACTGATTCTTGATAGTCAACGTGTTCAGCTGACGGTAATCAATGCACATTCTCATAGTGCCATCCTTCTTCTTCACAAACAAGACCGGTGCACCCCAAGGTGATACACTTGGCCGAATGAACCCACGATCAAGCAACTCTTGCAACTGCGTCTTCAGCTCCTTCAACTCTTTAGGTGCCATTCTATAAGGGGTAATGGACACAGGAGTTGTATTCTCATACAGCTCAATCCCAAACTCCACCTCGCGATTAGGAGGCAATCCAGGCAACTCCTCAGGAAACACACCAGGAAACTCTCGCACAATCCTGATATCTTGCACACGCAACTCCTTAGAACTAGGATTCATCACAAAAGCTAGGTAAGCTTCACAACCTTGCCTCAGCATCCGGCTCGCCTCCAATGTAGACACCACATTAGCAAGAAACTTCACATTCTCACCAACCACAACTACCTCATAATCATCCGCAAGCTTCAACGAAACTCGCTTATTCTCACAATCCACTACAGCACGATGCTCAGTAAGCCAATCCATACCAAGGATTACATCAAAACCATAGAAAGGCAACTCCATAAGATCAACAGGAAAAACATGACCTTGCACAACCAAGGGACATCTTCTATATAGCTTTCGAGTCACAGCAGTCTCACCAAAAGAACTAGTGACACGCACACCAACAACCAAAGACTCAACAGGCAAACCAAGCAATTCAGCATGCTCACGCAATATGTATGAGTGCGTAGATCCAGAATCAATCAAGGAAAGTAATGACAAGGGTTGCAAAGTAAAAGTACCTGCGATCACATCCGCGTCATTCCTCCCTTCCCGCTGAGCATACACTCTGGCTTGGCCGCCACCCTCAGGCTGAATAGCCACATCATGGGCCACACCCCGACCACCTTCCTCTCTCCGCTGAAAGTTACCACGGCCGCGCCCACGACCTCTCTGTGGTGCAACAGCAACAGGAGCACGCACTTGGCCACCAGCCAACATAGGACACTCTCTCCTCAAGTGATCCGTAGATCCACAGTTCCAGCACGAATTACCAGCTGCCACAACAGGAGCCTGCACCTCCCTCACAGCTCGAGGACAATCACGTTTCATATGGCCACGCGAACCACATGTCTAACATGCGCTCGGATCAACTCTAACTTTGCCTCCCTGAGCAGGCTCACCTCCACCTCGCTTAATTGAGGACTGATACTTCTGATCACGTCCCCTCTTATTCCGTCCACCACCAGAACTATATTCAGCAGCTCGCTTACCAGCACTTGACCCAGCACTTTTAGCAGATAAACCCAAGTTCATCTCAATATCCTTGGCTCGGCCCACCAGCACATCAAAATCATTATACTCGGTAGCCAGCACATACATCTTCACATCTGTCACTAAACCATAACGGAACCTTTCACACCTCTCCCGCTCGTCCGGAACAAGCTCAGGTGCGTACTGACTGAGTCGAACAAACTGAACTTCATACTCAGCTACAGACATGCTCCCCTGGGTAAGAGACATGAACTCCCTCTTCTTTTCATCTAGGTACCTCACACCCAGATACCTTCTCTTGAACGCGTTCTGGAAGAACGTCCAAGTTACATCAGCTTCCGCCATCCCAGCGATAGTGGTTGTCCACCACGTGTATGCATCATCTTGCAGCAATGATACCACACACCCCAGCTTCTACACATCAGCGCAACTCATCTGACCCAAGATTCTCTTGGTACTCTCTAACCAAGACTCTGAACCTTCAGCTGACAAACCCCTGAACTCAATCCCTCCCAGACTGCGTAAGCGTTCCAAGGGTAGTTTAACTCCAGCATCTCCCTGATGCCCAGCTCCTTGAGCTCCAGCTACCGCTGCTCGAAAAGCACCAGCAATAGCTTGCACTAACATCGTCATGTCATGAACAGCTTGCCCCTGACCAGCTTCAGGTCCAGCGACCCCAGCACCAGCTGCAACTCCAGCTCCTTCACCCTCAGCACCACCACCACCAGGCGGTGGAGGTAAATCCATAGCATTCTCAACGTTCTCTTCATTTTCACTTTGAGCCATAGCTCGCGTATTAACCCTTACTTCTCTACGAGGTGCCATACTCTAACAATACAATCACAATGCAATAAAACAAAGTTAGGCTCAGCAAGGTAAGCAATCCAAGTACTCAAGCTCATTTCCACTTAAAAACAACATCGTTACATTAGCTTTGATTTGGCAATGGGTACCCACAACATGCTTCACCACAGCATACACCACAATTTCAACATAATCACAATTCACTCAACATGCTTCCACTCAACAAGCATACAAAGCATACATACTTTAATCACTCACATAATCATTCCCAATTACTCGAGAACTCAGCTCTGATACCACCAAATGTAACCCCCTTAACCCGGCCTAGACGGTTGACCCGAATTAAGAAGATTACACGGGGAAAACCAAAGTCAACCCGAAAGTCAACCTTGATTAACGACCCTTTTTTTTCTTTTTAATCTTGTCTAGATGCACGTTAACCCTAGATATGTTCCCAAGATCATCATACTCAAAGATCATAACAATCAGAGAACATTCAGGGACTCAATTGCACAAATTACAACTTTAGGGACCAAAATGCAAATTCTGAAAATTATAAGGACTTAAACCAAATTAAAGTTACCAATATGAAATTACTCATGTTTCATGCTTCTCTGCCAAATTTCAGCTCAAACGGACATCTCAAACTCATACAATTGCAATAACAAGATTCAGGACCAAAACGCAAACATTTCAAAACATATAACCATCAAATTCAGAGCCCAACGGTCGAGTGTTCCGAAACAGGGAGGACCTGTTCCGAAACGCGGGACCGTTCCGAAACGGGTTCCGATACATGGCTTGGCAGTGGCATTTCCGTTCCGGAACGGTTCCTCCCGTTTTGGAACGCCTAGGCCATTTCAAGCTCCTGTTCCGAAACGGTAGCACCGTTCCGATACGGCCTGCCCAGATTTGCAGAAATTTGCTGATAAAACACACAATTGACCCACCAAACATGCTCCAAAAGCCACCAAATTATACCAACAAGCCATAACATGCATAAGGAACATAATTGCATCAACCATACTCAAACATGGCATCAATTAAACAAATCCCCAATTCTATAGGCATGCTTCCTACTTAGAAAACCATTCAAGCATCAATATACCAAAACCACCTCACAAAGGCCAATTACATGTTCCAACATCAAAATCAACGTAAAACCAACTTAGGGAGTCCAAAACATCTCCCAAAACAACAACATAGGTCCCCCATTGCCAAATGCCCAAAAGCTAATAGTTTTAGGAAAATGTTCACCATACATGAGCTTAGAACCTTCACTTGGATTCTTGGCTTCCTTGCTGCCCCAAATGCACTTCAATGCTCTGCATTATTGGTTTAAGAAAAGAGAGAGAGCGTAAGCAAAAGCTTAGTGAGGAATGCTCAATTAAAACCACTCAATAATGCATTCATAAAACACATTTATAAACCTTAACTCAAGGCAACATTTACTCATGCACATAAGCATTTCAAACAAGCATATCATGCTTCAAATTCATAACATATCATATTGGCCTCAAGTGATACAATCAACATAAGATCCACACATGGACTTTTAAACACCATTGTGATCTTACAATTTCCAAGGACCACACATGGACTTTTAAACACCATTGTCTCCTTAACAAGAATCATCCATGGACTTTTAAACACCATGATGTTCTTACAATTCACAAGGACCACACAAGGACTTTTAAACACCTTTGTGTCCTTAACAAGAATCACCCAAGGACTTTTAAACACCTTGGTGTTCTTTAATAAACAAGGCTTACACAAGGAATTTTAACAACCTTTGTAACCTTAACCAAGAACCAACCATGGACTTTTAACCACCATGTTGTTCTTAAATACACAAGACTCACACAAGGAATTTTAACCACCTTGGTGATCTTAACCAAGAACCAACCATGGACTTTTAACCACCATGTTGTTCTTAAATAAACAAGGCTCACACAAGGACTTTTAACCACCTTTGTGACCTTAACCATCACTTGCCAATATGCATCATTAACAACATTATTCCACTGTTTTTAAGCATTTAACAAAGCCATAAACATCATGCATCCTTAAGCATCAAACCACATTAAAACGATGTTCAAAAACAAGGATCTCTTACCTTGAGCATCCTTCAACACTTGGCTTATAATCTCAGCAAATAAACATGCTAAATATGCTTTCAAAACAGGATTTAAAACATGCAAACAAACCACATTGCATACAACCAATCCATGGTTCATCATCAAGAGAGTTTTTCCGAAAACTTACTCTTGAGCTTAGCTAAGTTGCTTAGACTTAAACTAAGCTCCCAAACCTTCAAAACATTGGTTTCAAAGCTGAAAACCAAAATCCACTCACCGATTCCGTTTCGCCACTTACCGAAACACCAATCAAGCTTCCGGATCACCACCACTAGGATCCAAAGATGACTCCCCTGCTTTAAACACATCAAAGCAGAGGATTAATGCATCATCATGCATTAATATCTTCAATGAAAGTACCTAAACTCGTTGCTCTCATCAACACTCCCATTTCGGCTACCAAACACAACCGAAATCATCTCCAAACAACTCCACAACACTACCCAGCCATGATCCATCAATTCTAAACATTTATAAACCTCAATTAACATCCAAAAAGGACCTAACCACGTCCTTATACCTCCAGCTATAACAGATCATCCAGATCACTCCAAAAACCATCAAAGACTCAAGCAAAAACTTAGGAAAATTAACCTATCCGGGATTGCATTCATTAAACCTCAATTTCTCATCAATTATACATTCAATTACCATCAAAAAGACACCTCACAACACTGCCCAAATAGATCATACGAATTTTATCAAAAATCAACCAAATCTTGCATTTTAAAGCCAAGATCAAGAACACATCTACAAAACCTTTTATAAAACACAAATCAAGGATTGAGAACTTGAGAATTTCAGTAAAGAACTGAGAATTTAGAGGAGAAGGACGTTCATACCTCTAAACTTGAGTTTCTCCCTTTTTAGAACCAAAATTCTTGAAGATCCAAATAGCAAATGATAAGGTTTTGTTGAAGAGATGATTAGAGATCAAAAGAGGATTGAAATCTCATGTTTGGATGACAAAATCAGAGGGAAAATGTGCTAGAGAATGTGTTTGGGTTGATAGAAAATTGAGAGAAAAGGAAAATGGGAAATTTGGAAAAGGTAGTTGGAAAATGCCAAAATATCTTCCCTCCCTTTTACTTTTATTTAAAAACCATTAATTAAACCTTTAATATTTAGGAAAAATCTAGAGAAACTCCTATTGGGTAAATAGCTCCTTAAAGATTCAAAGTTTCAATCCTTATTAAAACAGTCACATAGTTTTCGAAAATTACATTTTGGTCACTAACCCAAAATGTCACACTTCCAAACCTCATTTTGTAAAATTGATTTTACCATTCTCTTATATATAATAAAAGAGGATTTTAAGACATTTTCCCATATTTTTAATGCAACCCAAACTAGGCTTTCCTAAATTCACCCTTATATATTCGAACCGCACTCCGACCGAACCGGTCCAAACCCAAAACTTCTAAGCCCAAAATTGGGGCGTTACATCAACTTTGTGAACAACAAAAATCTCATACATTAAATTAATTCCATGTTGATCAAAATATAAAAATTTTACAAATTTTACCTTTTTTTCTTCCCCCCCCCCCCAACAATGTTGTCTTCCTGCAACAAGGTGACATCGTCTATCAATGCTTCAACATCAATATTAAGTCCATCTTTTGGGTTGGACTCTTCGAATTCTGCTTTCTCCTCCATTGTTTCCTCTTCCTCAAGGCCAATGCCAAATTTTCAATCGATTATACACAAAGCCTTCTTCATATACATCATATTTGCACCCAAACCCACAACCTGCTCAACAACATTTTTACATTCCTCCTTCAGAGTCTCCAAACTATCTTCTATTTTACTCTCCTTTTCGACACGAGCTTCAAGAGTCTGTTTGATTTAACCCAATTTCGAAATTACCTTCTCCAACAGTTTTGTAATAACATGATTACTACCATTCGTCCTGCAACCTTCTTCTGTCCCTTCATAGTATTCATCATCAGACCCAAGTACCTACAAACATCATCATTAATTCATTTCATGTCATTACAACCCCCTATAGAATACAAAATTTATTAACCTACTTACTTTCAGTTTTTTTGGCAGGTCATTATCCCTTTAGTTGGGTTACAATCTTGCCTACGTTTTTCTTCCCCCACACATGAATGTGAGCACGACCAACAACAGAAGCATATCCTCTGCTAGGAATTCCACTCCAATAATTGAATAACCTTACCTACATTTTACATTAATAAGAAGATTATAATAAAAATAAAACTTGGGTGAATAAAGTACTATGTTGGAACGAAACATAATTTTAATAATACATTACCTCTAGGATAGCAACGCATCCAGTCATATAAGCCAACCCAACATAAACTTTACATTTGGCTACTCCATCAAGTGACCTCTCGTACGCATATTTACACCAGTTCAGTTTTCCACTCAACCCAACTGAGCACAATAACTTGAAATGTTCCATAGAAGGTAGAAGGTTGGCGTTTGGACATAAGAACACACCAACAATGTACAATACTACACGTGCTTTCAACTCATACCCCTCAAAAGCTCCACTTAGTATCTCCCCGCAAGTTGTTGATATGTAGCCTTCGTACTGATTTTGTACTTCATCGCTAGTTCTTTTCCACTCAATTTTCCCGTGGCCTGTTCAACATCCAGACCTTCGTTCTTCAAGCCCAAAACAACTTCTACATCTTCTACCAGAACAGGAATTTTGTGTCCACTAAATTCCATCGTCGAGCTTTCCACATCAAACTTCTCCGCTAACTCGTGACATAGATCACGATGAAATTGCTCGCGATTTCAATCCAAATAAAGGGCCAAACCCTAAATCTTTAACAACATTGTCAATCTTCAGCTTCTGCATCTCTTTAAACACATTTGACAGCTTCTTCATGCTACATCTTGATGACATCTCCTACAACGTTTAATAGAACAATAATTATTGTTATGTTACGCTTAAATATATTATGTTACGACATGTTTGAACCCTAAGCACTTTCTCTAACAAGTAATATAAACATTCACTTACCTCTTTTACTTCTTCCTTCTACACTATTTCCTTCACCTTGCCTTTTTATATCCATTCCGATTGAGCCTGCTTCTGCTCCTCGTACATATCAATATAAGGCTTCTTTTCTGCATCAGTCATTTCAGCCCATCTTAAACCTAGTGCTTTTCTCGCATGTATCACTCCCACACTTATTAAATTTTAATGAGATGTACACATTACAAACTAATACACAACACACAATCGTATTTTCTTTTTCTCACTTACACTATTGTTCATTTTCTTTTTAGCACCCTTCAGTCGTGTACATTCACTTATATTGTACAAAAATCATTTTTAGAGTTAGACTACGCAATACATTACACTAACCAACTAACAATTTCAACAAGGCCACATATATTAAACTTTAACTTATTAGAAATGGAGACATGGTGTCAATGTTTTAGGTGCCTCGTGTACGACTTCTACGTTCGTCTCGCTACGATGCTCCATTATAAACAACTTCAATCTAAAAAGGTAAGGTAAGGATGAAAGGAATTAATGATGATAAAAGATAATTACTACATTAACAAAACTTCCATTCTTAGGATGGATCATTTAAACAAAAGTTCGCCTATACGTGACACTAAAAATTTCATGTGCTTATTAGAGCATTCATTCCATTACTAAGGTTTTAATCATTACATAAACCAATTTAACCTACATTCTCGCTATCATACTCTAGGATACAATCTCATGGTCAATTAACCTTTAACTTAGTCACATGATTACTTCATAAGATTATAATTATATAGATATGAGATAAGCTTATTACAACCATTCGAATAGAAGGAACAAGAATCATATACCTATTTCCTAAAGCTTTTTCACACCACAACATCTTAACTACAAACAAATCCATTCACAAACATAGAAGCGTAACATGTTGTTCCAACCATATACCACAGAAGCATACCATTCTAATTCAACCACATTCAAAGATGTATACCAAGTTACCATGCTCACCTAAATCTCTTACTTAATTATTTGCATAACTTACAAAGATAACCAAAATGATTTAAGCCAAATTGCGTATAAACTTGCGCCAACTGCAAACGAGTTCTAAGATATTTTCAAAATGTACTTTTATCTTGCTTCTGATCTTGCTTGTCCGCTGAACTCGATTAAAATCAGTCTAACCTAAAAAATAACAAGGTCATTCATTAGTAAGATACACTTCATGCGCAACTACAACTAATTAACAAACATAGATTCATTTTATCTCACTTTCAACCATACTCAGTTGTTTCTCAAAAATCAAACCAAAGACTACTCACTAAGTGCATAGTAATTATCCATTTGCTCATCATGCTATCAACTCATTCCAAAGATACAATAACAATACGTGAGTGAGATGCATAACAATTTCATAATAGAGGTTACTATCCAAGAAGGTTTACATCTCATACTTCATTATTTACGTACATATCATGGAAAAAGATCAATACAATTAATGATCTACTTTGGTTCATTCTTCAACCAGCCCATCTTCCTCTAGAAATTTACAACAAATGATTTATATTTTACAACCAAATTTACTCTATACCATATACAAAAATTCTCACTCTCAATTGCATGATTGTACATTCAAGGCAGCACACATTAATTAAAAGAAAGCATTTCATTGGCAAACTTCTTCCATAATTAAACAAGATGATTACATTTATACCTATGTGCATGTATTTCCTTTGTCATGAAGATTAAAACAAGATACTTTTTAATCAATGCTTACAATAATTTATGTTGGAAAAACTTATGTTCCTATTTCACAATGAAAATTTCAGAAAGAGTTTTTATGTGTCCAAACATGCAACCCGACTGACAGGACAAAACATTTTTAAATAATCAAGGTGAGCTTGATGGACAATATATATATATATATATAGGAAGATAAAAAATCTGAAATTTATTTCAATACATTGATTTACAAACAATGATACCCCATCATCATCTCATTACAAGTTCAAGAACCATCTATCACAGAAGCATGCATTTTGTTGTGAGAATTATTATCTTCTTAATAAAATTCTTAAACACTTGTACAATTGATGAGTATAAAAACTTCCCCACTCCAACAATAATGTCTAGAATTTAATTCACATGAGAAGGAAGACATTAATCCCCTAAGAATTTATATCTTCCTTTCCAAATCAGATTTACCTGTCCATGAATTATTTACGCTACTACAATAATTATATCTTCAGTTCCTAATGACATTATCTATACTAAGACTAACACATGGCTACACCTGGTTGCAAAATTAGTGATTTGTTGAACTATATTCTTCTGAAAATCAAACTATATTCAAGCCACCAATTAACTTTATGGTCTCAAAGAAAAAACTCCCTAATTGCCTGGTATTCACACTTAAAGTTGTCATATATACACACATATGAATTTTGTTGCATGATTTGTTTTTCCCCTTCAATTTGCAAATGATGATTGATCTCAAACCTTCCCCTTCCAATTGAAATTTTGTACGATTTCTCAAAAACGATGTCACATTTTACATTGACAAATGTACAACATAGAAACAAGTATAATACTATCAAGTAATAATTTATTTAAACCAAAACTAAAATAAGAAGAATCCGGTTAACAGAGAAATCCCTAAGACTATTTTGTCTCCAAAAAATGAATGAATTAAGAGAAAACTTAGACTTTCTGCAGAATTTTCCAAAGCAAAAGGCAGAGCAAAGAAAAATGTTTATTCTTTCACTTTTCCATGTGTTTTCTTTTATAATTTTTAAAACATTCCTTGAACCCGAAACATACAACTGCTAAAATCCAACAATGTTCTTTCTACAAAGATAAAAACCTTCAACCAAGTAGCAACAACAAGTATTTATACTCTAATAAAATCATATAATCATAAATCAGAAAGCCTCTATCAATGGGAAAACCTTCAAACACTCCAATAATTGGAAAACAACAAAAACAAACTAAAATACACAAAACACCGACTTAACCCAACGAAAATTTCTGCTCCAAAAAGAAATATGCATATAATTATAAAACAAAGAGAACCCATCACTAGTAAGCCCTTAAAACCTCATATCAGAGGGGGAAAATTAAAAAAAAAAACTATGCCACAAAGCCTAAAATCATACAAACAGGTTGAATTAGATGACTTACTTTAGACGAAGCTTGTTAAAACAATAAGAGACCTACAACTTGCTTCTTTCTAAATCTCCTTCACAAATCAAAATCACGCAGAATCACCCTGGGATGCTTTCAACATGTCTGAGAGTTTCGAAACCCTAACCTTTAGTTTTTTCCCACTCAACTAAGGCCTGATGAAGCTTTCCACTTGGTTTTTACCTTTTCCTAAGCTAAGGTAAGGTAATGTAACCGGTTCATTGGGTTACCTTTTTTTTAATCTAACGTCTATTACTAATCCAGCTTGATCCAACAAATTAAAAAAATGGCCTCTTTTTAGTCTGTTTCTAAGCCGCCTATTTTTAGAATCTCCCAATGGTAAAAATAGCCAAACTTCTTCTTTTTTTGGACTTTGTTCTGCATGGTAATGTTGTTTTCAAACACGTTTTTAGTTGAAAGTAATTTATGAATGATATAAAACATGTTTTCAAGTTAAAAGTATTTTTAAAATATGGGTAAAGTATACCATTGGTCACCAAACTTTTAGGGTACGTTCATTTTTGTAATGCCCTGATTTTGGGCCTAGACGTTTTGAGGGCGGTTTAGGGTCCGATGAATCTAGATTAGAGATCCGGGTCAGTTCGGAGTCAATTTAGGGAAAACTTGGTTTAGGATGTGATAGAGTTATGCGAAAATTTTCTAAAATCCTATTTAAATATATATTAAAGGAAAGTGAAGTCAATTTTGGAAAATGATTATTGGAAAGTCACCATTTCGGTTTGGTGTCTAAAACATAAAAATTGAAAGTTTTGTTTTAATGGCTAAATCGAAGAGAGCCAAAACTTAGAATCCTTAGGGAGCTATTACACCAAGGTGGTATCAGCTATTCCCTTGATTTTGTGTTTTAAATGATTTAATTAAATGATTTAATAAAAGGAGTTTTATTAAAAGAGATTTTTAAAAGTCTAATCATTTTGTCACGTAACTACTTTTCTCCTAAACTTTTCTCTCAACTTTCTCAGCAGCCGAACACTCTTTTCATTACTAAAATCTCCAGAGATCAATCTCATTTCATCTACTTTTGATTCCTAAATGATACCCATGGATTTCTACAACATCTAGCTAAAGTTTTCTTGAAGGATTTTATCAAAATCATTGCAAATCAAGGGGAAAGCTTCTATTAGAGGTGATCTTTATTTTTTCTCCTCTAATCAAGGTTCTTTATTGATATTTCCAAGTCTTTGGCTCTCTAGGTTTGTTTAATAACAAGACTTTGTAATTTAATTGATGAAAATTGCTAAATTAAGCTTTGTAAGATGATTTTTTCAAGATTTTCGTTATGGTACTGTTTTGAGTGGAAATAAATATTTTATGGATGTAATCCCGAAATAAGTTGGATCTCTAATTGTTAGATTGTTAGATTTTGGGGTTTTAAGGTGTTTGTGTGAAATCTAAGTTGCTGGAGGTATAAGGATATAATTAGGATGATTTTGGATATTGATTGAGGTTTAAAATGAGGTGGAAGTGTTAGGTTTTGGCTGGGCTGAGTTTAGAGAGCAATCAAAGGTGATTTCAGTTTTTTTGAATGGGCATTTTGGTGTTTTTGGGTAGAGGAGCGAGGTTATTTAAGTTGTTGGTGACTTTAATGTATTATGATGCATTAATACTCTGTTCTTGTGTGGTATAAACATGAGAGAATATTTGGAAACAATCAGTGAAGTTTCATGGGCTTCAGACACTTAATTTCGCGTCGGTGAATCTTGGTTTCGCGAGTCGGTGAGTGAGAACGTGTTTTCCAGCTTTGAAACACTTAAAAGGTGGTTTTGGGAACTTAGTGTAAGCTTGAAATGCTTTACTAAGTTCAGAAGTAAGTAAAAGGATTTTCTCCCTCGGATTGTGCTATTATGAGTTTGTTGATGCACTTGATTTTTAATGCATGTTACCTACTATTTAAAACATGATTTAAAGTAAGTGAATTGTTGTTTTTAATGTTGTGTTGATGAAGGATGCACATGGTAAGTGATCCTTGTAAGTATATGCCTATATTTGTATATTGAAGCATGGTTTGATGCTTGGTAATGTGGTTTATTGGTAATGCTTTGAAAACAGTGAGGTTTTTGCTAAATGTGAATTACATTGGCAAGTGATGACAAGGAAATGGTTTATAAATGGAATCGGATATAGTTAGCAGGCTATAGGATTGAATGCACTATAAACAAGTCATCTTGGATGTTGAGGGGTTGTGAGGTACCGAATACTCCATCTGTAAAAACAAAGAATTGATTTTGATATAACAAAGGATTTAAATAACTAAATTGAAAATAGAAAATAAATTTTTAAGTCCTCAAAACTTCCCAAAACTTATATGCAAAGTGGCCAAGTCAAAACCAAATGGTTATACAAATTTTTCTAAGTGTTTTCCAAGTCAAAACAGTGATTTTTGAGTCACCGTTTCGAAACAGCCCTTAGGTGTTTCGAAACGTTATGAAACTGTTAAAAGTGGTTTCGGAACGAGTCTTCCCGTTTCGATATGATAGTATCGAAACAAGACACCATGTTTTGAAACGTTTGAAGAACAACGGAACATGTAGATCTGTTTCGATACGGCTGTATCGAAATGATCTCAAAACGAGATTTGAACTTGGATTTTAATTTATGATCGTTTCATTTTTATAACTAATTTTTACAAAATGTTAAGATGTATCGAAACAATTTAAGCACGTTTCGATATGAGTTTTGACAGTTTCAAATTGTTTCGAAACGGTATCAAGCCATTTCAGAACGGGCTCTTAGCATATCGAAATGCTCGTATCTGTTTCGATGCGGTCTCTTAATTACACCCCAACGACTATTTCTATTTTGGTATGTTTCGAAACATGTACATGTGTTTCGAAACGGGTAGTTGCAGAAATGCATTTATGGTGGGAAGATTGCATCCCAATGGCTATATTGATGATGTCAATCATCCCAACGGCTAGAATTGAATGAGATGGTATAAAAGGGAGTCTAAAAACAACCAGCAACAACTATTGATCCTAAGAGAAAAATTTCTACATCAAATCCATGCTCAAGTGCTTAAATTCCTATATCCTTATAAAACCCCAATTGTCAATCCTTGTAATTTCCCATTTTTCAGATTCAATTAGGTTGTGTGCTTGTAATTTGGGCAATATTAGTCTTGAGAGATACATTGTATTTACCACATTATTCTTTGTATACTTGTGAGAGGGTTTGGTCAATTTTGGGTAGAAAATTGACCATTTGTGTAAAGGTTTCCTCCTAAGCCTAGAAAAGGGGAAGATCAACTACTGTAGTTGTTTGGAAAATCCTTAGTGGGAGCTAAGATAGTGAATGTAGAGTTCATTTGGAACTTGAACCACTATCATTTCCTTTGTCCTTATTTTTATTTTACGACTTCACTACCAATCAAATTAAAAATCCAATTCACCCCCTCTTGGCATTTAGCGATTCAACGATCCACTCAAAAATTGGTATTAGAGCCTACCTCTTTTGAAGGATTAACAACCACAAGAGGAGATCCTAGAAGAGTGTGATCAAATTTCTAATCAAGCCATGACATCTACCTCAACCTCGAACCTCTATGAGTCTCAATCCACCACTAAACCACCATTCTTCAATGGGGACAACTACCCATATTGGAAGAAATATGATGCGTCTCTTCATCAAATCCACTGTATACTTGGTTTGGGATGTAGTTGAAGAAGGGCCTTACATTCTGATGAAAAGAAATGATGAAGGAAGACATGTCCCAAGGTCAAATCGGAGATGGCCGAAGAAGATAGAAGAAGGATGCAAGTCAACGATAAAGCATTGCACATCATATTTTGTGCACTTGGTCCGGACATCTATTCTAAGGTTTCTTCAATCGAGAGCGTCAAAGAAGTGTAGGACACTCTTGAGACAACATACGAAGGAACTAGCGATGTTAAGGAGATGAACATCGGGCTACTAAATTTGAGTTACGATAACTTCAAGATGGATTCTGATGAGAGTGTCTCCAAGACGTTTGATCGTTTTTTGATCATCGTCAATGGTCTAAAAGGATTCGGTGAAGTGATTCCCGAAGACAAACTAGTTAGGAAGCTTTTATATTCTCTCATGAAATCTTAAGACGATAAAAGAACGACCATCATCGAAGCTAATAATTTGAAGATTTTGAAGCTTAATGAGCTAGTTGGTTCTCTCCTTACTCATGAGATTATGAAACAAGGAAGAGAAGAAGAAAATAAGAAAGAAGAAAGAAGAAAGGATAATAGAGAAGCAAGAGGTGGACAAGAAAAAAGAAGGTAGAAGTTGCTCTCAATGCCTCTCTACAAGAGGAGAGCTCGTCTAGTGAGGAGGAGGATTTCGAGGAGTTGGCAATGATAGCCAAATGCTTCTCACGGTCCATGATGTCTAGCCGAGGGAGGAAATTTCAAAGAAAGTGGTACTTCAAGAACAAGAGAAAAGAAGAGGAAAGGGATCCTATCATTTTCTTTGAGTGCAAGAAGCCGGGTCATATTCGTTCCAATTGCCCTCAACTCGAGAAGAAGGGCTTTGAGAAGAAGAAGAAGCTCAAAGCCAAGATTGCTACTTGGAGTGATGAGGAGTCATCCGAGGATGAGGAACACGAAGTGGCCAACCTTTGCCTCATGGCTCTTGAGGAGGATTCTATGGTAACCTCTAACTCATCTTGCTGTGATTTTACATTTGATGAATTGCATGATGCATATGATGAGTTACCAGAGGTATACAATGAGTTGGTAGAAAAATACAATGAGTCCATTTTGAAAAACAAAAAATTCATTTCGGATTTGAAAGCTCAAAATGATTTACTCTCTAAAACTAACTCGGATTTTGAGAAAAATGTTTTAAGCTTGCAAGATGATCTAAAGTTATTTGAAAAAGAAAATATTGATTTGAACAACATTCTTTCTCATTGTAATGATGAACACCAAAAATTGGTGAATGAGCTCAATGAGCTCAAAAATTCTTTCAAAAGTGTTGGTTCTTCGAAGCATGAAAAGGGTGAATCTTCAAAAACCAACTTTACAAAAAGAAAGAATTTGAACTACAAACAAAGGGGCTCCTATAGGCACTCTAGGACTAGAAAGACTAGAAGTGTATGGGTTCCTAAGGAACTTGTAAAATCTAATAATGTTAATGCCTTGTCATCTTGGATTCCTAAGGGAACCAAGCTTTTGGGAGCTAACACTCATGAACCCAAAATAATTTGGGTACCAAAACTCAAAGTTTAAACTTTTTATTTGTAGGGGGACCATTGCTACAAGGTCAAAGCACAAAGTCAAAATTCATGGTACCTTGATAGTGGATGCTCGAGACACATGACCGGAGACAAGAGTCGATTCATGAAATCAAAGCCAAAAAGTGGAGGAGTAGTAACTTTTGGTGACAACTCCAAACGCCACATTGAAGGTATTGGCTCCATAGGTAATCACTGTTCCATACTTATTGAAAATGTCTTGTATGTCAATGGTTTAAAACACAATTTTTTTACCATTAGTCCATTTTGTGATAAAGAGTTTAATGTCATGTTTGATGTAAATGGGTGTAGAATAGTATACGTTAAATCTAACAAAACAATGTTCATTGGTCATCGCATAGGCAATATTTATATGGTGCATCTAGATGACATTCATACAACCCATGCATGCTTAGTTGCACAAAATGAAACTGATGCATGGTTATGGCATATGAAACTAGGACATGCCAGCATTAGAATTTTAGAAAAATTAGTTTCCTTTAATCTAGTTAGAGGCCTACCTAAGCTCAAGTTCTCATCAGATAAAATTTGTGATGCATGTGCTAAAGTTAAACAACATAGAACCTCTTTCAAGTTCATTAATGATGTTTCTACAAGTAGATGTTTGCAATTGATCCATATGAATCTCTTTGGGCCAATTAGGACTACTAGCTTGGGTGAAAAATCATATGCATTTGTACTTGTTGATGTTTACTGTAAGTATACTTGGGTTCTCTTTTTAAGCACCAAAGATGAGGCTTTAGAAAACTTCATCACATTTTAAAAAATAACCCAAAATGATCTTGAACTTAAAATTTCACATATTAGAAGTGATCATGGAACCAAATTTCAAAATATGGGTTTTAAAGATTTTTGTAATGAAAATGGGATTAGCCATAATTTTTCGGCTCCTCGCACTCCTCAACAAAAATGGGGTAGTTGAGAGGAAAAATAGAACTTTAGAGGAAATGGCTAGGACTAGGCTTTGTGAAAATAATTTACCTAAGTATTTTTGGGTGGAAGCCACTAACACCGCTTGCTACATTATAAACCGAGTAACGATTAGGCCTATTTTGAAGAAAACTCCTTATGAGATTTTAAAATCTAAAAAGCCTAACATTAGCTATTTTCATCCTTTCGGTTGCAAGTGTTTTGTTTTAAACAATGGAAAAGATCATTTAGGTAAATTTGATGCAAAGAGTGGTGAAGCTATTTTTCTAGGTTACTCTTTAAACTCTAAAGCGTATTGTAGGGCATGTAGGCGTTCCCTTTTTGTAAGAGCGCAAGTGCACACTCCTGTCAAGTTATAGTATATAAAATGTTGAATCCCACGAGGACTGGACATTTTGTCTCATTTAGTAGTTCATGCACAATGATAAAGTAAAAGCACAAGTGAATGATTGGTTGAGATAGAAAAGTAAATAAAAGCAGAAGTAGTAGAGAAGAGGTGAATCAGGTTGATAGAACGGGCAGGGTTATGTTGCCACTTAGTGTGAAAATTGCATTGTAATAGGTATGAGTTATTCTGTGCTGCCACGATATGCTACCTCGGCGGGTATGGTAGGCGGCAAACTACAGCCCTATCATGTGGCCGTAGCAGGTCACTGCCACTGTAGGAGTGTGTACTGTCTCGGTATGTGGAATGGAAAGACGTCCTGGCGGCAAGTCTGGCATATACTCCAAGTTCGACAGGATAGTCGACAGTGATCCCTCATATTTCTAGTTTAGGATGTTCGAGATGCTAACTTGAGGACTAGTGTGGAACCAAATTAGCCAACCCGGTTGGTGATCCCTTTTAGCTGCTGAAACTTGTGGACTAGTATGGAACCAAGTTAGTCACGCCTCAACACGTTGTGACCGTACTTAACCCTTTCGTGAGCCTTGCACTTTCGTGCCCGAAAAATGGATTCTCTCAAACGACTGGTGTAGAAAGATTGAAAGAATGAAGAATAATGGATTAAGTAAACTTGGAATATTTTATTGAAGAAATAACTCAAAAACCTAAAACAATTGTTTCACTCTAGTTACAACATAACCCTAACCCAAATAGAATTTAGAACATGGCAGCAATGAAGAACACAAGAAGAGTCTATAGAAAACCTAGGATGATTTAAAGTAGAAGTACAATGGGTATTTATAGACTCAAGACTAGGTTAAGTCCTCCTCTAAGTAGAAGTCCTCTGAAGTAGCTTTCCTTCTTCAATATAGCTTTAAATGCCGACTTCTTTGCTTGGAATATGGACTCTTCCTCGTTTTCCTTAGCCCGCAAGTAAACTTGGGAATTTCACTTCGGCAGCCCTAGCCGCTGCTACAAATGTAGGAAAATCATATGAATGCCGGTGATAGATTCAAGAGTTTTTGCTCTACAAATCGCGCCCCAGTTCTCCCAACTTCCATAGTCAGCTGCCGAGGGCAGCAAGGTCAGCGACAACTCTACTCGGCAGGTGCTCGGCAACAACTTGTCCTCAACTGGAACTGCTTCAGTATAGCTCCGGGGTTTGCTCCTCAGCATTGTGTCCTCCACTCCTCGGTTCCCTCATTCAGCTTTTAGTACCTACAAGCAAGAATACTCTAAAATAGTATCTCTTGTTCTCCAAATAAATGATAAGTTATAAAGTAAGGCAGAACAATGGAATACTGTAAAATGTTATGCATGAACCTACTTATGCCTAAAATATGCTTAAAACAGTAATAATAAGAGTTAGAATGTGTATGAAATAGATGACTTTTGGACACTTTACACACCCTCAAACTCAAACTATTGCTTGTCCTCAAGTAATGCAATCTAAAGTACTTGCTCCAATAATAATCAGAAAGAAAAACTTGTTTTTAACCTAATTTTCTGCCTCAAGGCCGTGGCACCTATATATAAAACGTAGTGAAGGGAAATAAGTGAGAAAATAACTCAGAATTAAATCTCTCATGCATGTGTGATGTTTGCATATCGGTAAACAAGCTGAATATGCATAATAAATAATTAAACAAAGATACTGTTGTAATTTAAAGGTTGTTGTCGAGGTAGCACAGTTTTATCACATTATTATTTTTAATCAATGTAGTGAGGGCTTCAACTTATCACAACTACTCTTCTAGGTCTGATGTTTAGATAGGAACAAACTACAGAACCACAAACACTTGGAGTAGAGTCATCCCATGAAGGCTTTCATTCACTCATGCTAATTTGTCTGTCACTTTTAAGATTTCAGATTCATGGACTTTGATAGCAGCGAAGTGTCCTCGCACATGATTCTTCATAGAGCCTATTGCAGGCACCTCTAGGGTAACATAGAACTTTACTTTGTTTTTGATTTTGCTGCCTTGGCAGTTTTTTATTTTTCTATGTCTTTTTCCTGCCTCGGCGGCTACCTGCAATTATCATTAGAATTTTGAAAAGAAAACAAACAGGCAGTGTTCATCAAATATTCTAACACATTCAGCAAGTAACAGAGATGTTTAACATTTTTAGGCAAAAAGAAAAAAAAATCCAAGTCATATTTCATGCTTTTTCCCAAGATTAAGTTCAATTTTTGATTAGGTGCGAAAATAAATTAATCAGCTATCCTATCATAGGCACAAGTCAAAACAAACTTTCCTTTTCCGATTATTACTAAGGCAGGTACAGTGCAACCTATATGCAACTAAGAATACCTATAAATGATGCGAGAGCTATCCCCCCAAAACTCGAGATGGGCATTGCCCTCAATGCACAAGACAGAAAAGTTAAGAGAAATAAAACATACATGTTAAAGAAAACAATAAGAAAGCATAATAAGAATAAAAATAAAAGAAAATAAATTAAAAGTTTGTTGCGGGTTGAGAGGAGGCTTGATTCTAGTTAGCTGAGGAGGAGGAGGATGTTTGGATGACAAAGCGACGGCTGGCAGATGCCTTGGCGGCGGTTATAGCAGGTGAGGTCTTTGCTTTCCGCGGCGGCTGTACTCTCTTTGGCGTATGTTGTGGCTCTTCGTGAGGCTCGGTAGGGGGAACGACGGGATATGTGTCGCTCTCTTCTAACTCCGTCTCGAAGTCCACAAGTTCTTCGACTATTATGTGTCGCTTCCTCTTCCTGGTTCCTTCTTCTGTGGGTGCTGCCGGAGGGATGAATGCCATTGGGATGGCTTTTGTTGCTGCTACCACTGCTTTTCTGGTTCCGATGGCGGGTGCTCAATTTCCTCTGATGAGGAGTCTGCCATTGTATTGACTGTGTAGGCTCGAGAAAGATTTTGCTGGTGCCTCTCAGGTGAGTCTGCCACTGTGTTTGATTGGGTGGAAGCTGAGTGATGCGGAGAATGCATAGGAGAGGGCACCTGGCAGTCTGTCTAGCGGGCAACGGCTGTTGGTAGAGTTCTTTGTGCTTTGGTTGCTGCTGCAAGCTCCTCAGGAAAGGGTGACATGGTGGGCACGTCACCGTGGAATTTCTGTAGGAAATAAGCCACCAAGGATTCTTGGGCCTCCCCCACGTAGTTCATGACGGCCAACTGCTGCTCTATCCATTTTGTGTGTTCTAGGAGTGTGTGGAGCAGCGGGAGGACTTCTTTGTGTGGGGCAGCATCAGTACTGCCGGGTCGGCTGGTGTTTCAAACTGTGTGGCGGAGGGCTGACTGGGCGTTGTTGGTTCTTTCTCCACATCCTACATCATCTGAATGCAGACCTTTTTGGTCCAGCCCTCCTTGGCAGATGTAAGCTCATCTGTGGGCTCTGCCGGGACTCGAAATTTGGTGCAGAGACGTGTGATGAGTGATGGAAAGTACAACCTGCCTTTCTTCTTTTTGAAGCAATTGTATATTTCCGTGCAGATGATTTCCCTTACGTTGATTGGTCGGTTTATTAGGATATTGTGAATTAAGGTGAGGCACGGCCGGTCAACTGTTGAGTTGTGGGATGTGGGTAGCAGACGCCTTTTCACAAACATGTTCCATAACATAGCCTCAGGCAGAAGGTGGCGGCACTGGACATATCCCACATGTTTGCCCCCCAGCCATGGAGTGTTGGGCTTGTAGATTCTAGCCTTGATCTCCTTATAGTGGGTAGCCGTTAGTGATTGTCTCCATTCCTCGTGCGGGTTGTCATTCATATCAAGGTCGTAATAGCAGTTGATGACAGCAAGGTTGAGTTTGACCGCCTCCCCGCGGACGTAGACGAATGGCTTGTCTAGGCATGGCTGATGGAGTA
Source organism: Hibiscus tridactylites (assembly GCA_958450335.1). Classification (NCBI taxonomy): domain Eukaryota; kingdom Viridiplantae; phylum Streptophyta; class Magnoliopsida; order Malvales; family Malvaceae; genus Hibiscus; species Hibiscus tridactylites. Next base: position 36,826,248 of record OY288288.1, read on the forward strand.
GAATTCCCTGACTATAGTGATGTTCGCTATATCAGGCTGCTGAGCGAACATCACCCATCCCTTGTAGTGGATGGTTCGGAACAAGGTGGGCTCAAGACCATGATCTCCCGTTTGCTTCGTGTAATGGAAGCCTTGTTCCTCCCAGATGGCCTGCTTGGAGAATTTTTCTCTATATCTCTCCTCGTCCGCCTTGAAGCAAAACCTTGTATAGATGGGCTTTTGGGTTAATTTTGAGGTCATGTGAACAGTTGTATTCTAACTGCCGAGAAGTAAAGTAAAATGAAGTGAGTGAGTGGTTTATATAGGAGCTACTGAGAAGTATCAGGCGGCATTAAATAATCAATGGTCCGATTTCCTAGCACACGTTATAGATTTTTCTGCCCGTTATTTTCAGAGCCGTTGGCGGCCAACTAGCTATTACGCTTTGCCGCGCTGGCTGCTGACTTGGCAGGATGGTGGGCGGGCTTCTTGCTGATCTTTCTTTGTAATCTTGCTCTTTTATTCTTGATCCTATAATAAAAATAAAAATAATTAAATGACTTCTGATAAATAAAATACTAAAAATTAATCTAATCCTAAAACAAAGTAAACTCTAATGCTAACGCATAAAAAAATTAAGTTATGTTGGGAGTGCATTTGGGTGCATCTCCCAGACATAACCACTTCTTGAGGTGGTTTAGCTTTTTCTCCCCTCCTGAGGGGTCCTCTTGTTCTTTCAGATGCTGCGTCACAAGTTCCTTCATTCTGCCCCTAGGTCGGTCGCGGCAGCTGATGCCCTGGCTTGTTTCCACACTGATGCATCCGAGCTTTCCTTTCCTTCCCTTGAGGGTTGAAGCACGTTCATCCTTATGCTCTTATCCTCTACCCTCATTGCCAACTCCCCAAGTTCAACATTTGTCAACGTTCTTCTCATGGCCAAGAAGGGTCGCCCAAGGATGATAGAAGCTTTCTCGTCAGCCTCACAATCAAGGATGAGGAAGTTGGGGGGAGAATTAGGTTGCCCACCTTTACCAGTATGTCTTCAATCTTTCCCTCCGGTTGCACAAATGAGTGATCAGCAAGTTTAAGCATGACGGAGGTTGGTTTGGCAGGTCCAATACCTAGTTTGTCGAAAACAACATTTGGCATCAGGTTGATGCTGACTCCCAGATCACACAGAGCTCTGGTCTTGTGTTACCTGCCTAGCCTGCATGGTAAATAAAAGCACACTTCTCGTTTAGTAGTTCTTGCACAATGATAAAGTAAAAGCACAAGTGAATGATTGGTTGAGATAGAAAAGTAAATAAAAGCCCAAGTAGTAGAGAAGAGGTCAGGTTGATAGAACGAGCAGGGTTATGTTTCCACTTGTGGGAAAACTGCATTGTAATAGGTATGAGTTATTCTGTGCTGCCACGATATGCTGCCTCGGCAGGTATGGCGGGCGGCAAACTACGACCCTGTCACGCGGCCGCAGTAGGTCACTGCCACTACAGGGGTGTGTACTGTCTTGGCAGGTGGAATGGAAAGACGTCCTGGCGGAAAGTCTGGCAGATACTCCAATTTCGGCAGGATAGTCGACAATGATCCCTCCTATTTCTAGGTTAGGATGCTCGAGATGCTAACTTGAGGACTAGTGTGGAACCAAATTATCCAACCCGGTTGGTGATCCCTTTTAGCTGTTGAAACTTGTGGACTAGTATGGAACCAAGTTAGTCATGCCTCAACACGTTATGACCGTACTTAACCCTTTCGTGAGCCTTGCACTTTCGTGCACGACAAATGGATTCTCCCAAACGACTGGTGTAGAAAGATTGAAAGAATGAACAACAATGGATTAAGTAAACTTGGAATATTTTATTGAAGAAATAACTCAAAAACCTAAAACAACCGTTTCACTCTAGTTACAACATAACCCTAACCCAAATAGAATTTAGAACATGGCGATAGTGAAGAACTCAAGAAGAGACTATAGAAAACCTAGGATGATTTAAACTAGAAGTACAATGGGTATTTATAGACTCAAGACTAGGTTATGTCCTCCTCAAAGTAGAAGTCCTTTAATGTAGCTTTCCTTCTTTAATATAGCTTTAAATGCCGATTTCTTTTCTTGAAATATGGACTCTTCCTCGTTTGCCTTAGCCCACAAGTAAATTAGGGAATTTTGCTTTGGCAGCCCTAGCCGCTGCTACAAATGTCGAAAAATCATATGAACGCCGATGATAGATTTAGGAGTTTTTACTCTACAAATCGCACTCCAATTCTCCCAACTTCCATAGTTAGCTGCCGAGGGCAGCAAGGTCAGCGGCAACTCTACTCGGCAGGTGCTCGGTAGCAACTTGTCTTCAGCTGGAACTGCTTCAGTACAGCTCCTGGGTTTGCTCCTCAACATTGTGTCCTCCACTCCTCGGTTCCCTCGTTCAGCTGTTAGTACCTACAAGTAAGAATACACTAAAACAGTATCTCTTGTTCTCTATATAAATGATAAGTTATAAAGTAAGGCAGAACAATGGAATACTGTAAAATGTTATGCATGAACCTACTTATGCCTAAAATATGCTTAAAAACAACAATAATAATAATAATAATAATAATAAGGGTTAGAATGTGTATGAAATATAATACATTGGGACACTTTAAACCTATCGTGTGTTTAACAAAAGAACTTTAGTTGTAGAGGAATCTATTCATGTGGTTTTCGATGATAACCTCCTTTTGTGGAAGAATTCTTGTGATGATGATGTAGGGATCATTGAAGCCAATGATGGTGGAGAATCATCAAAGGTGAATGAGATTCCAACCAAAGAGGAAGAAGCACAAGAACCGCCTCTAGAAGCATTGCAAGACATGTCTCTTGAGGAAAAGGAAGTGAGCTACCCAAGGGAGTACAACTATGTCAAAGGTGGTGAGATCTTGGGTGATCCATCCAAGGGGGTAACTACTCATTCTTCTCTTAAAATGCTTAATAATGTTGCTTTTATCTCATGCATTGAGCCTAAGAATGTTAAAGAAGTATTAAAAGATGACTTTTGGATTATGGCCATGCAAGATAAGTTAAACCAAATTGAGAGAAGTAAAGTATTGACATTAGTTGATAGGCTTAGAAACAAATCTACTATAGGAACTAAATGCGTCTTTAGAAACAAACTAGATGTGAGTGGTAACATAGTGAGAAACAAGTCTAGGTTTGTTGCTCAAGGTTACACTCAAGAAGAGGGAATTGATTTTGATGAAACCTATGCACCCGTAGCTAGAATGGAAACAATTAAGGTATTACTTGCATTTGCATGTTATCATGATTTCAAGCCTTTTCAAATTGATGTCAAAAGGGCATTTTTAAATGGCTTTATAAACGAAGAAGTGTTTGTGGAACAACCACTGGGTTTTGAAGATCCCATTTTCCCAAACCATGTTTTCAAATTGTCAAAAGCTTTATATGGTTTAAAACAAGCTCCTAGAGCTTGGTATGAAAGATTACCAAGTTTTCTAGTTGAAAAAGGTTTTGAAAAGGAAAGCTGGACACAACACTATTTATTAAAAACAATGGCAAAGATATCTTAGTAGTTCAAATTTATGTTGATGATATTATTTTTGGTTCTACTAATGTGTTGCTTTGTCAAGATTTTTCTAAGTTGATGCAAGGTGAATTTGAAATGAGCATTATAGGGTAGCTCTCATTCTTCTTGGGACTCCAAATCAAACAAATGAAAGATGGCATCTTCATCAATCAAGCTAAGTACATCAAAGATATGATGAAGAAGTTTGGCTTGGAGCAAGCAAAGCCTCAAGCTACACCAATGAGCTCATCCACAAAGCTTGACAAAGATGAAGGAGGTAAGTGTGTTGACTCTAAGCTTTATCGTTCTATGGTTGGGTCTTTGCTTTACCTTACCGCAAGTAGACCGGATATATTGTTTAGTGTTTGCTTGTGTGCTAGGTTCCAAGCTAGTCCTATAGAGTCACACCTTATAGCCATTAAAAGGATCTTTAGGTACCTTAGAGATACTCCTTGTTTAGGACTTTGGTATCCTAGAGACTCAACCTTTAACCTTCATGCTTATTCGGATGCGAATTACGAGGGTTGTAAGATAGATAGGAAAAGTACTTCCGGCACTTGTCAATTCCTAGTTAGTATGCTCATATCTTGGTTCTCTAAGAAACAAACTAGTGTAGCTTTATCTACCACCGAAGCGGAGTACATATCCTTAGGGAGTTGTTGTGCTCTAGTCCTTTGGATGAAACAACAACTCTTAGACTATGGAATTGAGGTAGACACCATACCCCTTAAGTGTGATAACACTAGTGCCATATGTCTTACCAAAAATCCCATCCAACACTCTAGAACCAAACACATAGAAATAAGGCATCATTTCATTAGAGAACATGTCCTTAAGGAAGATGACGTTTTAGAGTATGTAGACACCTTAAATCAATTAGCAGACATCTTTTCCAAACCTCTAGATAAAGAGCGTTTTTTGTCCCTTAGGAGAGAGTTAGGTCTAACTAGCCTATCTTGACCTTTTAGGACATTTGTGCTTAAAATTTCTTGAATTCTTGTTAAATCCCATGCTTATGTGTTTTTGATCTTAATTGCACCTTTTCTTATAGTTGGGGGAGTATGTTTATATTTTGATATGTTAAGCTTGCTCATATATCTCATTCATGCATCTAGGTTCAATCAAAGTTCGATTTTTCTGCATTTTAGAGCCTTATATGCTCTTCCAGGGCTATTGGTATCAAAACGGGTTACCTTGTTTTGATACGGGCTGCCTCTAAAGAACATATATGAACCAAGCTCTTTTGAAACGCTACCAAGTGTTTCGACACGTTTTGGTTCTGTTAAAACTTGTATTGAAACGACCCCTCTTCGTTTCGATATGAGAATCTCTTGGGCTTCAATACAGTCAAACTTGTATCGAAACGGTCAATAAGTTTCGGAACGTTGAAAAGCGTTTTGGTACGCTTGTTTCAAAACGACCTCTCCTGTTTCGAAACACGTATTTGGAAAAGTCAAATTTAAAGGGTTTTAAATGCTTAAAGAGACTTTTAATTAAACCTAAAAACCCTCAAAACCCTAGATCGATTTCATCTATAAAAACCCTTCAAATCTCTTCGTTTTTCATCAAAACTTGATGGCTTTTACTCCTACACATCAATCTAAGCAAGCTTCATCAATTTTGTGCAATTTCATCCACAAATTCCTCCAAAATCCCATATTTGAGGTATTTTCTATCCTTTTCTTTTTATTTCATTCAAATATTATGGGTTGCTTAGAATACTTGTTTATAGTTTTTTATAGAATACTTGTTTTACATTATGGGTTTTCAAAATCTTGTAAATTTTTTTTCAAATCTTAAATTTTTTGGTACGGATATATTTTATTTTAATCGTATTTTTAACACTATTTTTCAAATCTGTTTCCATCAAAATTTTATTTTTATGTACATGCTTTCAAAGTGTTTTTTAAAAACATTAATGAGATTCTTATTGGATCGAATTAGGATTTAATGCATACACTTAAATTTTATTGCTTGCTTTGTTTTTAGGTGTTTTTAATGGATTCGTATAAGAAAAGAGAGATTGTGGGGGGTGAAGGTTTAAACCCCGATGACGATGTTCATCCAAACCTTACCCTCTTTTATGCCAAAAGTCTTAGAAACCAAGAGGCTAGGAATCAGTTTAAAATTCTTCAAGATGCTGTTGTTTGATGAGAGAGAGAGTTGTTGACATGGCATTCCTTGATTCCGAGCGTTTCTACTTCAAGTACCTACCTCTTTTGCAACAATGGGGTTTCCTAAACTTCATGAATATTCCCGACATTGTCTACAAAAACATGTTATTGCTTTTCTACTCCAATGCTCATCTTATTAGCAATGAAGATCGTTCCGAAGTTATTGCTATCGAGTCTTACCTCTTGGGAAAGAAGTTTCGCATTGAACCATCCACCTTAGTAAACCTTCTTGGGCTTGTTGATGAGGGTATTCAGGATGAAACCCACTTTGGATATCAAACTGGATCGGTTCTCACTTTAGACACCCACGAGCGTTTCTTGCACTTAATCATATCTTGGATCTTTCGCCCATATCCGTCAAGTTGACACATTTTGGCTCGAGTGTTTCCGAAAAGCACAACAACCTAACTTGGTGAAGATAATGTTTACCGAGATGGTCCGTCTAGTAAGGCATTGCCAATCCGACTCCATCACCTCTTTCACCTATGGGACAACTTTGAGCTACATTTTTGTTCGCCTTGGCCTTGATGTCTCATACGATTTTCCAGAACAACACAAGCAAAACCTTGGTGAGTCATCTCTCGTAAGATCCGGATTTTGATACTCTAATGGTGAATGGATTTGAGTTGATCATAGAGCTCAAGCACCTCAAGAAGTGCGTCAACCACAAGTTCAAGTTCTGTTGTGGCTTTGTAACCCCCTTAGCCCAGCCTAGACGCCCGACCCGAACTAAGAATATTACACGGGGAAAACTGAAGCCAACTCGTTAAAGCAGACATCGATTAACGACCCTTATTTTTCTTTTTAACCTTTCTAGATGCTCATTAAGATCTTATATGTTTAGCAAAGCGATTAGAAGAAAATGGCACAGCGATCGGAGTTCGATAAGGGGTTTAATTGCTAAAATTACACATTTAGGGACTAAACTGTAATTTCCATAAAATACAAGATCTATTCAGATTTTAAACTTACCAATCATTAATTAGTCATGTAATATGCCATCATGTCAAATTTCATCACAAACGGATCATGCAAACGCAACCAATTGATCATACAACATTTAGGGACCAAAATGCAACATTCCAAAACTTAAAAAAGATACTTTTAACTGAAATTAATGGCTCTGTATCTGTACACCTAAGCATGTATCGATACGGGGGAAGACAGTAGCAAATCTTGGGATAAAGGTATCGATACGCATCCCCGTGTATCGATACGGCCTTCAAACCTTTGCCTAGGTGTATCGATACGCGGGCAACTCGTATCAGTACCCCTAAGCTGAAATGCCTGAAAATAGCCTTAGCGTATCGATACACAATCCCGAGTTTCGATACACATACCATAAATGCACTTCCAACAGCCCTCAATACACATTTAACAACATCTAAACAAGTCCAAAACATTAATACATGTTATATCCAACATTCCATACACTTATGCATCATCAAACATTCACAAAACAAGCATTAAGCATAGAAATCCATGATGGGTATAGAACTACCTAAGCATGCTTTTAAACATAAACCATAGCATAGCCAAATACCAAAGGTAAGACCATAACCCATATAGACACCATTTACAAGTCCAAAAACACAAACCAAACATATCCAAAATGATTAACATCACCAAACAAATCCATGAGTGGAAATCCCTCCCATTGCCTTTTATTTCACTAAAGTAAATAACATACTTTGCTTAGCTAAAATCACTTGGATTCCCCTTGCTCTATTGCTGCCAAAGATGCTCAATTCTCTGCATTGATGAAACAAATGAGCGTAAGCATAAAGCTTAGTGAGGACCGCTAACAACAAAACATTCATTAATGCATTTTATAAAACCAAACCATCATTCTTTGTAAACCTATGCCTTCCTTTAAAACATCATTTCCACTTTCAAATCCACATGCTCATAGCATATTTACTTTTAACAACAAAACCTTTGCTCATGCTTAAACCAAGCATCATATGCATTCTAGCATATCTCTCGAGCATCTCATGCTTTCTCAACATCAATGTTCATCATTAAATCATTAAATAAATTTCATTATATTGGCTCACAAGTGATCAATAACAACCCATATCAAAACCAACACAATTGACACAATCGGATACGCGGATTACAAGAGTTGTCCCACACGCTTCATACACACTATCGGATTACACAAGGTGGAGTTAAATGGCACAATCACAACCCCTCAACACTCGTGATGGAGATTAATGGCACAATCACAACCCCTCAACATCACTCATATGTAGTTGTATAATTCCACTAACGAGAGCACGGGACACAAACCACAAGATTCACACACGAGATTAAACCATCCACCGTTGTGATCTTAGCCTCAATCGTTAGGGTACTTGGATGGAGTTTACGACACAATCACAACCCCTCGACATCCAAGGTGACTTTATTCACGGTGCACCCAATATTATAGCCGGCTAACTATATCCGATTAAAGTAACCAAAAACCATTTCCATCACTTGCCAATATAAACATTTATCATCATCATTTCACTATTTTACAAGCATAGACCACAATGCCATTTTCACAAGCATTAACATGCTTAAACCAAATGCATAAATCATATAAACCCAAGGATCACTTACCATGTGCATCCTTAACAAAATGGCATTAAAAAACAGCATCATCAATGCTCAATTCATGGTTTAAAACAGTAATCAAACCACATTCAAATCAAGTGCATTTTAAACCAAAACATAGAACATTCCGAGAGAGACTTTCGACTTACTTACTCTTGAGCTTAGCTAAATGTTTCAAACTTGCACTAAGCTCCCAAAACCACGCTCAAAACATTTCGAAGCTAGAAAATCATTTTCCACTCACTGATACGCAAAACTTCGCTTGCCGACGCAAAGATCACTCGTTCGAAGCTTCCAAAAATGTCTCACTTGCTTCCGGATCAAGATCACCTACTTTTAGAGCATCAAAACATAGATCCAAATGCATTAAAATGCATTCCAACACCAGCAACTAAACACAAACTCGTTCCCTAGAAAAATTACACCAATTTACCCATCCGAAATAACTGAAAACTCAATCCATTGCTTCCTAAAACAAGCCCAGCCAACATACATCACATCCAACCATTAATAATCCTCAAAACATATATAAAAACAACCCAAACCCTTCCTTATACCTCCAACAACAAAACACCATCAAACCACCTCAAAAACTCAACTAAAACCATCAAGAAACTCAAGGATCTCAAGGATTTCGGGATCTATATCATCAAAACAGTTTTTCAACAACATAATCATCTCAAAACTCAATTAGAATCAATCTAAAATAGAGCCCATCAACAATACTCCGAAAATAAAGATTTAAACCATTATTTTGCAAGATTTTGATCTTAAATCAAAACTATAATCAAAACTCAATTAAAAACAACAATTAGGAGTCAATAATCTTGGGAATTTCAATAAAGAGCCTAGATTAGAGGTTGAAAACGAGATTTACCTCCAATCCTTGCCTTCCTTAAAGATTGACAAGTTTTTGCTTCACAAATCTTGAAGAACCTGAAGAGAATTCTTAGAAAAATAAGAGAACTAAATAAAGAGTGTTTGGGAGAAAAGAAATCTGGAGAAATGGTTTGAGAAAATGGGTTTTGCTGAAATGAAAGTTAGTTGCGTCAAAAACTTTTCATCTTACTGTTTAGCAATTAATTAAAATAAAAATATTTTTTTGTTTAATTATTTTAAAACTCATTTAAAACACATGTCAAATTAAGGAAAGGTTTAATTGTACAAGAGCTCCCTAAAGATTCTAATATTTTGACTCCTCTTTTGAAATTTACATTTTCCACAGTTTTAAAACTTTACATTTTGGTCACTACCCAAAATGTACCTCTTCCGAAACTCATTTTGTAAAATTGATTTAACAAACCTATTAAACATGATTTTAGAGGATTTTAGCAATTTTTTTCATATTTTCATTCTATCCTGAACCTTGATCTCCCTAAACCATCTAATACGATTTGAACCGTATTCGACCGGCCCGATCCGATGTCTGAAACATCTAGACCCAAAACCAGTGCGTTACAGACTCCTAATAATGATGCTCTCATGGCCTTCCTCACCGAGAGATTCAACACCATGAACACAAACATAGCTTCCTGGTTTGCAGCTATCAACACTCGATTAAAATCCTTGGATGATCATGTTCTTGGTACGGAGAATCGCCTTACCTCCCTTGAAACCCAACAATCATCCATGGATCTCTCCTTCATCAACTCCAATGGTGATTGGAGCCATTTTCGCAAGGATCAAGAGAAGGACAAGGATGATTTCTTTGATGACCTTGGAGGCGATGAAGACGATGAGGCACCTTAGTTTTATTGCATATCATTTTATTTTGTCATATTAGGATTGAGTTTATGCACCTATCTCTATTTTTTTAAGACCTATGCTTTGATTTCATGTTTTTAGGATTGAGTTTGATTTAATGTTTGAATTTGTTTCATGAACCTAATGCTATCTATGCTATTATGTTGTTTGGTTTATGATGTATTCCTGTTTTATTCCCATTTAGCCTTGATTATATTTTTAATCTAACAAAAAGGGGGAGAAGTAATTCCTAAAAGCCTAAGTGTTTTTAAGTTTATTTTCAAGTTTCAAGTGCTTTAAATTTCAACTTTTCAAAACTTTAAAACCTATCTTAAATTGAGAGGGAGTTAAAAGTTTTTCAAAGATTTCAACACTTAAAAATTTATACTTGGTTTTGTTATATCAAAAAGGGGGAGATTGTACAAACAAAGAATTGATTTTGATATAACAACAGATTTAAATGACTAAATTGAAAATGGAAAATAAATTTTTAAATCCTCAAAACTTGCCAAAACTTTTAAGCAAAGTGGTCAAGTCAAAACCAAATGGTTATAGAAATTTTTCTAAGTGTTTTCCAAGTCAAAACAGTGATTTTCAAGTCACTGTTTCGAAACATCCCTTAAGTGTTTCGAAACATTTTGTAACTGTTAAAAGTGATTTCGGAACGAGTCTTCCCGTTTCGATACTATAGTATCAAAACAGTACACCATGTTTCAAAATGGCTGAAGAACAACAAAACAGGCAGATCTGTTTCAATACGGCTGTATCGAAACGATCTCAAACGTTTCGAAATGAGAATTGAACTTGGATTTAAATTTATAATCGTTGTAATTTTATAACTAATTTTTACAAAACGTTAAGAAGTATCGAAACGATTTAAGCATGTTTCAATACGGGTTTTGACAGTTTCAAATTGTTTCGAAACGGTATCAAGCCATTTTGGAACGAGCTCTTAGCGTATCGAAACACTCGTATCAGTTTCGATACGGTCTCTTAATTACACCCCAACAACTGTTTCTATTTTGGTCTATTTCGAAACAGGTACAAGTGTTTCGAAACGGATAGTTGAAGAAGTGCATTTATTTTGGAAGATTGTATCCCAACGGCTAACATTGAATGAGAAGGTATAAAAGAGAGTCTAAAAACAACCAGCAACAACTATTGATCCTAAGAGAAACAATTCTACATCAAATCCAAGCTCAAGTGCTTAAATTCCTATATCCTTGTAAAACCCCAATTGTCAATCCTTGTAATTTCCTATTTTTCAGATTCAATTGGGTTGTGTGCTTGTAATTTGGGCAATATTAGTCTTGAGAGATACATTTTATTTTACTTGTGAGAGGGTTTGGTCAGTTTTGGGTAGAAATTTGACCATTTGTGTAAAGGTTTCCTCCTAAGCCTAGAAAAGGGGAAGATCAACTAGTGAAGTTGTTTGGAAAATCCTTAGTGGGAGATCAGATAGTGGATGTAGAGTTCATTTGGAACTTGAACCACTATAATTGCCTCTGTCCTTATTTTTATTTTACCACATCACTACCAATCAAGTTAAAAATCCAATTCACACCCTCTTGGCATTTATCGATTCAACGATCCACTCAACACTATCTAAGTACCCTAACGATTGAGGAAATTGAGTTGTGTCACGTCTCTCGTTAATGAGGTTATACATCTACCGATGAGTGGTGTTGAGGGGTTGTAAGGTACCGAATAATCCACCACGGGTGTCACAACGGTGGAGGGTAGCTCCCATGTGTGAACCTTCAGATGTCGGTGAGAATGTATGAAGTGTTAGGACAACACTTGGGAATCCATGTATCTAATATAATTGTTAATGTATTATGATTTAGTCAATGATGCATATTATGTAATGCATGTTTTACTCTTTAAGCTTTGCATATGTAGCTATGAGTGGGAAGGCTTAAGTTGAGTGTTAGCACTGAATTTGTTGTTGAGTTCATGATACATGATGCGCGATGTTTAACATGTTGTTTTGAATGAGGAAAGTGCATGGTTTTAAAAAGGGCATGATGGTCTTTCAAAGGATGTTTGGTACATTGAAATGAGATTTCAATGTGAAGATGAATATGGTTTTTGTGCATTGATGGTGTTTTGTTTTTGAGCCTTGTCACTAAGCCTTGTGTGCTTACGCTCTCATTTGTCCATCAATGCAGATAATTGAGGTTTGGAGGCAGCAAGTGGCAAGGGAATTCCAAGAGACTTCACTTTAGAAAGTATGTTTCGATTTAGACTAAAGTAATAAGAGCAATGGGGGATCCATTGTGTTTTGGGAGATTTGTGTAAACTCCCTATTCGAGCATGTGTTTAATGTTGTTTTAGACATGTAAATGGCCTTTTGTTATCGGTTTGTGCCTTGTTATGCAGTTTGGTGTCTTGCTTGTCTTGTTTGTTAGGTTGCATGCCTATAGTTTATCTTTGATGCAATAAGTCACGCAATGATGTTGATTATGCCATGAATGATTGGGAATTGTTGTTTAAATATGATGTATGCGTGTTGGAAGCATGTTGGAATGGCTTAGTATGGAATTAAATGTGAAAAACCAACAAAAAGTGTCATTACAGGCCCATGTGTTTTTATACACTCGAGCCTGTACCGAAACAATGCGCCTGAAATGGCCTAAGGGTTTCGAAACAAGAAAGGTTTGTTCAGGTATGATTTGCTACTAGAAAACTCAGTTCCGAAACACTTCTAAGGTGTTTCGATACAGGCCCGTGTTCCGAGCCAAGTGAACCTGTTTCGATACACCTGTTCCGGTACAGGTGTACCGAAACAGTTGGCAGTTATGTTTGTAGATGGAATATTCTGAAGTTCTGATTCTTTGCATTTTGGTCCCTGAATGTTGTGGATGCAATTAAATGAGCACAGATGATTATTTTGAGCTAAGTTTTAACTAAGAAGCATGTAATATGTTTAATTAAAGGTTGGTAACTTAAAAATGGCAAAAGCCCTTGTAATTTTATAAAAATATGAAATGGTCCCGAAACGGTATTTGAATGAAATCGATGTTTGATCGAGTTGATAATCGAACCGCTACGATGTTAATCACCTAGGACTATAATGAGTATCTAGACAAGATAAAAAGAAAAAAATTAGGGTTGTTTATTGGAGTAAACTTCCCTATTTACTTCAATACTCCCCGTGTGACCTGTTTGGTTCAGTTTATCGTCTAGATCGGGTAGAGGGGGTTACGTTTTGTGGTATCGTTGCCAGGTTTCGAAAGAATGGGATGATGGTAAGTTAATGGTAAGTTGATGTGATGCGATCCAAGTGATTGATGATTATTGCTTTGCACGATGATTGTTATAATCATGTTGATGATGATCTAATGATATGGATGCCAAACACGATGATTGTGATATATGTGTGAGATGTTATATACATGATGATGTTGTGGGCTGAATCTGATTGATTGCCATGCACGGTGCTTGTGATATGTATGTTCTTTGTCTTATGCTATGCTTGGGGAAATTGGGATGCACATTGCCTTATTACTATAGTTAAAGTGTTTTAAATTGAATTAGAAGTCTTAGATCCTTGCTTGAAGCTGACCTGATTTCTTTGTTTTGTTTTATTATCACGCCTTAATTATAATAGCACAATGGGACCGAAGAGAGAGTTATGTTTGGGTACGATTGCTTCTGCTGGTGAGCAAGGAAATTAGGAGAATGAAGTTCTTCTTGGTAGGAATTTACCTCCTTCACCACCACCACCCGATGGTGAGGAGCAAGGACAACATGAGCAAGCTGGACCTGTGTTGGGTGATTTGACGCCTCTAGTTCAGGCGATGACTGGAGCATTTCAAGCTGTTGTTGTCGAAGTGCATATACAAGCACCTGCTGCTGGGCAATTGGGATTTCCATTAGAATGCTTGCGAAATTTGGGAGGCATAGAGTATCGTGGTTTGCCTCATGAGGTATCCGAGGCTTGGATGGCCAGTATGATCATGATTTTGGATCAAATGGAATGCAATGATGCGCGTAAGCTGGGATATGTTGTTTCATTACTGCAGGGTGATGCTCACAGTTGGTGGACGACTGTAACTATGGCTATAAATCCCAATGAGGTGGATTGGAAGTTCTTCCAAGCTGCCTTTAAGAAGAAGTATCTAGGAGTTAGATACTTGGATGAAAAGAAGCGCGAGTTTATGTCCTTAGTTTAGGGTAGCGTGACAGTGGCTGAGAATGAGGTTCAGTTCGTTCGATTGAGCCAATGTGCTCCTGAGTTGGTGCTAAGTGACAGGCATCATTGTGATCGCTTCTGATATGGCTTGGTGCAGGAAGTGAAGACTTTTATCTTGGCCTCTGATTATATGGATTTTGATGTGTTGGTGACGCGAGCTAAGGATATCGAGCAAAGTTTGGGCTTGTCCTCTCGCGTGAGTGGCTCTAGCTCGGTTAAGAGAGCTGTAGATTTTGGTCTTAGTGGTGGACAGGATACGAGGCATCGTGACCATAAGTATCGGCCTGAGCCGAGGCGAGGGAAGGTTTGGGTGTAGTGTGCCAGTTCAGGGTAACAGGTTGAGATCTGAACAAAATGCTTGTTGGGTATGTGGATCGCGTGAGCATTTGAGGCGAGATTGTCCTGGTATGGCTCGAGAAGCGTATGCTCCTGCGGCTGTGGCTGCTAACTCTTGTTGGAGTTGTGGATCGGCTGATCATTTGAGGCGTGATTGTCCTTTGTTGGTTTGAGGTGGTCAGGGTCGAGCACCTTTTGTTGCACCACAGCGAAGCCGTGGGCACGGTCGTGGTAACTTCCAGCGTAGGGAGGATGGTTAGAGAGCGGTAGCACATGTTGTGGTTGTTCAACCAAAGGGTGGTGGTCCTTCGAGGGTGTACACACATCGCAAGGGACGTAATGACACCGATGTGATTGCAGGTACTTTCACTTTGCAATCCTTTTCATTGTTATCTTTAATTGATTCTGGATCTACGTATTCATGCATTTTGAGTGAGCATGCACATTTTCTTGATATCCCTATTGAGATGTTAGATGTGGGAATGCAAGTAATTAGTTTCTTTGGTGAAACTGTGGTTACGAGAAAGTTGTATAGGAGATGACCTTTATCTGTTCAAGGCCATGTATTTGCAGTTGATTTAATGAAGTTTCCTTTCTATGGTTTTGATGTAATCCTTGGGATTGATTGGTTAACCGAGCATAAGGTTGTGGTCGATTTTGATGTTAAGCGAGTTATCTTGAAACTTGTTGATGATTACAAAGTGGTAATCGTGGGAGAGAATGTGAAACTATTTTCCAATGCAATTTCGGCTCTTGAAGCGAGTCGTATAATGGAATCGGGTTGTGAAGCTTTCTTAGCTTATATGATGAATCCTGGTACAAAGGAGGTGCGAGTACATGACATACGAACGGTATGCGAGTTTCCAGGTGTCTTTCCGGAAGAGTTTCCTGGTTTGCCACCAAAGAGAGAGGTTGAGTTTGGCATTGAGTTGTATAAAAATACGACTCCATTGTCTATTGCTCATCGGATGGCACCTAAGAAGTTGAAGACGCAGCTTCAGAAGTTGCTAGATTGAGAGTTCATTAGACATAGTGTTTCACCTTGGGGTGCACCGGTCTTGTTCGTAAAGAAGAAAGATGGCCCGATGTGTATGTGTATAGATTATCGACAGCTGAACAAGTTGACGATTAAGAACAAGAATCCTTTGCCAAGGATTGATGATTTGTTTGATCAGTTTTGTGGTGTTTTAATGTTTTCTAAGATTGATTTGAGGTTTGGATATTATCAATTGAAGGTAAAGGATGTGGATGTGCCTAAGACAACTTTTCGTGCAAGGTACGAGCATTATGAGTTTTTAGTTATGCCATTTTGTTTGACGAATGCACTGATTGCATTCATGGCATGATGAATCGTGTGTTTCATGAATTTTTGGATCAGTTTGTGGTTGTGTTTATTGATGATATTCTCGTGTACTCTCGTATTGAGGATGATCATGATAAGCATTTACGGATTGTGTTGCAAGTGTTGTTGGAAAATCAAATTTATGCCAAGTTAAGTAAGTATGAGTTTTGGATTAGAGAAGTTGTCTTTCTTGGACATATGGTGTCGGCCGAAGGTATCCGAGTTGACCCACATAAGATTGAGGCAGTGATGAATTGGAAGATACCTAAATTAGTGACGAAATTTCGTAGTTTACTTGGTTTGGCGGGATACGGTCGAAGGTTTCTAGATGGTTTCTCTAAGATTGCTGCTCCGTTAACCAAGTTGTTACAAAAGAACGTTCATTTTGAGTGGAAGAATGTTAGACAACAAGCCTTTGAGAGGTTGAAGGAAGCTTTGACGCAAGCCTCTGTCTTGATTCAACCTGAATTAGGTAAGGAGTTTGTAGTTTATATTGATGCGTCATATGTTGGTTTAGGGTGTGTGTTGATGTAAGGTGAGAAGGTTGTGGCGTATGCATCTAGGTGATTGAAGGTACACGAGCGCAACTATACTACTCATGACTTAGAACTTGTTGCAGTTGTGTTTGCTTTAAAGATTTGGAGGCATTACCTTTATGGTGAGAAGTGTGTGGTTTATACGGATCATAAGAGTTTGAGACATCTAATGTCTCAAAAAGAGTTGAATCTTAGGAAACGAAGATGGTTGGAGTTGCTTAAATATTATGATCTGACGATAGAGTATCACCCTAGAAATTCCAATGTTGTAGCCGATGCCTTGAGTAGGAAGGTGACTGCAGAGTTGGGGGTGATGTTTACTCGGTTGAGTAAATCGCGAGATGGTGGGTTGATAGCTGAGTTACAAGTGAAACTGTTGGGATTTATGGTGCTCGATTTCCTTCAACCGATGTGTTTGCCAAGTTTGGAGAAGATTGGATTTTTGGGTTTTAAAGTGGAAGCTAAAAGATAGGAATTGGACACACGGATTTATAGTGGTTCAGCCTTCTAACAAGCACCTTCATCCACTACCTTAGCTTCCCACTAAGGATTTCAACCAAATTCACTAAGAATTCCGTCCCCTTTTTTAGGCTAAGGAGACAACCTTTACAACCCTCAAATCTTTCTACCCAAGGTTTGAGTAAACCCTCTTTACAAGAGAAATTCTAAGCAAACCTGAAATCCCTCTAATATGTGTTTTTTTGCACTATTTAGCTCTCACCCAAAACCTAAGAACTTGAGCAAATTTAACAATGTTTAGCTCACAAGTGTTGTCTATACAAGAAAATGGACAATTAAGCTCTAAGACAAATTCTTAATCATAGTGTTGTTGACAATTGAAGCATTAGTCTTCTCTTGATGCTTGGAGGTCACTTTTATACTCCCAAATGAGTTTGTAGCCGTTACTAGCCGTTAGGGTTGAATTGGAGCCGTTGGGTACACGGGGACCCGTATTGCAGTTCTGGTGCCTATCGTATCGGTACACGAGGACCCGTATTGGTACGCCCTTCTTCAGAACTGGCCATTGGGCTCTTGCCATGCTAAGCGTATTGATACGCTAGGGAGCGTATCGGTACAATCTGCACTTTAAAAGTCTGTTGGGAAATAGACGTCGAGGGTTGTTAAAGCAGTGATAAGTACGCTTTAAAGGCGTATCGGTACAACCCCTATTCGTATCGATGCGGGCAAGCCTGTATCGGTACGAGTTTTGGCAGAAACAAAATTGGAGTAAGAAGGTGTCGATATAGGGTATACCGTATCAGTATGGTAGTGCTGAAAAGCCAATTTTGAATACTTTAAGACATTTAAAACTTTGGCAAAAACCTTTTTAAACACCTCAAACTTATTTTCAAGTTTTTTGGACTTAAAGACATGTTTTAAATTATTTTCAAATTAGTCCAAAACATTTTTCAATTATTATATCAAAACACTTAGTTCTTCTATCTCCCCCTTTTTGATATAATAAAACCAACTTGAAAAATTGTTTGGGATTCTCCCCATTTATGTTTAAAATTTTGAATAAGAGATGAAGTATAGAAAAGTAATTAAAGGTCCCCCTTATTCATTTGAAAAACACAATTTTTCAAACCAATCTCTCCCCCTTTTTGTTATATCAAAAAGAATTTAAAATACTTTTAGGCTCAAAATAACAATGGAGGTTTAAATCTTGAAACTATTAAAATGTTTGGTTTTAAAAGTGGCTCCCCTTACTCAAAGCATCATCAAAAGATGTCAGTCCAACACATGATAATCAAGTTGAATTAAGTGAAAATAAATCAAATTAACCAAGTAGAAATAACTAGATTTTACCAACACTTGAGTTCTAAGGGAGGATGTGAAGCCTTCCTTCTTCAAGTGTTCTTCCTTGAGTGCATGGAGCTCCCCCTCATTGATTGGACTTGTTGAACACCTCCATCACACCTAATCAATTCAATCATATAAATTTTGGTATCCAAATTGCTTTGGATCCATAAACGTTAGTTGCACAAAATTTAGTCCCCTTAGGAATCCATTTTTCAATTTCATTGTTTTATGTGAAAGTGATTAGTTCTTTTGGAACCCAAACACTTCTAAAACATTTTCCATTTAAAATTCTAGGGGCACTAGGTTGTCTTTGATAAAAATTTTATTTTCAGAAATCTTTTTTCTTTTCTAGTTCCTTAGAAATCAAAATCTTTTCTTTCTTAAGATCATCAACTTCTTTTTGATGATCTTTTCCCATTGTTTGAAGTAACTTTTGTAAACTAGAAACTCGTTGCTCAAAATCCTTCAATTTTGCTTCAAACTCAAAATTGGTTTTCAAAAGCAAATCATTTTCGTTTTTCAACTTTGAAATCAACTTTTTATTTTTTGAAAATGAAGCCTTGAATTCGAAAACCAACTCATCATAGGCTTCTTGTAACTCATCAAAAGTATAGGAATTTGAAATGGGTGAGTTAGAAGTTAGCTCTCCCTCATTGAGGGTCATCAAGCATAGGTGGGCTACCTCATCATCAGTGGAGTCTTCATCACTCCATGTGGCCACATATGCTTGCTTTGAAGATGATCCCTTCTTTTTGGACTTGTGGATTCCTTCATCTTCTTCTTCGATTCATGCTTGGATTTTTCCATTTCGCTCTTTATGAATCGTGTAAATTTGTTGAACAGATAGGCAATCTCTTCATCTTCACTTTCCTCATCATTTGTATCAACATGGATGCACTTGGAGGATTTGAGAGCAATGGCATTCGCAAGGATTCCTAGCTTCTTGACTTTCTTCTCCCCCTCTTCTTTATCTCTTCCTTCTTCTTCTCCTCTTCTTTTCCTTTCTTCGTGATTTGGTGAGTGAGAAGTGACCCCATGAGTTCATCAAGCTTCAAGGTCTTCAAATTTTTAGCTTCGATGATGGTGGTCCTTTTCGAGTTCCATGACTCTGGAAGGGAGTAGATAAGCTTTCAGACAAGCTTCTCTTCCGGGATGGCTTCTCCATAACCTTTGAGTCCATTGGTGATGGTGGAGAACCTATCGAACATCTTCTCAATATCCTCTTCCGGATCCATCTTGAAGTTTTCATACTCGTGGTTGAGGAGTCTGATCTTGGTCTCCTTTACTTCGTTGGTTCCTTCGTATGTGACTTAAAGCTTGTCCCATACCTCCTTGGCATCTTCAAAAGAATACATCTAATCGTAGATGTTGGGGCTCAATGCACAAAAGATGATTACAAGGCTTTGCAATTGAGCTTCATCTTCTTGCGATCATCCGCGCTCCAATCCGCCTTCGTTCGTTATGGCACGAACGGACCGTCTTCTACTATGTCCCAAAGCTTGTAGTCCTTGGACTTTATGAAATACATCATTCTTGTCTTCGAAAGGGCATAGTGTGTTCCGTCAAAGAATGGTGGCTTGTCGATGGATTGCGCCACTTGATCGGTTGGTTGATATGTTGTATCGAGCTTCCCGGAACACCTCAATAGGATGTTAATCCTCTTCAATTGAGCCTCGCTCTGATACCAATTGTTAGGATTTATGGTGCTCAATTTCCTTCAACCGATGTGTTTGCCAATTTTAGAGAAGATTGGATTTTTCGGTGTTAAAGTTGAAGCTAAAAGATAGGAATTGGACACAAGGATTTATAGTGGTTCGACCTTCTAACAAGCACCTACATCTACTACCTTAGCTCCCCACTAAGGATTTCAACCAAATTCACTAAGAATTTCGTCCCCTTTTTTAGGCTAAGGAGGCAACCTTTACAACCCTCAAATCTTTCTACCCAAAGCTTGAGTAAACCCTCTTTACAAGAGAAATTCTAAGTAAACTTGAAATCCCTCTAATAGGTGTTTGTTTGCACTATTTAGCTCTCACCCAAAACCTAAACACTTGAGCAAATTTAACAATGTTTAGCTCACAAGTGTTGTCTATACAAGACAAATTCTTAATCATAGTGATGTTGACAATTGAAGCATTAGTCTTCTCTTGATGTTTGGAGGTCCCTTTTATACTCCCAAATGAGTTTGTAGGCACTACTAGCCATTAGGGTTGAATTGGAGCCATTAGGTACACGGGGACCCATATTGCAGTTCTGGTGCCTATCGTATCGGTACACGGGGACCCGTATCGGTACGCCCTTCTTCAAAACTAGCCGTTGGGCTCTTGCCATCCTAAGCGTATCGATACGCTAAGGAGCGTATCGGTACGGTCTGCATTTTAAAAGTCCATTGGGAAATAGCTGTTGGGGGTTGTTAAAGCAGGGATCGGTACGCTTTAAAGGCGTATTGGTATGACATCTATCCATATCGATATGGGCAAGCGTGTATCGGTACATGTTTTGGCAGAATTAAAACTGGAGTAAAAAGGTATCGATACGGGGTATACCGTATCAGTACGGTAGTGCTGAAAAGACAGTTTTGACTACTTTAAGACGTTTAAAACTTTGCCAAAAACCTTTTTAAACACCTCAAACTCATTTTCTAGTTGTTTGGACTTAAATACATGTTTTAAATTCTTTTCAAATTAATCCAGAACATTTTTCAATTATTATATCAAAACACTTAGTTCTTCAGAAACCTTCCTTGATTTAGTCTATTAAGGAAAGCAGTTTCTTGATGATTCCCTAGTGCCTCATGTTCAGGACATAGCGGATGGTAATGCAACGGATTTTTGTTTTTAAAGATGATGGTGTTTTGTGCTTTAAAAGTCAAATAGTCACGCCGAAGGATGTTGAGTTGCGGTGCACTATTTTGACTGAGGCCCATAGCACTCCTTTTGCTATGCATCCTGGTAGTACAAAGATATATCATGGATTGAAAGATGATTACTACTGGGTTGGGTTGAAGAAGGATGTTGCTAAATTTTTGAGCAAGTGTATGATTTGCCAGCGTGTGAAAGCTGAGCATTAATTTCCTTCTGGGATGTTGCAGCCTTTGAGAATATCGGAATTGAAATGGGAAAGGATTACGATGGGTGATTGTAGATCACCTTACAAAGTGTGAAATCTGAGCATTAATTTCCTTTCGGTTTGCCTTTAACCCCCGTCAAAGAAGAACTCCATTTGGGTGATTGTAGATCACCTTACGAAGTGTGCGCATTTCTTAGCTGTGCATACTACGTATACGTTAGATAAGCTGGCAGAGTTGTACATTGCTGAGATAGTGTGTTTGCATGGTGTACTTAAATCTATAGTGTCGCATAGAGATTCGAGGTTTACAACGAGGTTTTGGGAATTTCTACATCAAGCGTTGGATGCACGTTTGAATATCAGTACCTCGTATCATCCTCAGAAAGATGGTCAGTTTGAGCGAGTTATCTAAGTGCTTGAGGATATGTCGAGGTGTTGTATTATAGATTTAAAAGGTTCTTGGGAGAAACAGTTGCCTTTGGTAGAGTTTGCCTATAATAATAGTTTTAAGGCAAGTATAAAAATGGCTCTGTATGAGGCCTTGTACGGAAGGAAGTGTAGAACGCCTCTTTGTTGGCGGAGGCGGGGCAAAAATTAATTTCCTTGCCAGATTTGCTTAAGGGAACGACTGAGAAGGTAAAGCTTATTTGCAATCGATTGAAGGCAACATTGGGTCGTCAAAAGTCTTCCGCAGATTTAAAGCGTAAGGAGATTGAATTCGCATTTGGAGATCGCGTGTTCTTGAAGGTATTTCCTTGGAAGAAGGTGATGAGGTTTGGACGTAAGGGTAAACTTAGTCCAAGGTTTATTGGACCATATGAAGTGGTGGAGTGTGTTGGTCCTGTTTCATATCAATTGAGGTTGCCTCTCGAGTTGGAGAAAATTCATGATGTGTTTCATGTTTCGATGTTGCGAAGGTATAGATCGTATCCGTCTCATGTTATACATGTTGAGGAGTTTGAGTTGAATCCGGATTTATCTTATGATGAGGAACCAGTTGGGATTCTTGATTCTAGTAGCAAAGTTCTTCGTGGTAAGACGATTGAACCTGTGAAGGTGTTGTGGCGACATAGAGGAGTTGAGGAGGCCACGTAGGAAAGCAAGAAAGACATGTTAAAACATTTTCCGCACCTTTTTCCTTCAAGTAAAATTTTGAGGACAAAATTTCCAAAATGGGGGAGAGTTGTACCGCCCTGGTTTTGGGCCTTGACGTTTTGAGGGCAGTTTAGGGTCTGATTAATCTAGATTAGAGATCCAGGTCAGTTCAGGGAAAACTTGGTTCGAGATGTGATAAAATTATGCGAAAAGTTTCTAAAATCCTATTTAAGTATATTTTGAAGGAAAGTGAAGTCAATTTTGGAAAATGATTTTTGGAAAGTCGACATTTCAGTTTGGTGACTAAAACGTAAAAAATGAAAGTTCTATTTTAATGGCTAAATCGAAGAGAGCCAAAACTAAGAATCCTTACGGAGAAACTACACCAAGATGGTATCAGCTATTCCCTTGATTTTATGTATTAAATGATTTAATTAAATGACTTAATAAAAGGTGTTTTATTAAAAGAGATTTTTAAAAGGCTAATCATTTTCTCACGTAACTACTTTTCTCCAAAACTTTTCCCTCAACTTTCTCAGCAGCCAAACTGTAATGCTCTGGTTTTGGGCCATCGGACCGGTCAGAAACGATTCGAACCTTTGAGGTGGGTTTAGGGAACACCTAGTTAGGGATGTTTTAAAAATATGGAAAAATATCTAAAAATCCTCATTTATTATATAAATGATTATGGTAAAAACAATTTTACAAAATGAGATTTGGAAATATTACATTTTGGTATAGTGACCAAAATGCAATTTTTGCAAAAGTTGACTAGGGACTGTTTTGTAAAGGATTGAAACTTTGAATCTTTAAGGAGCTAATTTTACCATTTCTTTTCATCAGATTTATCTTTAATTTGGGAGCTTTTAATAATGATTTTTATTAAAAAAATAAAAGAAAATTAAAAGAAAATCAAAGGTTGACTTTTCATAACCAACTTTACGATAGATTTTCTATTTTCATTTTCTCTCAACTTCAAATCAGCCAAACACTTTTCTCTCATCAAAGAACCTCTGATTTTCATCTTGTTTGCTGAGATTTCATCTTCCAAATGATTTCCTATCTTTGTTTCATCAAATCCTATTGATTTTTGCTTTGGATTTTCAAGAAAACTTGCCCAAATTGAAGAGAGATCAACCATTAGAGGTAAGCTTCGTCCTTCTCCTCTAATGATCAGTTCTCTACTGAAATTCCCAAGTTATCAATCCGTAGTTTGTGGTTTTTGAGTTGTTTTGATGTTATAAACAAGAAATAGTTGCTAAATTCAAGATTCTTGATGAGATCTTGGTGATTTTCGTATTTCTATGTTAAGCTCTATTTTGAGGTTGATTTCTAACATATTTTGGATGATATTTGATGTTGAGAATGAGGTTTTAACAAATAAATCCCGAATAGGTTTGGGTTCCTAAGTTTGAGATGCTAGATTTGTGGTTTTTGAGGTGTTTTTGGTGATCTGCTATTTCTGGAGGTATACGGTTGTGTTTATTTGGATTTTTTATGTTGATTGAGGTTTAGAAAAAGGTTAGAATTGATAGATCTTGGCTGACCTTTGATTTGAGAAAGTTTGGAAGTGATTTCGATTATTTCGGATAGCCGAAATGCTAGTTTTGAGTAGAACATCGAGTTAGAATGAGTGGCTGGTGATTTTAATGCATGATGATACATTAATCCTCTGCTCTTATGTGTAATGAATAGGGGAGACTTCATCAGATGCATTTGGTGTTGATCCGGAAGTGCCGGAAGCCTAGAAATCGTTTCGGCAAGCAAGCGAAACGTTATCGGTGAGTGCAAATGGTTTTAGAAGTCCTTGAGGGACAAGGAAACAAGTTTTGGGGATTTAGGATTGGTTTGAAACACCAACCTAAGTCCGGAAGTAAGTATGTTTAGATTTGCTCTCGAAAAGTAGTTGATGCCCCTAAATGCTTTTGACATGCTCTTGATTTGAGATAGACAAATTCCTATTGTTTTATGCATAATTTATGACATGAGATGATGTTTCATATTGATCCCATGAGATAGAATGACATTGCAAAGAGTTTTGAGATTCTGATTAAATGCTATGCATGAATTGTGGTTTTCAAATGGGATGAGATTGATTTTAGAAATGTTGCATCAAAACAGCAGGTGAGATGATGATTTTAATGTAATATATTGGCATAAATGATGAGATGATTACTGAATATAATTGGTCGACCAATAGGATGTAAAGTGCACTATAAACTAAAAATCTGTACGTGCTCTTTGGAGTCGGGCAAAGGGGGTAGTGCCATCTCGATCCAAAGTGAGAGTCCGATGATTAGAGATACCATCAGGGTAGGTCTTGGTGAAACATTCAAGCTTTGTGGCGAAGATAGATACCGCCATAAGAGTTCGGTGGCGAGATCCCATTGGGGTAGGACTTGGCCTCGAGTCAAGCTATCCGCATATCCGAGTAAAGATAGAATATGAAATGCCAATATATGATAATAAACTTCTATTCACATGTACCAATGTTGAAATGATTTTATGCTATGAGAAATGCATATGAGATTTTGATATTTATGAAATGCTTTTTAATATCAAGCACTTGTGGCTTTGCCATGAGATTTGCATTGGTTGAATGCATGAGATAGATAGATAGATAGATGGTACATGTGATTTTCAAATGGTGATTTGCTTTGAAATGGTTTTCAAGCATGAGATAGAAAGATCATGGTTTTAGAATTGGTTTTCGAGATAGAGTTTTAAAAGTTTTCATTGTTGTGTTGGTGTTTCTAGAGCATGCCTCACTAAGCTATCGTGCTTACGCTCTCTTTTACCAACAATGCAGATAATTGAGATATCTTGGGCAGCGAGGAGGCTTCGAGAAATCCAAGGAATAGATAAGCTCAAGTATGGTGTTATACCTTTACTTTAGTAATGATATATGTCATTGGGACTTAATGGTTTGTTTTGAGAGATGAGTTTTTGGACTCTCTATTGTTGATGCAAGTTTTATATGGTTTATTTGGTTTGTTAAAGGCCTTTGTATCGGTTTTGATGTTATATCTTTCTTTTTAGTTGCTTATGGTTTGTGGTATGAGCATGCTCCATTACATGTCTCGATACGCATAAGCCAAATTTGTACCTTTTTGTACGTGGGTATCTGTACGGATAGAGAGTGTCTCGATACGGGTTTCAAGGGCGTATCGATACGTGGGAGAGCGTATCGATACCCTTTCAGTGATTATGGTCACTACCTTCCCGCGTATCGATACGGTCCCTAGGTGTACCGATACCCGACCGTTAATTTTAGTTAATGGCATCTTTTGAAGTTTTGAAATGTTGTATTTTAGTCCCTGAACTTCATGTATGCAATTGGATGAGTTTGGTAGGTCTGATTGTGATGAAAATTTTCAGAGAAGCATGAAACATGACTAAATGAATAATGGTAACTTTAAAATCAGAAAAGTCCTTGTATTTTGCAGAAATTACATTTTGGTCCCTAAATGTCCAATTTGCGAAATTAAACCCCTAAACAATTTCCGATCGCTGAGCCGTTTCTTCCTATACTCTTTGGGGGACCACATAGGATTTAATTTGCATCTAGAAAAGATAAAAAGAAAAAAAAGGATCGTCAATCGGAGTCGGCTTTAACGAGTTGGCTTTAGTTTTCCCCGTGTAATCACCTCAGTTCGGGTCAACCGTCTAAACCAGGATAAAGGGGCTACATTTGTTGGTATCATATCCAGGTCTGCAAATAATTGGGGCGTTGGTAAGTGGTTGGTAAGTGTAATGTGAGTAGATATGAACTTTGTGAAAGCATGTTGTGTAATTGTGCAATGTTTGAGCTTTAATGAGATGAAATGCATGCAAGTTGAATGTTTGAGAGGAAATGGTGTTGTTATGCTATGTTTGGGGAATAAATGGGGAACTCATTGCCATATCATTACTATTGGAAAGAATTGTTTTGAAAATGAACTTGAGCACCTTGGATTTCTTGCCTTATTTTGCCTAACTGAGTTTTATTGCATTTTGCTAGTTGCTTTGTTTTGAATGGGGCCACGTAGATAGCTTAGAATTAATACGCGTAATGCGGCTGAGAACAAGATGAGCGAGACAGATGAGCGTGTTGAGAATCTACCGCCTCCCCCTCCTGGTGGACGACCTGGTGGTGGTGGAGTGGGGGCTGGTGCTGTTGGAGCTAGAGTATGGGTTGCTGAACCTGAGGGAGCACGAGGGCAAGCTGCTCCTAATATGACTGTGCTGATTCAGGCTATTGTTGGAGCCTTTTAGGCGGCAGTAGCTGGTGCTCATGTGGCTGCACCTCAGGCTCGTGCCGGTGCGAGTTTTCCATTGGAGCGACTCTGTATTCTAGGAGGGACTGAGTTTAGGGGGCTGACCCCTGAGAGTTCCGAATCTTGGTTGCAGAGCACCAAAAGGATTCTTGGGCAGATGAACTGTAATGATGTCCAAAAGTTGGGGTGCAATGTATCCCTGCTGCATGGTGATGCCTATACGTGGTGGACGACCACTATAGCTGGATTAGAGGATGATGAGGTGACTTGGACGTTCTTCATGAATGCGTTCAAGAGGAAGCATCTGGATATCCATTATCTGGATGAGAAAAAGAGAGAATTTATGTCCCTGGTGCAGGGAAGCATGTCTGTGGCGGAATATAAGGTACAGTTTGTACGCCTTAGCTAGTATGCACCGAAATTGATCCCTAATGAAAGGGAGAGATACGAGCATTTCAGATATGGGCTGGTGGCTGATGTGAAGACATACATGCTTGCATCAGATTACACTGATTTTGATGTCCTGGTCACTCGAGCCAAGAACATTGAGCTGAACCTTGGTCTGGCGAGTCGAGCAGGGGGATCTAGCTCAGGGAAGCGAGATGCGGGTTTTGAAACTAGAAGGGATCACTTTAAGAGGCCGAGGAATCTATGGTCTCATGTGGATGCTAGACGTGGGGGAGGTAATCTAGGGAGAGGTCAGCAAGGGCCAAATGCTTTCATTCGTACACCTGAGTGTAATTGGTGTGGGAGGAGGCACACAGGAGAGTGTTGGGGAAACATTGGTACCTGTTGGAATTTTTGTTCCCGCGGGTACATGAAACGAGATTTTCCTCAGCCGATGAGAGAGGGACAGGCTCCGGTGAGAGCAGCTGAGCCACAGAGGGGCCGTGGGTGCGGCCGCGGCAATTTTCAGCGTAGAGATGATGGTGCGAGGAATGTAGCACATGTTGTAGCTGTTCACCCTAAAGGAGGTGGCCAGGCCAGAGTGTATGCCCATCGTGAAAGGAGGAATGACACTGATGTTATCGCAGGTACCTTTACTTTGCAGTCTTTGTCATTACTTTCTCTAATTGATTCTGGTCTACACATTCATACATATTGCGTGAACATGCTCAAATGCTTGGTTTGCATGTTGAGTCTTTGGATATTGGTGTGCGTGTAACTAGTTCTTTTGGTGAAACGGTTGTAACGAGGAAGTTGTATAGGAGATATCCCTTAAAGGTATAAGAACATGTGTTTTTGGTGGATCTTATGGAATTGCCTTTCTATGGATTTGATGTAATCCTTGGTATGGATTGGCTAGTTGAGCATAGGATTGTTGTAGATTTTGAGAATAAGCGAGTTTCGGTGAAACTAGCTGACGATTTTTAAGTTGTGGTGGTGGGGGAGAACGTAAAGTTCCTATCTAATGTGGTTTCGACGCTTGAAGCGAGTCGGTTGTTGCGTCAAGGATGCGAAGCTTATTTAGCTTTTGTAATGAATCCTAGTACGAAAGATGTACGGGTACAAGATATAAGGACCGTGTGTGAATTCCTTGGGGTGTTTCCGGAGGAGTTACCTGGTTTGCCGCCTAGTCGTGAGGTTGAGTTTGGAATTGAGTTGTATGAGAACACAACTCCGGTGTCCATTGCTCCCTACCGAATGGCACCTAAGGAGTTAAAGGAGCTGAAGACGCAACTTTAGGAGTTGCTTGACCGAGGCTTTATTCGGCCTAGTGTTTCACCTTAGGGTGCGTCGATCTTGTTTGTAAATAAGAAGGATGGCACAATGAGAATGTGCATTGATTATCGTTAGCTGAATAAGTTGATTGTTAAGAATAAGTATCCTCTGCTAAGGATTGATGATCTTTTTGATCAGTTTTGTGGAGCGGCTGTGTTCTCGAAGTTTGATATAAGGTCTGGGTATTATCAATTGAAGGTTAAGGATGTGGATGTGCCGAAAACTGCTTTTCGGGCCAGGTATGGGCATTATGAATTCCTGGTGATGCCTTTTGGTTTGACGAATGCTCCTGCTGCATTCATGGATATGATGAACATGGTGTTTCATGAGTTCTTGGATAAGTTCATTGTGGTGTTCATCGATGACATCCTTGTGTACTCTCATACTGAAGAGGAGCACGAGGAACATTTGAGGATTGTTTTACAAGTGTTGCTAGAGAATTAGCTTTATGCCAAGCTGAGTAAGTGTGAATTCTGGTTGAAGGAGGTTGTTTTTCTTGGTCATGTGGTTTCGTCCGAGGGAATTCGTGTTGATCCTCAGAAGATTGAGGCAGTGGTGAATTGGAAGCCTCCTAGGTCTGTTCATGAAGTTCGTAGTTTCCTTGGTTTGGCGGGTTACTACCAATGGTTTGTGGATAGATTTTCCAAGATTGTTGCTCCTTTGACGAAGTTATTGCAGAAGGATGTTAAGTTTGAGTGGACGTAAGCGAGACAACAAGCTTTTGAGAAGCTAAAGGAAGCTTTGACGCAAGCTCCTATCTTCATTCAACCTGAATCTGGAAAAGAGTTTGTGGTGTATAGTGATGCATCCTATGTTGGTTTGAGGTGTGTGCTGATGCAAGAAGGTAAGGTAGTAGCTTATTTATCGCGACAGTTGAAGGTGCATGAGCGTAACTATCCCACGCATGATATTGAGTTAGCGGCAGTGGTGTTCGCTTTAATGATTTGGAGACATTACCTATATGGTGAGATGTGTATTGTGTACACGGATCACAAGAGTTTGAAGTATCTTATGTCTCAGAAGGAGTTGAATCTTAGGCAACGTTGTTGGGTGCAGTTGCTTAAGGATTATGATCTAACGATCGAGTATCATCCTGGAAAGGCCAATGTTGTGGCCGATGCTTTGAGCAGGAAAATGGTTGTAGAGTTGAGGGTGATGTTTGCTTGCTTGAGCATATCGCGAGATGGTGGCCTTGTTGCTGAGTTGCAAGTGAAACCATCTTTGATTCAGTTAATCAAGGATAAACAGTTGCTTGATGATTCTCTTGTTCCTCATGTTCAGGATATTGCGGAAGGAAGGCCTTCAAACTTCAATTTCAGTGATGATGGTGTTCTACGTTTTGGGAGTCGAATAGTGGTGCCGGATGTGGAGTTGAGGCGCACTATTCTGACTAAAGCTCATAGTAGTCCTTTCGCAATGCATCCTGGTAGTACAAAAATGTACCGTGATTTGAAGGATGAGTACTATTCGGTGGGGTTGAAGAAAGATGTTGCCGAGTTCGTTAGCAAATGTATGGTTTGTCAGCCGGTTAAGGCTGAACATCAGGTTCCATCTAGGTTGTTGCATCCGTTGGGAATCCCATAATGGAAGTGGGAAAGGATTACCATGGACTTCGTGTCTGGTTTGCTGTTGTCGTCGTCGAAGAAGAATTCTGTTTGGGTGATTGTGGATCGTCTTACGAAGTGTGCACATTTCTTGCCTGTGCATACTACGTATACCTTGGATAAGTTAGCTGAGCTGTATATTGATGAGATTGTGCGTTTGCACGGTGTGCCGAAATCTATAGTATCAGATAGAGATCTGGGGTTCACGTCGAGGTTTTGGGTATGTTTGCATCAGGCTTTGGGTATGCGGTTGAATTTCAGTACTTCTTATCATCCGCAGACGGATGGACAGTCAGAGCGTGTTATCCAAGTGCTTGAAGATATGTTGAGGTGCTGTGTTATTTAGTTTCAAGGATCTTAAGAGAAGCACTTGCCTTTGGTTGAGTTCACTTATAATAACAGTTACCAGGATAGCATTCAAATGGCACCGTACGAGGCTTTATAAGGGAGAAAGTGTAGAACTCCCCTTTGTTGGGCTGAAACGGGGCAAAAGTTGATTTCGATGCAAGCTTTGTTGAAAGGAACCACCGAGAAGATGAAGCTCATTTGTGAGCGTTTGAAGGCAGCATCGGACCGGCAAAAGTCTTACGCGGATTTGAAGCATAAGGAGATAGAGTTTGCAGTTGGAGAACGTGTGTTTCTGAAAGTTTCACCTGGGAAGAAGGTGATGAGATTTGGCTGG